>CM038145.1:341274247-341800937 GCA_021437245.1 Aegilops speltoides | reverse complement strand
CCCCCCCCAAAAGGGTTGGGGGGCCCCTTTAAAAAACCCCCCCAAAACCCCCGGAAACCTTTTTTGGGGGGCCCCCCTTAAAAGGGGCCTTTTAA
Source organism: Aegilops speltoides (assembly GCA_021437245.1). NCBI lineage: Eukaryota > Viridiplantae > Streptophyta > Magnoliopsida > Poales > Poaceae > Aegilops > Aegilops speltoides. The sequence continues at coordinate 341,800,842 of CM038145.1, read as the reverse complement.
AATGGTTGCCCAAATTCCGGGGTTTTTAAAATTAAAAATTTTTTTGGGGGGGTTTTTTTTTTTTTGGGGGCCCCCCGGGGGTTTTTTGGCCTTTTTAAAAAAAAAAACCCCCCTTTTCCCAAAAAAATTTGGGGCCCCCCCCCTTTTTAAAGGGGGGGTTGGCTTTGGGGGGGCCCCCCGGTTTTATTTGGCCGGTTTGGGGGAAATTTTTAAACCCGGGGCCCCCTGGGGGGTTTTTTTCCCGGGGAAAAAACCCCCCAAAAATTTTTTTTTCCCCCCCCCCCTTTTCCGGGTTCCCAAAACCGGAAGGGTTTAAAAAACCCCCTTTTTAAAAATTTTTTTTTCCCCTTGGGGGGAATTTTCCCAATTACCCTTTTTTTAAAAAAAAGGGGGGTTTTAGGGGGGAACTTGGGGCCCCCCCCGGGGGGCTCCTTTTCCCCCCCGGGGAAAACCCCCCCGGTTTCCCCCCGGGGGCCCCCAAACCCCCCCCGGGGCCCGGGGGGGGTTTTTTTGGGGGCCCCCTTTTGGGGATTTTGGGGGCCCGGAAAAAGGGGGGAAAAACCCCAAAAAAAGGGGGTTTTGCCGGGCCCCCCCTTTTAAACCGGGGGGGGCCCCCCCCCCCCCAAAAAAAAAAGTTTTTTTTGGGGGGGGCCCTTTGGGGAAAAACCCGGGGGGGTTTTTCATTTAATTTTTTTTTGGGGAAACCGGTTTCCGGCCCCCCCCCCTTTTGGGGGGGGGAAAAACCCCCCCGGGGGTTTTTCCCCTTCCCCCCCCTTTTTTTTTTTTTGGGGGGGCCCCTTTTTAATCCCCCCTTTTTCCCCCAATCCCTTTCCCAAAAAAAAAAGGGGGGGGGGGGTTTTTAAGGGGGGGGGGAAAAAGTTTTGGGGGCCCTTAAAGGGGGTGGGGGGGGGTTTTTAAAAAAAATTTTTGGGGGGGGCCAATGGGGGGGGGGAAAAAATTTGGGGAAAAAAGTTTTTTTTAAAAGGGGGGGGAAAGGGGTTTTTTGGGGGGTTTTGGGGTTTGGGGGGGAAAAAAGGTTAAAAAAGGGGGGGTTTTTAAAAGGGAAAATTTAAAAAGGGGGTTTTTTTCCGAAAGGGGGGCGGGGGGTTAACCCCGGGTTTCCCCTTACCCCAAAAAAAAAAGGTTTTTTTAAAAAATTTTTTTGGGGGGGCCGGTTTTAAAATTTTGGGGAAAAAATTTTTTTTTTTTTTTTTTTTTTTTCCCCCCTTTTTTTTTAAAAAAAGGGGGGCCCAAAATTTCCCCCTTTTTTTTTGGGGGGGCCCCGGGGGGGCCCAAAACCAAATTTTCCGGGTTTTAATTCCCAAAAAAGGAAACCCCCCCAAAAGGGGGAAGGGCCCCCCCCCCCCGGGGGGGGGGGGTTGCCCCGGGTGGGGGGGGGGCCCTTTTAAAAAAACCCCTTTGGGGGGGTTTTTTTTTTGGGGTTTTTCCCTTTTTTCCCCCAAAAAAAAGGGGGGGGGTTTTTTTTTTTTAAAAAAAAAAGGGGGGCCCCCCCCCAAAATTGGGAAAATTTGGGTTTAAAAAAATTTTTTTTTCCCCCCCCTTTTCCCTTTTTTTTTTTTGGGGGGGGGCCCCCCGGGGGGGGAAATTTTAAAAAAAGGGGGGTTTAACCCCCCTTTTTTCCAAAAGGGGGGGGCCCCCTTTTTTTAAAAATAAAGGGGGGTTTCCCAAAGGGAAAAAAAAAAAAGGGGGCCCGGGGGGGGTTTTTTTGGGGGTTTTTCCCCCGGGCCCAAACCCTTTTTTAAATTAAAAAGGGGGTTTTTTCCCCCCGGGGGGGGGGGGGTTTTTTAATTTTTGGTTTAAAAAAATTTGGCAAAAAAAGGGGGGCCCCGGGGGGAAAGGGGGGGAAAAAAAAAAAAAAAAAGGGGGCCGGTTTTCCCAACCCGGGGTGGGGGGGTTTTTTCCGGGAAAAAAAATTTTTTTTGGGAAGGGATTTTTTTGGGGGAAAAATTTTTGGGGGTTTTTCCCGGTTTTTTGGGGGGAAATTTTAAAAACCCCTGGGAAAATTGGGGTTTAAAAAAAAGGGGGGGGGGTTTTTGGGGAACCCCCTTTTGGGTTTAAAAAAGGGGGGTTTTTGGTTTTTGGGAAGGGTTTTAAATTCCCCAATTTTTTGGTAAAGGGAAAAATTTTTTTTGGGGGGGGGCGGGGGGGAAAAAAGGGGTTAAGGGGTTTTAAATTTGAAGGGGGTTTTTTTTTTTTTTAAAAAATTTTAAGCCTTTAAAAAAACCCGGGGTTTTTTGGGGGGGGGGGGGTTGGGGTTTTTTTTGGGGGGTTTTTTTTTGGGGCAGGGGAAAAAAAAAAAATTTTTTTAAAATTTTTTTTTCCCTTAAAGGGGGGTTTTTTTTGGGGGAGGGAAAAAACCCTTTAAATTTTTCCCCCAAAATTAAAACCGGTTTTTTGGTTTGGGGGGGAACCCCCGGGGGGGAAAAACCCCCGGGGGGGGGGGGCCCAAATTTTAAATGGGAAATTTTTTGGGGGGGTTTGGGTTTTGGGGGTTTAAAAAGGAAAACCCCCCCCGGGGGGGGGGGGGCCCCCCCCTTTTAAAATTTTTTCCCCCCCCCGGGGGAACCGGGTGGGGGGGTTTTGGGAAACCCTTTTGGTTGGCGAAAATTTTTTAAAATTCCCCAAAAAAAGGGGGGGAAAAATTAAAATTTAAAAAATTTTCCCCCAAAAAACCCCGGGGTTTTAAATTTGGCCCCAAAAAATTGGTTTTTTAAAATTTTTAAAAAAACAAAACCCTTTTTTTTTCAAAGGTTTTTTTTCCCTTTTGGGTTTGGGGGGGAAAAGGGGGGGAAAATTTTGGCCCCTTTTTTTGGGGTTTTTTGGGTTTTGGGGGTTTTTAAAAATTTTTTAAAAAAAACAAAAATTTTGGTAAAATTTTAAAATTTTTTTTTTTCCCAATTTTTAAAAAAGGGGTTTTTTTTTTCCCCTTTAAAATGGGGCCAAAAAATTTTAAGGGCATTTTGGGGGTTTTTTTTTTGGGGTTTTTGGCCAAAAAAAAAAAAACCCTTTTCCCCCAAAAATTTTTGGGGGGGTTTTTAAAAGGGAAATTTTAAAAAAATTTTTTTTTTTTAAAAAAAAAAAATTTTTTCCCCGGGGCCTTTTTAAAACCAAAAAAGGGGGGTTTTTTTTTAAAAAATTTTTGCCCTTTTAAAAAAGGGGGCCCCTTATTGGGGGGGGGAAAAAAAAAAGGGGGTTTTTTAATTTTAAATCCAAAAACCCCCCCTTTTTGGGGGTTTTGGGGAAAAAAAAAAAAAAAATTTTTTTAAGTTTGGGGAAAAAACCCAATTAAAAAGGAAAAGGGCCCCAAACCGGTTATTTTGGGGGTTTTTTTTTTTGGGGAAAAAGGAAAAAAAATTTTAAAATTTTTTTTTGGGTTGGGGAAAAAAAAAATTTTCCAAAAAAACCCCTTTTTGGGGGTTTTTCCCCCCCAAATTTTCCTTTTTCCGTTTCCGGGGAAAAAAGGGGGCCCCCAATTGCCCTAAGGAAAACCCCCCCCCCGGGGGGGGGAAAACCCTTTTTGGGGGGGGGGGTTTTAAAAATTTTTTTTTTTTCCCCTTTTTCCCCGGGGGCCCCTTTGGGCCCAAACCCCAAATAAGGGTTTTCAAAAACCCCCTTTTTCTTTTGGGGGAAACCAAACCCAAAATTTTTTTCCCTTGGGGGGGGGGGTTTTTTTTTTTTAAAAATTCCTTTTCCCCGGGGAAGGGAAAAAAAGGGAATTTTTAAAGGAAATTGGCGGGTTTTTTTTTTAAAAAAGGGTAAAAAAGGGGTTTTTTAAAAAAAAAAAAAGGGGAAAAAAAAAAAAAAACAAGAAATTCCCCCCAAATTGGCCCCCTAAAATTTAAAAAAGGGGGAAATTTTTAAAAAATTTTTCCCCCTTTTTTTTTTAAAAGGCAAATTTTTTTAAAAAATTTTTGGGGTTCCCTTTTTTTCCCCGGGTTTTTTTTTCCCCCCCCCTTTTTGTTGGGGGTTGGGGGGGTTTTTTTTTTTTAAAAACCCAAAATTTTAAAACCGGGGAAAACAAAAGGGGGGGGAAGGGGCCTTTTAAAAGGAAGGTTTTTCCTTTTTTGGGGCCCCAAAAATTTTTTTTGGGGGAAAAAAAGGGAAACGGGAAAATTTTAAAAATTTGGTAACCCCCCTTGAGGGTTTTGGGAAAGGGGAAATTTTCCCCAACCTTTTAAAAAAATTTTTTTGGAAAATTTTTTTTTTTTTAAAAAAAAATTTTTTTGGGATTTTTGGGGGAAAATTTTTGGGGAAGGGGGCCCCAAATTTAAAATTTTGGCTTAAAAATTTAAAAAGGAAAAATTTTAGCTTAAATTTTGGTTTATAGGAAGCTAAACTAAGGGAAGCATTCACTTTTCCACATCTTATTTTCTCTTTTGGGAATATAAATTTGTAAGGAGGGAAGGCAGGGTTCCTGTGGAAACATTCTCGACCCGGGGTTGGGGTTAATAAAGGGTAAGGCCCGGGGGCCGATTCGATAAAAGACTTTTCTAAGGAAAAAATTTGGAAGATGGCGGGGTTCTAAAGGGCTAAACCCTGAAATTAAGGGGCCCGGGGTTAGGAAAGTTGGCCATAAAGCCCATGGAACTTGTTTCATAAAATAATTAACTAACCCAACTTGGCGGACCTTTCCTTACCGGGGGGAACTTTAAAAACCTTCGGCCCTTTGTATTAAACCCTGGCTTTAAGGGGAAATAAGCCTTTCACAAAAATGGGGGCAATTCCAACTTCGGCCCCCTGGGGCCACGAAACATTTACTTAACCCAACCTAGGGCGTAGGGGCCTTACCTTTCCCGTTGAGGGGCGAACTGGGTTAAAACCTTCCGGGTCCCCTTTGGCGGAATTAACCCTTGGCTTCCGGTGATGGGCTCCACCAACTAGCCTCTCACCTCGGCGGAAAAACCCAGCCAATTTTAAGCCCCCGTGGGGCCCACGGAGGGAGTTCTTGAAGGGACTTGGAAGGTAAGGGAACGTGTTTGGGCGGTGAAATTGTCGCGGCCAAAGATTCTTGGAACCAAGGTGGGCGGCGGCGTCTTTTGGAGGGCCCTTTGGAATGGCTTCATTCGGACCTGATCCGGGCCAAATGGGCGGTTTCTTTAGGCCTGGGAGGCGGCTCAACCCGGAAACTCGAGCTAACTTGGGTAAAGCGCCGGGCCGGTGGGCCCTGCCCGGGGGCTCTCTGAAGGATCTATGGAAAGTTGAAAGGCAAGGTTGTTCCCTTGAATTAAAATGGCGGCTTTCCGGATTCATTGTACCAAGGCCAAGGAGGCCTTTGAGGCTGGTTCCAAAGAGGGGCTCAATTCGGGCCCACTGGTGGAAAGTTCCCAAGATGGGCAAGGTCCTTTATGGGGGACCTCGGCCTCTCAAATTCGACCCTGGGCTTTGCAACCAATAACCCCCAAAAGGGGAACAGTTTGGGCCGGTGGGGGCCCGGCTCATCCTTGAAGGATCCTCATGGACAAGGCCTTCGCCCAATGTGCCAATGGGTTTTTCCCCCAATAAAAATTGGGAGCATCTTTGGGGCGGGTGCGGAAAATGCCGGGCCAAGGGAGGCCTTTTGGCGGTTAGGACAAGAACCACCAAAGCCGGGCGGTTCTTAATCCCGGCCTTGGTTAAGCACCCCTCGTGAAAGCCGGTTCCGGGAGAAGGATCGAAAACCCAATTCCGTTTAACCCGAATTAACAACCCTCGGGGTTCTTTTGCAAAACAACGGAAGCCGGGCCTGGTTAACCCGCAAAGGCGGAATCGGATTTCAAGTTCCGGGAATTTGGAGGCGGGGTTCCCAAATGGGTTTCCTTGTTTGGATACGGCCGTTAATTGCCTTACCCGGGCTTTTCAAACCTGAAACTTAATTTGCGGGCTTGGTGGTTTTGGTAGGGTTTTAATGGGCGGTGGTGACCGGGAAATGGAAAGCCGGCCTGGGTTGAAGGGTTTTGCCGAACCGGCCTTAAGGCGAACAAAGCCCTTTCACAGCCGGGCCCGAGTTCATTCAATTTGCCTTGGACTTGTTGGAAAGGGAATTAACCAGGGAGGGCAAGGAGTAAACTTTTCAAATGGATGCCGGTTCACCCGGTTGGGAAAAATTGGTTTGAAGCAAATTACGCCAAAGCGGTTCAATTAGGAACTGTGGTGGCTTTATCAAAATCCTTTTAGTGTCCAAGGACCCTGTTGAGGCCAAGGAAGGGCCACTGGAAAGGGTGGGCCGTTTGAATAAGGGGAATAATAAACAAACCCGAACAGCCTATTGTATGGAGCAGAGAAGATCACCTCCACGGGTCGATAATCCGGTCGATTGGCCTTGGTGGTAGCACCTCAAGTTGGTGGGTATAAATTCACTAAGGTACTCATGGACAGAGGTAGTAGCATCAATATCCTTTATTATGAGACCTTTCGACGCATGGGGTTAACTGATAAGAATCTGAGGACATCCAACATTGTTTTCCATGGAGTGGTTCCTGGTAAGTCGGCTTACCCAGTTGGCAAGATTGAGCTGGAGGTGGCCTTCGGAGATGAATATGACTCCAGAGCTGAGAAATTGACGTTTGAGGTGGTCAAAATCAGGAGCCCATATCATGCTCTAATTGGGCGGCCGGCTTATGCTAAGTTTATGGCACGACCGTGTAATGTTTATTTGTAGCTCAAGATGCCGGGTTACAAGGGCACCATCACTGTGCATGGAAATCGGAAGGTAGCATTGGAATGAGGAAGGCGACGCGGCTTATGCTGAGTCTGCCTGTGCAGCGGAGGAGCTCAAATTTTATCAAGATAATGTTGACCCCGCCGATATGACCTCTGAGGGAGTCCTGGACTAGGGGGTGTCCGGACAGCCGGACTATCATTATCCGCCGGACTCCAAGACTACGAAGATACAAGATTGAAGACTCCGTCCCGTGTACGGATGGGACTTTCCTTGGCGTGGAAGGCAAGCTTGGCAATACGGATATGTAGATCTCCTACCATTGTAACCGGCTCTGTGTAACCCTAGCCTCCTCCGGTGTCTATATAAACCGGAGGGCTTTAGTCCGTAGGACAACATACATTACAACAATCATACCATAGGCTAGCTTCTAGGGTTTAGCCTCCTTGATCTCGTGGTAGATCCACTCTTGTACTACCCATATCATCAATATTAATCAAGCAGGGGCGTGGGTTTTACCTCCATCAAGAGGGCCCAACCTGGGGTAAAACATCGTGTCCTCGCCTCCTGCTACCATCCGCCTAGACGCACAGTTGGGACCCCTACCGAGATCCGCCGGTTTTGACACGACATTGGTGCCTTCATTGAGAGTTCCTCGTGTCGCCACCGATAGGCTTGATGGCATCTTCAACCAGCAACGCTGTCGAGGTGAGACTTTTCTCCCGGACAGATCTTCAGATTCGGCGGCTTCGCCTGCGGCCGATTCACTTGGCCATCTGGAGCAGATCGAAGCTACGCCCCTGCCGTCGAGTCAGATTGGAAGCTTAAACTTCACGGCCGATGTCCGCGGAGACTTGATCTTCGACGGACTCGAGCCACGCCAAGCGCGCCAAGACCGCGGACAACGGGCATGATCTAGCTCGCCACGAGCAAAGGCCTTGGTGGCCGCGACACGGATCCGCTTCGCCATTAAACCGGGCCGATCGCCCAGACGAGGACCGGTGGATAGACGCCGCCACGGGGCTTCAACATCCACGGCGATGGAGCCGAACACTAATCTTGTCACCGCGAAACTTCGTGATTCCGAGGCGCCGGACTCCTTGCCGGACTCAACCTCCCGCGCCCTACCAATCGATCCGGATTGGGCGCGGTTATGGAATTCACCGCGCGGACATCTTCCAAGATTTCGCTTTTTGCGATATCTTGAACTCACTAAAGCATCTCTCGTTATCAGGAGAGTCCTGGCCGGACTATGGCCAGGATGGTTGGGGTACGGACGACGAAGAAATTCAGAGCCCACCCACCACCCACTTTGTAGCCACTGTCGACGATCTAACCGACATGCTAGACTACGACTCCGAAGACATCGACGCTATTGACGACGATACCGGAGACGAACAAAAAACAGAGCTTATACAGCATGGCAGGACCACCTCGTCGCATGACATATATATGGTGGACACCCCAAAGGTGAGCGATAACGAGGACCAACGGGCAGCAGCAGAAGATGACCCCACCGATAAACGACCAAAACGGCGGCGCAGACGCCGCCCTAAGTCCCACCTCGACAACAACAACGCTCCCAAGGAGCCCGCAATACGGTAGGGCTCACAAGCGGACGACGAACATGCAGATAAGCAACCGTCCGAACATGACGAGTCAGATAATCAGTCCAGGCCCCGCAAAAACAACAGCCCGGACGACCTCATGCCGGACACGCCGCCGGAAAGCAAGAACCTTCGGAAAAGACTCGTCAGTACTGCAAGAAGCCTGAAGAAGGCAAAACGGAGGCTCAATGCAGCGGAAGACACACTCAGAATGAGATGGAGCAAAGTGCTCAAAACCGCAGATAAGTACGGCAATGTCCACCAATCAAAGAGCTACCCGGCGCTAAGTCGCTACAGACCGACGAGGAGGCCATAGAGCCTCCACCGTCCAAAAATAAAGGGCTGCCTGGTCGGATAGACGCCGATGATAGGCCAAATTCGACAATGCGCCACACATAAACCAACCAACAAACTTGAAGGATAGATGGCCCAGCCAGGTCCATCTACGGCCAAAGGAGAAGGCCCCAAGAAGCAAGGCAACACGTCAAGTGCCCGGCGATAGCGGCACATACAAATATAGGGCGCCAGACACCCACTATGTTTCACCGATGAGGTGTTGGACCATGAATTCCCAGCAGGGTTTAAACCCATAAACATAGAGGCCTACGATGGAACAATGCACTCGAGTCGGATAGAAGATTATATACTGCACATACACATGGCCAGAGGAGACGATCTCCACGCCATAAAATCCTTACCCCTCAAGCTCAAAGGGCCAGCCCGTCATTGGCTTAAAAGCCTCCCAGAAAACACTGTTGGAAGTTGGGAAGAGCTTGAGGACGCATTTAGAGCAAATTTTCAAGGGACTTACGTCCGCCCTCCGGATGCAGATGATCTAAGTCATATAACTCAACAGCCCGGAGAGTCAGCGCGAAAATTCTGGAACAGGTTCCTTACCAAAAAGAACCAAATAATCGACTGTCCGGACGCCGAAGCCTTAGCAGCTTTCAAGCATAATGTCCGAGACGAATGGCTGGCCAGGCACCTCGGTCAAGAGAAACTGAGGACAATGTCCGCACTAACAAGCCTCATGACCCGCTTCTGTGCGGGAGAAGATAGCTGGCTAGCAAGATGCAGCACCAGCGACCCAAGTACATCCGAGATAAGAGATGGAAAGGGAAAATCACGGCGCAGAAAAGAGCAGTGCCGGAATAAAAAGAAAAGCCCAAAGAGCACGGCAGTCAACGCCGGATTCAAAAGCTCGCGGCCCAACAACAAATCACAGCCTCTCAAGGATGACAGTGACGAATTGTCCAACTTAAACAAGATTTTGGGTCGGATATGTCAAATCCACAAGACTTTAAGGCTCGCAAATCACACCCACAGGATTGTTGGGTTTTAAACAGTCTGGCCGACTAAATGCCGAACACAAGGGGCTCGACGCGTCAAGCAAAGAAGATAAACCCCACCAGCAGAGCACCGGAAAACAAAAGACTTTCCCACAAGAGGTCAAAACAGTAAACTCACTTAATGTGATAATACGGAAAAACAATGCGGCACTTCCTAAAAAGAGCTTCGCATGGTCCAAACCAGCAAACCATAGAGATTGGATATCAAAGCCAATCACTTTCGACCACCTGGACTACTCCAGAAGCGTTCGAAACGCGGGACGGACTCCCGTGATATTGAATCCCATAAATGACGGATTACAATTTAATAACGTCCTAATGGACGGAGGCAGCGACTTAAACCTACTATATCCAAACACAATCTGTAGGATGGGGATAGACCCTACCAAAATCCGACATAGCCGCACTTCCTTCAAAGGAGTGACACCAGGCCCTCACGCCAAGTGCACGGGCTCTATATTACTAGAAGTCGTGTTTGGATCGCCGAACAATTTTCGACGCGAAAAATTAATTTTTCACATCGTCCCATTTGAAAGTGAATATCAAGCACTTTTGGGACGAAAGGCTTTTGTCCGCTTCAACGCCATACCGCATTACGCGTCTCTTACACTCAAGATGCCCGGTCCGCGTGGCGTCATTTCATTGCGAGGGTCACTTAAAGACCCCGGACTCGGATAGCCGAATCCGGCTTCAAAGAAAGTTAGGGCTCCTAGCCGCATACCTCTTCACAGGGGGTTGTGCGCACAAACAACCGCGGGTTCATACAAACCCCGCTTTAATTATTCATATTTCTTCTTTCACACATATTTTTCGCATGATTTATTTTCAAACTAAACGTTCCCCTCTTTTTACAGATGAACAACGTGCATACCCGTCCAGAATAAATGGCACAACGAAGACACAGGCGCAGACGTGCAGTAGGGACCAGTTGTGAGGATTCTTTTCAGATTAAGACCCTGCGTAAACCTTTTTTTACTGTCTTTTGTTGTTATTCTCCCTTGGTTTCTTCCTATAGCCAAAGCGGAGCCTGACGTTTTGGCATCGGGCCGCGTCGAAGACCATGCCCGCACTGACACTAGGGGCTTAGGCATCTCTGCCCATTATTATAAAGACCGAACACCTTAGGGAGTGTTCGTGTCTCGAGTTAGGCATTATATGCATCAGCTCCAATCATGTCTTTGGTCAAATGTTGGGTTTGCCCGCTCTCGTGTTTTGCTGCCTTACGCTCAGATCACCGCTAACGCGCACTGTGGAGAACTATCATGATTGTGCCCCGGCTTAATTGGGCGAGCACCTCAAGAGAGAAAGCCAAACCGATCATCATGATACAGCGAGAGACGGTCAACCACTCGATCGACTACCGGAATGTTTAGAATTTCGCTGACGAAGGACCATTTCCGTCAGCACACCCCACCCCGAATTCGAGATATGCGGTGCCACCAGGGCTATATCGTAGCCCCACCCTCGAGCTCCACCGCTAAGTGAAAGTGATAAAGCATTATAGTCCGGATTGCCTCGTTAAACTACGCTACCACCTCCTCAAACAGACCGAGACGCCGATTATGTGAAAACGCTATTTTTTTGCGAACACCCCCGCATCCTGTGCGTGGGGGGTGAAGCCGAAGACTGCAATCTTTCAAGTTATACAAATGTATACATAAACGGCCGCACAGGAGAAGTTTTACTACTTGGGATGCACAAGTATAAAAAGCAGTTATAGTATAATCATCATTTTACAAGCTAATACGTTCATTTGAACGTGACATTTTTCGAGCACTGCGACTCTATTACACGAGCGCCACGCATAACTTCCCCGAAATAATGCTCGGCGGGGAGCCGGCTTTCGTCCGACCCCTGGGCGGCAACAGCGGTGGCATCCATCTCCGGACAATGCGCCTTCACACGGGCAAGAGCCATCTGCGTGCCCTCGATGCAGGCCGACCGCTTCATCTCCTTTATGTGCAGCACCGCCCCAAGGAATTGCTGCAGTAAGCCGAAGTAGCTAGTCGCCTTGGGCCTCTCTGGCCAGACATGGGCCACGATGTCAGTCATGGCAAGTCCGACAATCTATTTAGCTCGCCCATTCGCCAACCGGTCTGTCAACGGAAGTGAGCAGTCCGGACTATGGAATTGAGACCAAGATAGCTCTTCCGCCTTGTGATCCTCCCTGCTCCGGAAGTGCTCAACGGCGCCACCGCACTTGCAGCTAAGTCCATATACGGATCCTCCGGACTCCATAGCCGCCAAATTGAGCATACCTTCCATCCATAAACCGGCGACGAAAGCAGTAAAAGGCTTGCCAGCCACGATATCTCGGCTTGGCGCAATTCCTCCTTCATAGCTCGCATTGCAGAGCGGGCATCCTTGGCTTCGCGGTGGCCTTCTTCAGGTCTTCCCGCTCCGATAAGCGCTCCTTTTCAAGAGCCTCATTGCGTCGGCAAAGATCCTTTACTTTCATGGCCAATTCGGCCACCTCGCCTCGCTTAGGCAAAGGCGCAGCCCTTTCGCTTTCAACTCCTCGGCGCCCTCGAGGCAGTCACGTCACTCCTTCGGGCTTGCTCCTTAGCTCGAGCAAGTTCAGCCCGAAGGCTCTCCACAGCAGCAGCACCGTCTGTACAACAGCATATAATTTATCAGAGGAGGGCTTTGACCCCCTTAAATAAAGCGACTGCGGAGAACTCATTTACCTTGCAACTTGTCAAGTCGTCGGTTGACAAGTGCGATGTCCGCATCCACCATGTCAAGTTGCCGACTCAACTCGGCAAACTCACTAGTCCAGCTAGCCCTCGGACTATCCGCCACCTGCATAGGAACGGCGGCATTCATTACTTGCGATTTCGATCCTCGGCATGCTGTCTTCCCGACAACCTACCGAGTCTCGGGGGCTACTATCTATACAGGGCGCATTTTTATATGCAAAACTGCTAAAAGACAAATGGGTGCCTCATTTTTGCATACCTGAAATCCCGCCAGCAAACTCATGGCGGCATTGCGCAATCCGCTCTCGGCGGACGAAATCCTTCCAATCACCATACGCATTAACGCACGGTGATCTTCTGAAATGGACGCCTCTCAAGCGATTCTTTAGTTCTCCGCGGATACTAGTGGGTGCCGAACTCTCTGCCCCTCCGACTCGGGATGCCCTCCGTGACGATATTTCGTGCTCGCCCTTTATCCGACGGCGCTGCAGACGGAGGCGATTACTCTCCATCATCTCCTAAGAAGGTCTCTGAAGACGAACTCATCTCGAGAAGGCTGCAGATCCGAACTGCAATATAAATACTTCGGTCACCCACAGAGGTACAAATGAAGGCATTTCCTTACTAATTAATTTCCTTTTTTCATACTCACGGCTCGTTGGAGGGCTGATCCTTTGGCGATGATTGTGCGTCCGGATTCTCTTCGGACGCCGGACCCCCGGGTGAAGATCTCTTCCCGCGCTTAGGGGCTTTGGCCTCCAGATCTTCGGAAGCGGTCCTCTTCTCCCCCTAGAGGGAGGGGCTCTTGATTCCCCCCTCCTCAGACGCCCCTTTGGGCGAAATATTAGCTCCTCTGTTTCCCCTTCGCCCCCTTCTGTGGGCGCGACCTCCAACATTCTGACCAGCACGGGCTCCAAGTCACGGTCTCTCGAGAGGGGGCCGACACCTTATCAGCCTTGATCGCGCCACCCATTCCTGTGAAGAGTGATGAGTCAGGAGGCGAACTCTAGAAAGGCGTATGAACAGAAAGTCCGGACTCCGACTATTTACCTGAGTATCTGGGCGATTGCGGCTTAGGCCCGCGTCCTCGGCTAATTCCGGACACGCCACCTGCGGTCCGAAGAACAACTTGTACATCTCCATGGGTGTCGCACCCATAAAGTGTTGGAGAATCCAAGGTCCCTCCGGGTTGAACTCCCATAGATGGAGAGGACGGCGTTTGCAGGCGTAAGATGCCTCGACAAGATAACTCGCATCACCACGATCAGGTCGATCTCCCTCGCTTGGAGGTCTCGAATCCGGCCTTGCAAAGTGGGCACGCCTTCTGACGGCCCCAATTGAGCTCTTTGGTCGACCCACGACACCGGTTGGCGTGGAGGTCCCCAGCGGAATAAAGGTGGCGGCTTTGCTCGCGCCTTCGAGCGTGATGTAGAACCACCTCGCTGCCACAATCCGAGTTCCTCTCGAAGGAACCTTCGAGCCACGAGGCATCGGCCTTTTTGCTTATGGTCGCCCAAGACTCCGCTGACGCCTCGATCATCTTCGCTCCACTTGAAGGTCTTCAGCCACAGGCGAAGTGGGGAGGACGCGAGGAAGGCTTCGCAGACGATAATGAATGCGGAGATGTGGAGGATGGACTCCGGAGCCAAGTCGTGAAAGTCCAGCCCATAATAGAACATGAGTCCTCTCACGAAGGGGACCGTCGGGAAGCCTAAACCCCGACGGAGGTGGGATACGAAGACAACGAACTCACCGGGCTCGGGGGCGGGCACGGCCTGCCCTTGGGCGGGCAACCTGTGCGAAACCTCGTAAGCCAGGTACTTGGCCTCACGTAACTTCGATATGTCCTCCTCTGTAACGGAGGAGGGCATCCACCGGCCCTGGAGGTCGGAGCCGGACATGGTTAAGGATCCGGCGCCAATCTGAGGCTCGGGTGTTGGAACCGGAGCGAGGAGGAGATTCGATCGAGATTGAAGAACAAGGGCAGGCCTTGGTCCTCTTATAAAGGGAAGAAATACCAAGAGCCGCCTCCGGACCGCTTGGGATTCACCTTCGATAGAGGAGGCGGCGGCACGGAATGGTTGGGTTACCCACGCACGTATTGATGAGAATCCCGGAATAAGGGGAACGCGATCTCTGCTTCGACAAAACGTGCCAAGGAAACCGCCTCGCTAAACGTGCTGAGGTGGTATACTAAAAAACGATTCAAACGAAGGCTTGGTAGCGGTGTAATGTCACGCCGCATAATACGTCAGCAGATTGAACTAAGTGTACATTTTATTCTCTCTACGGTGGAATGTGGAATTTATTTTGCGAGCGGACACTATCCCGGTGTTCATGATCTTCTCTCGATTATTCAAGGAGGAATCCGCCTTGCAATGTTGAACATTATGCGCGCGGACTTATCGTCATTGAAGCCTGGTTCAGGCTACCGAGGGAGTCTGGACTAGGGGTGTCCGGACAGCCGGACTATCATTATCCGCCGGACTCGTGACTACGAAGATACAAGATTGAAGACTCCGCCCCGTGTCCGGATGGGACTTTCCTTGGCGTGGAAGGCAAGCTTGGCAATATGGATATGTAGATCTCCTACCATTGTAACCGACTGTAATAACCCTAGCCTCCTCCGTGTCTATATAAACCGGAGGGCTTTAGTCCGTGGGACAACATACATTACAACAATCATACCATAGGCTAGCTTCTAGGGTTTAGCCTCCTTGATCTCGTGGTAGATCCGCCTTGTACTACCCATATCATCAATATTAATCAAGCAGGGCGTGGGGTTTTACCTCCATCGAGAGGGCCCAACTCGTAAAAACATCGTGTCCTCGCCTCCTGTTACCATCCGCCTAGACGCACAGTTCGGGACCCCCTACCCGAGATCCGCCGGTTTTGACACCGATAACCTCCTCAAGAAACCAACCACGAGCATGACCCGTGTTGAAGTTTAAATCGCCGCCGAGACGGCTTGTTGATTTTACCCTGTGTGACTCGCTAAGCAATTCAGCCAAGAAAGCAATTTGATCCCAAATAGGAAAGCGCGCCCATCGAGTTCATCCTTGAGAACCAGGACATCTTTGCATGGAAACCTTCTGACATGCCGGGTGTATCGAGGGAACTCGCTGAGCACACTCTCTATATTGATCCAAAGTATAAGCCGGTCAGGCAGTTTCTTCGGCGTTTTAACGAAGAGAGACGGAAAGCTATTGGAGAAGAAGTTGCCCGGCTCTTAGCGGCTGGGTTCATTGTTGAAGTTTTTCACCCAGAGTGGTTGGCTAACCCGGTGCTCGTGCTTAAAAAGAACGGCACTTGGTGGATGTGTGTGGATTACACGGACTTAAACAAGGCTTGTCCAGCTGATCCCTTTGCTCTTCCCCGTATTGATCAAATCATTGATGCTACGGCGGGTTGTGAACGTTTGAGCTTCTTAGATGCTTACTCTGGTTATCATCAGATCAAAATGGCAGTTAAGGACCAGGAGAAGACCGCTTTCATCACTCTGTTTGGGGCTTTCTGTTATGTATCTATGCCGTTTGGACTCAAGAGTGCTCAGGCGACTTATCAGCGATGTGTGCAGAACTGTCTACATGACCAAATCGGGCGTAATGTTCATGCTTATGTAGACGACATCGTGGTGAAGTCCAGAGAGAAGGAGACCTTAATATCCGATTTGAAAGAAACCTTTGATAATCTCCGGGTTTATAAGATGATGCTTAACCCGGCCAAGTGTGTATTTGGTGTTCCTGTAGGCAAGCTTTTGGGTTTTCTGGTATCAAACCAAGGCATTGAAGCTAATCCGGAGAAGATTAAGGCAATTACCTCTCTGGCTAAACCGGTGTGCATCAATGATGTTCAGCGATTGGCGGGTCGTGTTGCCGCGTTAAGCCGGTTCATAAGCCGGTTAGGCGAGAAGGCCCTACCGCTATATCAGATGATGAAGAAAACAGACACTTTTGTCTGGAGTGATGCTGCTGATGCTGCCTTTGAAGACTTGAAGAAACAGTTGTCTGAACCACCGGTTCTTGCAGCTCCCATTGATAAGGAGTCGTTGCTATTATACATGGCTACCAATTCATGAGCTGTCAGTGTTGCCATCGTGGTAGAGCGTAAGGAAGCTGGCAAGGAGCATCCGGTTCAACAGCCGGTTTACTACATCAGTGAGGTGCTCATCGAGTCTAAACAGAGATATCCACATTGGCAGAAACTCGTTTACAGAGTGTTTATGGCCAACTGGAAGTTAAAGCAGTACTTTCAAAGTCATCCTATAACTGTGGTAAGTTCTGCCCCTTTGGGAGACATCATCCGTAATAGGAGGCCACGGTGACGAGTCGCCAAGTGGGCTATCGAGCTTGGGCCTCATGGTTTGAAGTACATGCCACGTACTGCTATTAAGTCTCAGGCATTGGTGGACTTTATCAATGATTGGACAGAGCTGCAGGCACCTGAGGAGAAGCCAGATAGCACATATTGGACTATTCATTTTGATGTGTCTAGGCAGTTAGAAGGCTCGGGGGCTGGAGTTGTTTTAACTTCCCCTAGAGGTGAAAAATTTTGTTATGTACTCCGGCTTATGTTTCCATGTACTAACAATGCAGCTGAGTACGAGGCCTTACTCCATGGTCTCCGGATGGCCAAGGAGATGAACTTAAGCCGGGTAAGGTGCTTAGGCGACTCAGATCTTGTGGCTCAACAGGTGTCAGGCAAGTGGGATTCCAAGGATCCCCTTATGGCAGCTTATCGTCATGAAGTAGATGCTGTGGCTGGTCACTTCAAGGGTTATTAGGTGGAGCACATTGATCGAAGGAAGAATGAGGCAGCTGATGCTTCAAGCCGGTTGGGATCTCAACGTAAGCCGGTGCCGCCTAACACCTTTCTCGATATTTTACATAACCCTTCTGTCAAAGTGCCTACCAAGGAAGAACTTGCGGTGCCAGACCCGGAGGCATAGCTGGTGGCAGCTCTTCATGTTATCCCGGATTGGACAGTGCCATATTTGGCTTATATGACCCGGGGAGAATTACCTGAGGATGAGACCTTGGCAAGACATATCGTCAGGCGCTCCAAATCTATGACGATTGTTAACGGCGAGTTACATCACCTAAGCGTCACCAGGGTGTTTCAACGTTGTGTTTCACCTGCAGAAGCCCAAGAAATACTCCGTGAGATCCATGAAGGGGATTGTGGCCATCATGCCGGATCAAAATCTCTTGTAGCCAAGGCTTTCCGTCATGGTTTCTACTGGCTGACGGCTCATGCTGATGCGGAGGATCTGGTCAGTAAATGTGACGGTTGTCAAAAGTTCTCATGACGAGCTCATGTGCCGGCTCAAGAGTTGAGGATGATCCCAATCACTTGGCCGTTTGCAGTCTGGGGACTTGACATCGTTGGACCTTTCAAGAGGTCTAAGGATACAAAGACACATCTCCTGGTGGTAGTGGATAAGTTTACAAAGTGGGTTGAGGCAGAGCCAGTTAGTAAGTGTGATGCAGCCACGGCAGTTCAATTCATGAAGAAGGTGATCTTTCGTTTTGGTTTCCCACATAGTATTATAACTGATAATGGCACTAATATCTCCAAGGGTTCCATGGAACAGTTTTGTCAACGAGAACATATCCGGCTTGATGTTTCGGTTGTTGCTCATCCTCAATCCAATGGTCAAGCAGAAAGAGCTAATCAAGAGATCTTGAAGGGTATCAAGCCCCGACTCTTTGTCCCCTTACAGCGGACTCCGGGTTGTTGGGTGGAGGAGTTACCTTCTGTATTATGGAGCATCAACACTACGCCTAATAGATCTATAGGCTACACGCCTTTCTTTATGGTGTATGGTGCAGAGGCAGTCCTGCCAAGTGACATCCGGCACGATTCACCCCGCGTGGCGGCTTATGTTGAGGCTGACAACGAAAAGGCTCGTCAAGATGCGCTTGATTTGTTGGATGAGGAGCGAGACTTGGCAATAGCCTGCTCAGGGATCTATCAACAAGACCTGCGCCGCTATCATAGCCGCCGGGTTAGGAGCAGAACCTTTTAGGAAGGCGATTTGGTGCTCCGGCTCATCCAGGATCAGTCTGACATGCACAAGCTATCCCCACCTTGGGAAGGACCCTTTGTGGTCAGCAAGAATTTACACAATGGATCATACTACCTCATAGATGTTCGAGAGCATAAAGACTCACGTAAGTCAGAGGAGGAGACCCGCCGGCCGTGGAATATTGCTCATCTCCGGCCTTACTATATTTAAGCCACCGGTTTTCATGATGTATATTTTTTGACAATGTATATATAAAGAAATAAAGCAAGACCTCTGTCCTTTTTGCACTCAAAGGTTTATGTGTCTTCTTTATCAGGTGGTGGAGACAACCAACAGGGAGCGGATCACATTTAAATCCGGCTTTCCCTTTGGTCTGGCTTATGATCATATCTGAATCTAGCCATGGTCACTTGGGGGCTTCCTGTTCAAACATAGGTCGTATTCGAACCAAAGAGAACATAGATGTCGATACCCACTTGATCGGCATATTGCCAAACCCACTTGGAGGCTTCTTGATCATATTTGAATCACAGCTTAACCCCTTTTGGGTCTGACGTGGATCGTATTCGAATCAGCGTCATTAAACAACTCTTATGGTCACTTGAGGGCTTCCTGTTCAAACATAGGTCGTATTCGAACCAAAGAGAACATAGCTGTCGATACCCACTTGATCGGCATCGCCAAATCCACTGGGGGCTATATGATTGTATCCGAATCTTAGCTTAACCCCTTTGGAACGGTTTATTGATCGTATTCGAATCAGAAGCCTGTAAATGTTGTTTATCATGCAACAAAAGGATAAATTATTTGACTATCTTGAGACCTTCTTGAAAACATTATGAGATGGTTTTTTCTTCCGGCTTAATATTGATTACCCCAGGTTCTTAAGTGCTAGGTAAGCATCATATGAGCAGGGAAGATTATCAAGGGTATCGCAGGTATGCTATTGTGATTATATTTAATCATAAACCGGCCTGTGCATGATATCTTTGAGCCGAGTTCTGGGTTATCAAATACTCTATGTAAACCCCTGGCGCGGTAAACCGCCAAGGAAATTTTGCTTGTTTTATGTGCAGGATAAGGCAAAGCAAGTTAAACATCAAGGAAATAAACGGTCAACATAAGCCAGAAACATATAGTGATGGCGTACGAAAGTATTAAGCACCAGGAACATGCGCGAAGGCATGG
This sequence comes from Aegilops speltoides, assembly GCA_021437245.1. Taxonomy (NCBI): domain Eukaryota; kingdom Viridiplantae; phylum Streptophyta; class Magnoliopsida; order Poales; family Poaceae; genus Aegilops; species Aegilops speltoides. The sequence goes on along the minus strand of CM038145.1, from coordinate 341,781,313 downwards.
CAAACACTGAGAAGTTTTTCACTACCCTATTACAAGACTTCCTGAGTCTGAATAAATGAAGCATTATTTTTTGCAAAAGTTCTAAAACGCCTGGCGGTTCACTCCTTCGGCGGGCTCGAAGACTCCGGGTTATCCTTCTCCACCTCTCCGTCGGTTGCTTTGTCCTGGAAGGTTGACGATGCCCAGTCAATGCCACTCAAGGCTTCAAACTCAACCTCATCATCTATTAAACTGGCCGGGTCCACTTCAGGGGCGAAAGAATGCTGACGCGTTGGAGGGATCAGGCTGACTTGGTCATATGGAATGTTTGGAATTCTCTGGTTCTCGCTATCATAGCCCGGCGAATACTTGGTAAGATCAGTATCATTCCCAATAAGGGTAGCCAAGGGACGCACGACTTTGACATAGGCGGTGAAACCATGATCATCAAATACAGTACCGTCCTCCTTCAGGCTCGGATATCCAAGAGCGAGGTCAGCCAGATCAAGCTCTGGCATCCATGCCTTTGCCCGGCTTAATACAGCCACAGCCCGGGCTCTTGAAGATGCCCGCCTTAAATCCTGAATTTGCTGAGGTAGCACAGCGAGATGCTTCAGCACGTCTTGCAGGAGGTGGGGAGTGGTATTTGATAAGGCTACAATGGCCAAGGCACGCTAGACCTGTGAGTACGCTTGTTCCACTAAAGTGTAAACCGCCTTAAGTTTGATCAGCATGCTCTGCTTGAGGTTGGTGCTCCTGGGGCCTGTGTATTCACAAGTGTAACAGTGAGCCGGAGATAATGATTACAATAGTCGATTGAAAGATTACAATGTTTAAGGTTTTGCACAAGAATCTCATCAAGATGGTCGAGACCATTTGGGATATCTGCCGTTTTAAGTCAGATAGCTCGGTTGTTGCCTCTGCAAGAGATGCTTCTGCCGTCTCGGCCCGAGTCACCAGTGAAGTCTTCTCATCAGCCTAGGCTTTCCTTTCTGACTCAAAATTTTTCTTCAACTTCTCATTTTCAGAGACACTGAATTCAAATTTGGAGTTGGCTTTCTGAGTCTCAAGTTCTTGAGTTTTCAGCCGGCTCTTCAGGTCGGCAAGCTCCAACTCAAATTGACTTATGGTGGCCTGCATTGATATCAGGTTATGGTAAGGATCACGGTAAGATAACATTCAAGTCCCAAACATTTTACAAGTAAAGATACTTGGCACTTGGGGGCTAATGTATGTTAAAGAATTTTTTATCCTACAGTTCCGGGTCATGCATATTAAGTCCCAAACATTTTACAAGTTAAAATACTCGGCACTTGGGGACTAATGTGTATCGCAAGTTTAAGGTATCATGCTATAACCGGGTTAAATATATTCTCTTTAAACCGGACAAACCAACAGTAAGTAGATTTCTAAGTCTACAGCATATCCATTCATAAGCAATAGAATTGGGGGCTGGTACAGTAAGTAAGATTCAGGTAAATAGCATAGGTTATACCTCGGATCTGTGCTGTATTTGTTTCACCATGTCAATTTCCAGGTCATGGCTATTATGCACTTGATTCAGATAGCCCGAGACTATATCACCAATGCTTAAGTGAGTATAATCAGTAATGTCCTGCTTGGCTTTTCGCGTCGCGAAGTTCTTCCTTGGCGTAACATCCGCAAGGAGACAAGAGGTCCCCGTTCAACATATTGAATTTTCAGAAATACAACTTCCGGGTCAGTCGTCTTGACCGGGCTAGGAGCTTCCGGATTATCAGAGCTGTTGATAGCATCTTCGCAAGTGGATCGGTTGGCACGGAATGTCGGCCGGTTTAGGCGGCGGTGATGGGTGGAGCTGTCGAGCGTATATGTCCGCGCCAGCTCAAGAATAATCAGGTCTTTGGACGGCTTATTTTTCCTTGCCCTCTTGCTGGGCTTCACTTGCAGGCTGTCATGAATATTGAAGCATAAGTAAGGTAAAACCTAAAGTAAATAAGGTTACATTACCCGGGAGCCGTTTTGAAAGTCGGCATGTTTGATTGCATAGAATCGTCGGACGAAGGAGAGGTATCCTGATAATTGGAGTCAGATGAATTGAGAGGTTGGTGAATTAAACCCGCCAAAGGTAAAACAGAACATAAATCGGAGATAACCTCGGTCCGATGCTTCCTAGTTACATCGGGTAAGCCGAAGGAGAGTTCTGCATCCGTGTTGGTCCGGGTCTGCCTCCAGTTTTCAAGCTGTTGTTGCTTCAAAAGAAATTGAGGATCTTGATAAGCTAGAGGATGTGAAAATCTTACTTTCCGGGTCACCCTTCGGATTTTTTGCTTTGGCAAAGGCTCTGAGTCGGAGGAGATTATAGTTACCTCTTCGTTAACTGCTTGACTGTTCCCCATATCCTCCTGAAAAGATAGAATGTCAGTAAAATAACGACGAAGGAGTTAAGAAAATTAAAGGATTACCTCTTCATCATCCGAAGAAGTATCATCTAATTTGAACAAGTCGAAGGCGCTGGGTTTCTTCTTCTTTGAGGTTCCCATATTGGAGGCTTTCCTTTCGGTCTTCTTGGCCGCCCTGGCTTGTTTGGCGGCCTCGTGGTCATACTTGGCCTTCCAGAAGTTATCATCGGCCTGTGGAAAAAGATAAGGAATTATGAGTACAAATAAGGTATAACATGTTAAAGAGTATTTATTAAGATTGATAACTCACTGTAGAGGTCGGGTTCTTCTTGCAGAAGGGAAGTAAGCTGAAGGCATTGCTAGTTACAGTGCCCTCCTTCAGCAGTGACTGGGTTGTAGCATCTACCACATCATCTGGTAAGTCGTCAGACTATGACGCAGTGGATCATCCTTCTCGCCTGTGTAAGTACACATTAAGCTGGAGCGGTGGCTTAATGGAAGTACTCGCCAGGTGACCCAGACTCGGACCAGATCGATGCCATTTAAACCATTTCCCAAAAGATCTTTGATCTTCTTGATAGTGGGATTGAGAGGCAGATGTTCAACAGCAGTCAGTTTATCCGCCAGCAGATGGTTGGACTCAAGGTGCAGGATGCGGAAGCCGGGCAGAGGCCTCTCATCAGCCGGTGAAGTGTCCTGACAGTAGAACCACGTCTGATTCCAATCTTTGGATGGCTCGGTAGTTCAGCATAAGGAAAAAGGCAGTCTCTCCGCCGCTGAATCGAGATGCCGCCAAGCTCAAGACTAGGCCCGTTGCCACGTTCATTCTGCCGGTTCAAGTAAAAAAGCTCTCTGAACAAAAGCAGACTTGGTTCCTCTCCCAGGTACACCTCGCAGAAGACTTGGAAATTGCAAATATTTGACACGGAATTGGGTCCAATGTCTTGAGGTCTGAGATCAAAAATTCAAAACCTCCGTGAAGAATTTTGAGCTGGGAGGGGCAAATCCCCGACTCATGTGATCCGTGAAAATTATTACCTCCCCTTCTTTGGGTTGAGGCCTCTCTTCAGACGGGTCAGGGGCACGATAAGACATAACCTCCTTTTTTGGCAGATGGCCAGACTTCACGAATTCAGACAGTTTACTCTTAGTAACTATGGATGGGACCCAATTGCAGGTCACAGGGGCCTTGGTTGCCTTAGGTGCCATGACAACAGTTGGCCTATGACAAAATAAGAGGTTCCGGTTCAATTTTAACCCGGGAGAAAATATCTTAATTATTCAAGGAGGCGACTTAATAAGGGGTCTAACGATATAAGGATAACTATGTAACAGTATTTAAGCTGCCACATGTGTCAAAAGCAGTTCAAACTTCTTAAGGTCATGAGAAGCAAGCAAGGCTTACAGTTCAGTGTCATTCGAGATCTGCTACTGTTATTTCCGGGTGATACAAACGGGTTTCATAATCTGCCACTGTTATTTGAGATCAAAGATCTGTTTTGATAAGAAAATTTTCTAGACCTAAAGCTGATGCAGACGTGTTCATAGGCTCGAATGAGGCTCTTATGCAGAGAAAGGGATTTGTTTCCTATCCAAAACAAGTGTGAAAACAACTACCGCGGCGATTTTATATCATTCTCAGATCAGAAGAGGCATCTAAGAGGAAAACTAACAAGGGTTTGGCTCCAATGGTGATGAACTCCCACGAACTCGAGGAATCTCTAATGCGGTCCTAAGCAAGGAAGGGAAGGGAACTTATGGATCTAGATGGGCTGCGGAAGTTCGCCGTTGTTTTCTGATCCGATTCAGGTTGATGCAGCGGCCTAGGACGGTGAAGAGAAGAAGCTCGACAGCGGCGGCGGCGGAGCTCGAGAGGAGGCAAGAGGAAGAAGACGACTGAAAGAGGGAAGAATGGAAGACCTAGGTTGCCCTATTTATAAGGGAAGAGCTGGCCGAGGTGGCGCGAGAAACAAGGAGACCAAAACATTATTATCCAGCGGCCCCGACGCCTCGATTCTCGGGACGGTTAGTAAAGGCAAAGATCCGTTGGAGGATATGACGGAGTAAAAATGAGTTTTATTGAAGATGACGACACAGTGATTTAACCCGGATCCAGATGATGACGTCACGGTGGGTTAAAGTTTCCGCGCAAAACAGAAGACTGAAGGCCAGTTCCATAAGGTTTTAAAGATTGACATGAACCGTTTCAAATCAATCCAGGGCCTAATTTGGGGATATAACTATTTGTAAGCCGCCCAGGAGGGGCCGGGTTACAGTAAGAAGACTATTCTACAAAGCCCAAGAGTTGAAGATGGCGGTTCAATAAAAGGGCTAAGGCCCACAGGCGACTTAAGGCCCGTGGTAGTAAACCGCCATAATGGCATGACTTGTATCATAAGGAATAATTAACTAGTCACCGAGCCGAACATTGTCTATGAGCCGCCGACTCGAGGGCCGCAGGCGCCAACCCGTATATAAGGGGCGACCCGGCAGCGGCTTAGGGCAAGAAACAACTCATCGAGAGCCGGGCATAGCGTAACTCGCTCCCTGGTCATCGAAACATCAATACCAACCCAACTAGACGTAGGCCTTACCTTCACTGTAAGGGGCCGAACTAGTATAAAACCTCTCGTGTCCTTTGTCCCGATTAACCCCTTCAAGCTTCCTAGTTGCGATGGCTCCACAACTAAGTCCTTTCACGAGGACATCTGACATGACAATTCCACAACAGGAGTGCTATGTTAGGAGACCAATCTTATCATTTGGGAGCCATCGTAGCTCGCAGGTTGCATCAGAATAGACATAGCGGAGATTTCTTTGGAGGAATTTATGCAACCCGCTTAGCTAATTTTCTTGAGGTAGACATTCATGAGGGTGACATGGAGTTACCCCCCTCTTATTTAGATTTTGATTCTATGGCTTCCCACCAGTTTGTTGAGAGGACTCAACCACCTCTCCAGTATCGACTAATCTTTGACAGATGTTGTGTAGTCCATGTTGCTCTTTCTTCTCCTGCTTTCTTTGATTCACAGGCGAAAAGAAGATATATTATTACCAGAGAGGAGGCAGATGAGTACGAAAGGAGAGTGGAGGCTGCTCGACTCCACGCTACAGCTCAGGCGGCGATAGCCGCTGCGTCACAGTATGACCCCAGCTTCACCTACGGATATCCGTCAGGCCATCCCTGGCAATAGACCAACTTAGGCCAAAATCCTAAGCTTGGGGGAGTACGTATTTCCCACCAACATTACATTCATGTTCACACACACTCATTGCTAGATGTCGGTGCTCATACTTTTGCACTGTACTATCCATGCTCGTTTAAAATTTTTTTCCTGCTTTCTTCTTGTGTGTTTGTTAAACCTTAAGAAAAAAACCAAAAAAATTAGTTAGTTTACTTTCCATGCTTGTAGTAGAATTAAAAAGAAAAAACCCAAAAATATTTCCAGTTCTTCTTTTTACTTGTTAGGAGCTTTCCTGTGTAAATAGTTTTTATTTCTTTTCCTTTCTTTGGGGGTCGAGAAGACCATATTGAAAATGCTTAGTGGCTCTTATATGCATGATTGATTATTTAAACTTAGAGCCCATATTACTTGTCTTCTCTCTTGAGTTGAATGCTTGCAGATTCCAGCTTAGTCCAATGCACGTGCACTCTTATTATTATACATACCGTTCGGTCGTGCAAGTGAAAGGCAATAATGATGATATATGATGGACTTATTGGGAAGAGAAAAGCTGGTATGAACTCGACCTCTCTTGTTTTTGTAAATATGATGATTCATCGTTGTTGATTCAGCTATTATGAAGTAAACATAATTTGCAATGGCATTTAGAGATTATAGTTGCTTGTGCCATGCTTGATTAGCTATGAGTTATAATGGTTTACCTTGCGTGCCAACATGCTATTAGAATGATTATGATGTGGTATGATGGGGTGGTATCCTCCTTTAAATGCATTGAGTGACTCGACTTGGCACATGTTCACGCATGTAGTTGAATCCAATCAACATAGCCTTCATGATATTTATGTTCATGGTGGATTATATCCTACTCATGCTTGTACTGTGTGAATTAATTTTAATGCATGTTTACGATTGTTGTCGCTCTCTCGCTTGGTCGCTTCCCGCCTTTTGCTAGCCTTCACTGCATTAAGCGGAATACTGCTTGTGCATCCAAACTCCTTAAACCCCAAAGTTATTCCATATGAGTCCACTATACCTACCTATATGGGTATTTACCGCTGCCCAAGTAAATTTGTATGTGCCAAACTCTAAACCTTCAAATAAACATTCTGTTTTGCATGCTCGAATAGCTCATATGTCAACTAGAGCTGCCCTTATCTTCCATGTTAGGCGGGTTATTCTCAAGAGGAGTGGACTCCGCTCCTCATTCATGAGAAAATGGCTGGTATCCGGGATGCCCAGTCCCATGCTTTGTGCAAACTAAATCAAAATAACTGCAAACAAAACTCCCCTTGGGACCCGTTGAATGTTGGAGGCACTCGTTGTTTCGAGCAAGCCATGGATTGATGCTTGTGGAGGAAGGGGAGTATAAACTTTACCATTCTGTTTGGGAACCGCCTATAATCTGTTTAGCATGGAAGATATCATCGTCTTTTAGTTGTTATGTTGACAATGAAAGTATGCCACTCAAAATATAATTTATCTCTATTTCAAAACCGCGCTCTGGCACCTCTACAAATCCCTGCTTCCCTCTGCGAAGGGCCTATCCATTTACTTTTATGTTGAGTCATCACCCTTCTTATTAAAAAGCACCGCTGGAGAGCACACTGTCGTTTGAATTCATTATTATTGGTTTATATTGGGTATGACTTGACTGGATCTCTTTTACCATGAATTACAATGTTTAGTCAGTCCTTGATCTTTAAAGGTGCTCTGCATTTATGTTTTGCGGTCTCAGAAAGGGCTCGCGAGATACCATTTTGTTATATCATGTTATGATTATTTTGAGAAAGTGTTGTCATCCGAGTTTTGCTATTATGGCTCGCTAGCTAATTATGCTATTGATATGAGTAATTGTGAGACCTATGTGTTATGGTGAGTATGGTTAGTTCATAATAATTGCTGAAACTTGAATACTGGCTTTTCATGTTTACAACAACAAGAGCAAACAGAGTTTGTAAAAGTTTTTCTTTTTCTCTTTCAGTTTGTCAACTAAATTGCTTGAGGACAAGCAAGGGTCTAAGCTTGGGGGAGTTGATACGTCTCCGTCGTATCTACTTTTCCAAACACTATTGCCCTTGTTTTGGACTCTAACTTGTATGATTTGAATGGAACTAACCGGACTGGCGTTGTTTTTAGCAGAACTGCCATGGTGTTGTTTTTTGTGCAGAAAATAAAAATTCTCGGAATGTCCTGAAACTCCACGGAACACCTTAGAAAAAATAAAGAAAAATCCTCGCAAAAGATGAAGACCAAGGGGCCCACACCCTACTCACGAGGGTGGGGGCGCCCCCCTGGAAGCGCCCCCCTACCTCATGGGCCCCCTGGTGGCCCTCCGACGCCAACTCCAACTCCATATATTGGCTTTCGGGGAGAGAAAAATCAGAGAGAAGAAATCATCACGTTTTACGATACGGAGCCGCCGCCAAGCCCTAATCTCTCTCGGGAGGGCTGATCTGGAGTCCGTTCGGGGCTCCGAAGAGGGGGATTCGTCACCGTCATCATCATCAACCATCCTCCATCACCAATTTCATGATGCTCACCGCCGTGCGTGAGTAATTGCATCGTAGGCTTGCTGGACGGTAATGGGTTGGATGAAATTTATCATGTAATCGAGTTAGTTTTATTAGGGTTTGATCCCTAGTATCCATTATGGTGTGAGATTGATGTTGCTATGACTTTGCTATGCTTAATGCTTCTCACTAGGGCCCAAGTGCCATGATTTCAGATCTGAACCTATTATGCTTTCATGAATATATGTGTGTTCTAGATCCTATCTTGCAATTCTATAGTCACCTACTATGTGTTATGATCCGGCAACCCCGAAGTGACAATAATCGGGACCACTCCCGGTGATGACCATAGTTTGAGGAGTTCATGTATTCACTATGTGCTAATGCTTTGTTCCGGTTCTCTATTAAAAGGAGGCCTTAATATCCCTTAGTTTCCAATAGGACCCCGCTGCCACGGGAGGGTAGGACAAAATATGTCATGCAAGTTCTTTTCCATAAGCACGTATGACTATATACGAAATACATGCCTACATTACATTGATGAACTGGACTAGTTTTGTGTCACCCTATGTTATGACTGCTACATGATGAACCACATCCGGCATAATTATCCATCGCTAATCCGGTGCCTACGAGTTTTCCATATACTAGTTTACACTTATTTACTTTTCCGTTGCTACGATTACAATCACTACAAAATACCAAAACATTACTTTTGTTGTCTTTACTTCTGTTACCGTTACCACCGCTATCATATTACTTTGCTACTAAACACTTTGCTGCAGATACTAAGTTTCCAGGTGTGGTTGAATTGACAACTCAGCTGCTAATACTTGAGAATATTCTTTGGCTCCCCTTGTGTCGAATCAATAAATTTGGGTTGAATACTCTACCCTCGAAAACTGTTGCGATCCCCTATACTTGTGGGTTATCAGACACCTAGATCGGATATGAACTCCTTCATCCAGACTCCTTCATTTGCTGCTTCCGAAGCAGCTATGTACTCCGCTTCACATGTAGATCCCACCACAACGCTTTGTTTAGAACTGCACCAACTGACAGCTCCACCGTTCAATATAAACACGTATCCGGTTTGCGATTTAGAATCGTCCAAATCAGTGTCAAAGCTTGCATCGACGTAACCATTTACGACTAGCTCTTTGTCACCTCCATAAACGAGAAACATATCCTTAGTCCTTTTCGTATTTCAGATGTTCTTGACCGCTGTCCGATGATCCACTCTGATTACTTTGGTACCTCCCTCGCTAAACTAATAGGAAGGCACACATCAGTCCGGTACACAGCATTGCATACATGATAGAGCCTATGGCTGAAGCATAGGAACTTCTTTCATTTTCTCTCTATCTTCTACAGGGTCGGGCATTGAGTCGACTCAATTTCACACCTTGTATTACAGTGCAAGAACCCTTTCTTTGCTTGATCCATTTTTAACTTTTTCAAAACTTTATCAAGGTATGTACTTTGTGAAAGTCCAATTAAGCGTCTTGATCTATCTCTATAGATCTTGATGCCCAATATGTAAGCAGCTTCACCGAGGTCTTTCATTGAAAAACTTTTATTCAAGTATCCTTTTATGCTATCCAGAAATTATATATCATTTCCAATCAATAATATGTCGTCCACATATAATATTAGAAATGCTACAAAGCTCCCACTCACTTTCTTGTAAATAAGGGCTTCTCCAAAAGTCTGTATAAAACCATATGCTTTGGTCACACTATCAAAGCGTTTATTCCAACTCCGAGAGGCTTGCACCAGTCCATAAATGGATTGCTGGAGCTTGCACACTTTGTTAGCATCCTTTGGGTCGACAAAACCTTCTGGTTGCATCATATACAACTCTTCTTCCGGAAATCCATTCAGGAATGCAGTTTTGACATCCATTTGCCAAATTTCATAATAATAAAATGCGGCAATTGCTAACATGATTCGGACAGACTTAAGCATCGCTACAGGTGAGAAAGTCTCATCGTAGTCAACCCCTTGAACTTGTCGAAAACCTTTCACAACAAGTCGAGCTTTGTAGACAGTAACATTACCATCAGCGTCAGTCTTCTTCTTGAAGATCTATTTATTCTCGATGGCTTGCCGATCATCGGGCAAGTCAACCAAAGTCGACACTTTGTTCTAATACATGGATCCCATCTCATATTTCATGGCCTCAAACCAGTTTGCGGAATCTGGGCTCATCATTGCTTCCTCATAGTTCGTAGGTTCGCCATGGTCAAGTAACATGACCTCCAGAATAGGATTACCGTACCACTCTGGTGCGGATCTTACTCTAGTTGACCTACGAGGTTCTGTAGTAACTTGATCTGAAGTTTCATGATCAACATCATTAGCTTCCTCACTTATTGGTGTAGTCATCACAGGAACCGGTTTCTGTGATGAACTATTTTCCAATAAAGGAGCAGGTACAATTACCTCATCAAGTTCTACTTTCCTCCCACACACTTCTTTCAAGAGAAACTCCTTCTCTAGAAAGGATCAATTCTTGGCAACAAATGTCTTGCCTTAGGATCTGTGATAGAAGGTGTACCCAACAGTTTTGTAACGCCCCGGATCCGATGCGCCAGATGTCTGCCAGTTATTCGCCGTCATTGCCATGTCATTTGTTTGCGTGTTGCACTTTGCCATGTCATCATATGAATTTTATCATGTCATCATGTGCATTTCATTTTGCATACGTGTTCATCTCATGCATCCGGGCATTTTCCCCGTTGTCTGTTTTGCAATCCGGCACTCCTATGTCATCCGGCGTCCCCTTTTGACTTCTGTTGTAAGCGGGTATTAAACTTTCTCGGAAGGGCCCGAGGTTTGCCAAGCGGCCTTGGTATAGCACCGGTAGACCGCCTGTCAAGTTTCGTGCCATTGGGAGTCCGTTTGATACTCCAACGGTTAACCGGGTAACCGTAAAGCCCTCTTTTGTTGCAGCCCAACACCCCTTCCAAACTAGCCCAAAACTCACCTAACTCCCCTCCATGCTCCCGGTCGTTCGATCACGATCGCGTGGCCGAAAACCGCTCCTCATTTGGACTCTCCTAGCTCCCTCTACCTATAAATATGTGGCCTCCCCCGAATTTGCGGTCTAACCCTAGAAATTCCCGCCACGGACGTTTCTTCCTCGCGCCGACATGTCCGCTCACGCCTGTCCAACCCGAGCTCAGAACGTGTCTCAAGCGCCGTCCTCCGCCAGAGGCCCGCCTGGCCTCTGGGAGCCCGCCTCGACCGCCTGACCGATCCCTCGGCCCGCCTCAAGGCCCGCCATGCCCGCTGGCTGCTGCCGCGCCAGCGCCGCCCCTCGGCAGCGCCTCCGCCGCCTCGACTTCCCCGCCCGGCCCGCGCCACACGCCGACCTCCACCAGTAAGTGCATCTAGTGCCCTTAGTGATTTTGGTGTATTGAAGACTTATAGGTTAAGTAACGATGCGTTTGTGAGTGTACACAGGTCTATATGTCTATGAGGAGTTTGATATTTACAGAGAAAGTCGACCCTAAAATGAAGTTCTTCGATCAAGACTTTGATATTCTCAAGACTTTCTCAAGACTTTGAAAGTGAAGAAATTGGTGTGACCATGAAGACTTGATATTCATTCGAGGAATATGAAGCGTGAAGACTTTTGTTTTCGTAGTTTCATTTTTCTTTCTTGAGTCATAGGAAACACCGTCTTCATTAAAGGGGTCGAGGAAATACTAAGGAAAAATTTCCATGTGATGCTCAACTCAAAATCCTACACCTACCAATCCCTTCGAGTGAAGCCATTGAAATCTCATACAGATTCACCAAATTCTTCAAAGGATGTAGACGCAGTTCTTCCGGTCACCGATGACTTTGTTTCGATCGAGAGTTAGGAATTCGCCAGTCGTAATTGCCTACACAAGGAGGAACATGATAGCCCCGAGGACTTTGAAAGTCAAATTTCCGACCGTTGTTTGTCTTTGCGTGCGGCGGACCAAAATATCTTATCCACCTAACGGTCATTTCATTGAAGGGCATTTATGTCTTATCATGTCGCTGCTCCTAGGCTATAAATAGCCACCCCTACAACCACTAGTTGGTTGGCTGCTCCGAGAGAACTTGACACTTGTCATTTGAGAGCAACCCATCCTCCGAGGACTTTGAGCGAAAATCATCAAGTGAGGAAAATCCAAAACCAAACCCCATTAAAACCCCAAGTGATTGAGCATCATCAAGAAATTGATCTGCGTGGATCCGACGCTTGTTACCTTTGAAGACTGTGCTTCTTCCGGGCGGTTAGGCGCCAAGGTCTAGAGCATCCAAGAGGAATTGTGGATCGCCGAGTGACCAAGTCTGTGAAGGTTTGAAGTCACCAAGACTTACCACGAGTGATTGGACGAGGCCTGCGTGGTCTTAGTTCAAGGAGAATACGGTGAGGATCGGGTGTCCCGAAGTTGCGGCTCGAGATCGGGTGTCCGGACTGTGTCCTCGAGTTTAAATACTCACCGCCCAACCAGACGCATAACCGAGACAAGCAGCTTGAACTGGTCTACCAAATCATTGTCTTCACCAACCGACCGGTTCTATTTCCTCAACTCATTCATTTCTCACACCGTGTTGCATGTTGTTCATATCTCTGCTCAAGACTTTGATCAAGACTTTCACAAATTCCTCGCCCAATTTCTTCATCTGCTTGTCTTCATCTTGTTATCCTGTGTTTACGCTTCCTCGTACTCTGTTCTAGTCTTCATTTCATCATGCTGACTATGTGTGTAATCTGTTATGTTTACCTCTGAGTACTTATTCCGCTGCAAATAGTTCTTCGCTAAGGAATTTCCTCACCGGCAAATTCCTCAGTGAAGAATTTCATAAAAATCGCCTATTCACCCCCCCTCTAGTCGATATAACGCACTTCCAATTGGTATTAGAGCAAGGTACTCCCTTGTTCTGTGTGATTTTGGTTTAACCACTTGGAGTTCTAGTTATGTCGACCGCAGGTATGATCAAGGTCTCGGCTGGGTGTCCTACCTTTGATGGAACGGACTATCCCTACTGGAAGAACAAGATGCGGATGCATCTTGAGGCAATTGATAATGATCTCGGTATGTTGTGGAAAATGGTGTCCCTGTCACCTGAAACACCGACCGCCATCGACGTGAAGAGATTCAAACAACTCGACTCTCAAGCTTAAGAATATCATCTGTGGCCATCCGAGCAAAGGACAAGATGGAAGAGTGAGTGCTTTGGAAACCGCCAAGCTTATCTGGGATAGGCTGTCCAAAGTAAATGAAGGAGTCTCAACTCAGCGTGATTCTCGAGTTGATGTTCTTCTGAATCTCTTCAACCGCTTCAAAAGACTCGACAACGAAAATGTTCAACAAACCTTCGATCACCTCATCGACATCTCAAATGAGCTTCAAGCCCTCGTGCCACTAACATCATCGACCATGAAATGGTGAAGAAACCGCTAAGATCGCTTGATTCCTCATTTGATACTCGGGACCGATGATACAAGAGCGCCCCGACTACAAGTCACTTGATCCTGCTGATATCCTCGAAGGCTTAACACTCATGAGTTCCAGCTTGCTGAAAAGAGAGATCTCTATGGCTCAAACTATGGCAAACCACGTGCCCTGAAGGCTAAGGTTGTGTCTGACTCTGAATGTGAGGATTCTGGTAGTAGCCTTGGTGATCCTGAAGAACTGAGCCAGGATCTAGCTCTCCTGGTGAAGAAATTCCAGAAATTCACAAGACGTGGTCGCTTTGGAAAACCCTCAAGGGGAAGTGATTCTTCATCCAGTGACTACAAGAGAAGACTTTGCCACAAATGCAAGAAGCCTGGTCACTATATTCAAGATTGTCCTCAATGGGAAAAGGAAATGAAGAAAAAGAAATACAAGGACTACAGTTCTGATGAAATGAAGAAGAAGAAGAAATCATCAAAATCTTCGTCTTCAAAACCATCAAAGTCTTCATCTCACAAGAAGAGCAGCTCCAAGAAAGCTCGGCATTCATTGGCAAGGAAATGGACTCAAGCTGAATCGAGGAAAATGATGAAGAGGAGGAGTCTCAAGAATCTGAGTCCTGTGTGGCGAGTCCGGCCGCTACTCGCTTTCGTCGCAAGTCCATCTTCAACATCAAGAAACTGATTCCACCAACAAGCCCGATGAAGATAATGATGGCTACGCCCCACCTATTGCTTCATGGCAAAAGCAGCTAAGGTACTCAAATACAACCTCCGATTCTAGTGAAAATGAATCGATGAGGATCTTAAGCCTAGCTACTCTAAACTTGCTAAAATTGCTGTGAAACAACAACGGCTCTTGAAAAGGTTCAAAACATGCTAGATAAAAGTGATGATATGTTGGGTGAAGAAATGGATCGCACTAAAGCCCTGACTGAAAATCTTCAGAGACTTCAGTCTAAGTATGATAACCTTCAAGGTCATCATAACTCCCTCTTGTCTGATCATGAGAAACTTTCTTATGAAATTCTTCAAGAAAAGCAAAACAATGAGAAGCTTTCTCTTGAAGCTATTCAAAGAAAGGCAGATCTTGAAAAGCTAAGAGTATGTTATGAAGATCTTCGTAAGGAGCGATTCATTACTAGCTCAACAAATCAGCACTTCTCGAGAAGAATTTGTTCCTCCATGCTTAAAGTGCATTGAACGTGAATCCGCTAATTCTTCACCAATGTTCAAATGCTTCAAATGTTACAAATTCTTCATCTCCTCTGCTATCACTAATTCTCATCCGAGGACTTTGCTAGTATCATCGACAATGCAGGGTTGAAGGAATTGTACATGACAGCATGTACAAAAGCCTCAAAGGGCATCGACACTTTGTGATGTGCTCAAAAGCAGATCCTCAACAGTAAACCCTAGGAAAGAGGGTATTGCCTTTGAGAGGAAACTCAATGCCGATGGAACATATTGGAAACCCGAGCAAGATCCCAAAACCTCATGGGTTGTCCGCAAAGGGACCTCCAGCTGATCCATCTAACTTAATCGGCTTTACATGTGAATCTCCTCATTCTTCCGATGAGTCATTTGACTCCAACTATAAACTGTTCAAAAATCGAAATGGTGAAGTATTTGCTAGATATGTTGGCACTAAGCAGAGACGGTTCCCCTATGAAGAAAATCTGGTTCCCAAAAGCTGTGTTGAAAGTCTTCAGTGAATGTCCTCATGACACCACCGTGAAGAACGGAACCCCAGATCAAAATCTTCATATGGACCAAATTCTTCATATGGACCAATTCTTCATATGGATCCAAGTCCTCATATGGACCAAATTCTTCACGAGGATCAAATTCTCAACCGGATCAAATCCTCATATGATTATTATCATGCTAACAAATCTGCCTCGCAGGTAAAGCTAAGGGCTATGAATATGTGCATTATTCTTCAAACCATTATGTTCATAAGTCCTCAAGAATTACTCGCTTATTCATATGCTTACCCTAACCCTCCAATGCTAAGCGAAATGGTTTGGCATCTTTGCCACCTTTCTCACATGGTGCTCGCAGGATGATGAACTCTTTGCCACCCTCCGATGTGGGTGGTGAAGAAAAGAACTAATCTCTTATCTTGCTATATCATTTTCTGCTTGATGAAATTCATCGATGAACTTGATATCATATTCTTCAGCGATGAAGCATATGAGTTATAAGTTACACTAATTCATCTTTTTTAAAAAAATTTTTTTTCCTTGGGTTTTTTTTGTTTAACCATGGGAAAAAACCCCAAAATTTCCCAAATTTCCCGGAAAAAATTTTGGGTTAAATTAAAGGGGTTTTTAAGGTTTTTTTTAAATCCCAAAATGAAGGGAATTAAAATTTTTTCCCTTTAAACCCCGGGGTTTTCCGGGAAGGAAATTTTTTTTTTTAAAAAAAACCCCGGGGTTTTGGGAAAAAAAATTTTTGCCCCCGGGGGGGGGAAAAAAATTTTCCCCCCAATTGGTTTTTTTTCCCCCTTTTTTTTCCCCTTGGGGTTTAAAATTTGGAAAAAAAACCCCAAAAAAATTAAATTTCCGGGGAAAAATTTTTTTTTGGGGGTTTAAAAAACCAAAATTTGAAAATTTTCCCCCAAAAAAAAAAAAAATTTTTTTTTTTCCCCTGGGAAAAAACCCCCCCCCAAAAAAGGGCCAAAAGGAAGGGGGAAAAAAGGAAAAAAAGGGGGGCCCCCCTTTTTTTTTAAAAATTCCCCGGGGGGGGCCCAAGGAAAAATTGAAATTTCCCCCAAAAAAAAATTGGGAAATAAAAATTTAAAAAAACCCCTTTCCCCTTAAAAAAAAGGGGGGTTTTTTTTTTTGGGTTTCCCCCCCCCCTTTTTAATTTTTCCCTTTTTTTCCTTTTAAGGGGTTTTTTAAAAAGGGGGTTTTAAAAAAAAAAAATTTTTTTTTTGAAAAAAAAAATTTTTTTTTTTTAAAACCCCCCCTTTTTTTCCCCAAAAAAAATTTAAAATTCCCCTTTGGTTTTTTAAAAAAAAAAAGGGGGGGGGCCCCCCCAAACCGGGGAAAAATTTTTAAAAATTTTTTTTTTTTTGGGCCGGTTTTCCCTTTTTTCCCCTTTTTTTTTTTAAATTCGGGGAAAAAAAAAAAACCCCGGGTTTAAGGTTTTAAAAAAATTTTAAAGGGGGGAAATTTTTCCCGGGAAAGGGTTGGCCCCCCAAAAAGGCCCCCTTTTGGGGGGAAAAACCCCAAAAAGGGGTTTCCCCGCCAAATTTTTTTCCCTTTTAAAAAAAAAAAATTTTTGGGGGTTTTTTGGGGGCCCCCTTTTTTTTCCCCCCCGGGTTTGGGGGCCCCTTGGGGGGGGGATTAAAAATTCCTTTTTTGGGAAAAAATTTTTTGGGGGAAAAATTTGGCAAAGGGGGTTTTTTTTTTAAAAAAAAAAATTTTTTTTTTTTTTTAATTTCCCAAAAATTTTTTAAAAAAAAAAAAGGGGAAAAAAAGGGAAAAAAATTTTTTAAAAGGGGGAAAAAATTTTTTTTTGGGGGCCCTTTTTTGGGAAAAAAAATTTAAAAAAAATTTTGGGGGAAAAAAAAAAAGGAAGGGGGGGGGGTTTTTCTTTTTTTTTTTTTTAAAAAATTAAAAAATTTAAGGGGTTTTTTTAAAAACCCAAAGGAAAATTAAAAGGGGGGCCCTTTTCTTTAAAACCCGGGAAAAAGGGGGAAGGAAGGGAAAAAAATTTGGGTTTTAAAATTTTTTGGCCGTTCGGTTTGGCCGGGGGGGAAAAAGGCCGGGGGGGGAAAAAGGGGAAAGGGAAAAAATGGAAAAGGGGGGGCCCCCGGGGGAAAGGGGAAGGGGGGAAAAAGGAAAAAACCCCCTTTTTCCCCCGGCCCCGGTTTTTTTTTCCCCCCTTTTTTAAATTGGGGAAAAAAATTTGGGAACCCCGGGGGAAAAAAAGGGGGGAAAAAAAACCCAACCTTTTAAAAAAGGGGGGTTTTTTGGGGCCCGGGGAAAAAAATTTTTAAGGGGGGGGAAATTTTGGGGGTTTTAAAAAAAAAAAAAAGGGGAAAAAAGGGTTCCCTTTAAAACCCCGGGGAAAGCCCAAAAAAAAAATTTTTCCCCCCGGGGGAAAAAATTTTTGGGGAAAGGGGGGGAAACCCCGGGGGGGGGAAAAAATTTTTTTCCCCCCCTTGGGGTTTTTTCTTTTGGGGGGCTTTTTTTCCTTTCCCAAAAATTTTTTTTGGTTCCCCCTAACCCCCAAAAGGGAAAAGGGAAAAAAAAGGGGAAAGAAAATTTAAAGGGGTTCCCCTTTTCCAAAAAAAATTTTTTTTTTAAAAAAAAATTTTTTTTTTTTAAAACCCCAATTGGGTTTCCCCCTTTTTTTTTTAAAATTTTGGTTTGGGTTTTGGGGGGCCCCCCCCGGGTTTTCCCGGAAAAATTTTAAAATTTTTTTTTAAAAAAATTTTTTTAAAGGGGAAAAAAAAAATTTTGGGGTAAGGGGGTTTTGGGTTGGGGTTTTGAAGGGGGGGGCCCTTTTTTTTTTTTTTAAAAAAAAAATTTTTTCCCCCAACCCCCCCAAAAAATTTTTTAATTTTTCCCTTTTTTTTTTTTTTTTTTTTTTAAAAAAAAAAAAAACCCCCAAAATTTTTTTTAAATTAAAAAAAAAAAAATTTTTTTTTTTTTTTTTGGGGGGGGGGGGAAGGTTTTTTTAAAAAAAATTTTTTTTAAAAAAGGCCCAAATTGCCTATGCTAACCATCATGATATCATCTTATATCAAATGGATGTGAAAAGTGCATTCCTCAATGGTAAGCTTGAGGAAGAAGTATATGTTGCTCAACCCCTGTGTTTTGAAGATCCCAAGAATCGACAAAGTCTTCGACTAAATAAGGCTCTCTATGGCCTCAAGCAAGCCCCTCAAGCGTGGTATGATACATCAAGGAATTCTTCGTGAAGAATGGCTTCACACCCGTTCACTCGATCCTACTCTATTTACTAAATCATATGATGGTGAACTGTTTGTGTGCCAAATATATGTTGATGATATTATCTTTGGCTGTACTAACCAACGATATAGTGATGAATTTGCCTATATGATGAGTGAAGAATATCAAATGTCTATGATGGGAGAGTTGAAATTCTTCTTAGGTCTTCAAATTCGCAAGCAGCAAGAATGGCATATTCATATCTCAGAGAAATACCTCAAAGATGTAATCGAGGAAATTCGCATGCAAGATTGCAAAGGCGCTAAAATTCCTATGCCCACAAATGGTCATCTATGCACCGATGAAAATGGTATCGACTTCGATCACAAGGTATACCGCCCATGATTGGTTCTTTATTGTACCTATGTGCATCTAGGCCAGATATAATGCTTAGTGTTTGCATGTGTGCCCGATTTCAAGCTGCACCAAGGAATCACACCATAAGGTCAGTGAAGCATATTCTTCGATATCTAGCTCACACACCAACACTAGGATTATGGTACCCCAAGGGCTCGCTTTTGATCTCATTGATATTCTCGACTGACTATGCCGGTGATCGTGTGGACCGCAAGTCAACATCCGCACTTGTCATTTCCTTGACGATCTTTGGTCCGTTGGTCCTCAAGAAACAGAACGTGTATCGCTGTCATCACCAAGTTGAATATATTGCTGCTGGGTCATGCTGTGCTCAATCGCCTGGATGAAGCAAACCTCAAGGACTATGGCGCCAACGTGAAGAATGTGCCTCTCCTATGCGACAACGAGAGTGCCATCAAGATTGCACACAACCCAGCTTCAGCACTCAAAGACTAAGCACATCCAGATTCGCCATCATTTTCTTCGTGATCATGTGTTAAAGGGCGATATCTCCATCGAGCATGTGAAGATCAAGAACAGCTGGCTGATATCTTCACCAAGCCCTTGGATGAGAAGAGATTTAGCAAGTTGCGTGTGAGCTAAATATCTTAGAATCTTCAATGTTCTTTGAAAAGGACACACATCCTAACCCTTATGCATAATTGATGACTTAGATGTGCAACACATGAAGAAACGTTGTTCCTCAATCAATGAAGAATAACACTCTAAGTGTGAAGAAATCAATGAAGAATTTGATTCTCGTAACCCTACGACAATTGTACGCTGTGCCTAAAATCATCATTCTTATACGGTGGCATACGCCACCACAAAAGTTGAAAATCTTCAATCTGAGTTTTTTCTCATTTTTGAAATTCCTCGCTTTTTCAAATTCTTCAACTTTGCAAAATCTTCAGATTTCGTCGCCTTTCTTCATTGGCTATATATATATATATATAGTTTATGTCCTCTACAAAGATCCACTTATTGCTAATTCTTCAAGTTGCGATTTCGCTAAGTGAATGTGATCGACCCTTCCTCTATGCTATACTCAATCCAATCTATTCACAAATTCTTCATGTGCTTCGATTGAAACTCGCTCAAAGTCTTCACCGGTCCTTGAGAGTCAAGAAATTGCGAACTACACTTTTAAACAAATCCTATCCAAAATTTTCGGTTTTACCGCTCAAACCGCTCCGCATCCCACGATGTATTAGTTTAATCACCCACGATCTTACACGATCTTATCTCAGACAATACGTGGGTGACACACGTCGCGGAAGGAGAAAGGGCAGGGCATGTTCGTCCAAAATCTTCGGCGAACAGTTTTTCACCATGGCTATAAATACCCTTTACCCTCCTCACTTCATTTACTCCGCCGATCGTTGTCTCGCCGAGCTCTCCTCAAACCCTAGCGCCGCTTACTCCATCGCCGCCGTGAGGAAAAGCTTCACCGCTTTGACCTCATCGCCGTTACGATCACGACCGGTTATGGAAATCTTCACTCCGCCGCCAGTAGTCGCCTTCCTCCGCCAAGTTAGGGCGTGAAGATCTAACATGACGAACTTCTACAGCTTCATCTCGTCGTCGTGTTCTTCAGTTCGTAATTAAAAGTCACCTTTATTACTCGCTGATTCTCAAATCTTTCGAAAATCTTCAAAGGTGTTTTTACTCTTCAAAATCTTCACATATGAACACCTCACACACTATATGTTCTTGATTTATCTCCCTAAGCATTCATTTCTTCAAGATTCCTCAATTGTGCGGATTTTCAATCAGATAACTCGAACCTAAGACTAAACGCTTAGTGAAATTCCTCAAGGCTCAAACTGGTCAAATTCTCAAAACTTGCTTCTTTTGAAAAATCTTCCGAGAACGATATGACCTCTCCAAATTCCTCGCACCTACACTCGCTCACAGTACTCATGTCCGCCGCTGAATCACTAGGTTCTCATCAACTTAACTCATTTGCAGATTCTCAAAGAAAAACTGCATACTTCTTCGAGTGCTCTATTGTTCAAATTCTCACCAAGAAAATGGCGTAAGGCAAGAGACCGGAGAAGGGAGGAAAGAAACCGAAGTCATGATCGCTTTTGAAATTCCCGAGGAATATACAAAGACTATCGCACACCGATGAATCCAAATTTGGCAAGGAGACTAAGAACCAGCGCAAAGTGCGATACAGAGAATAGAAAGGAGATGGGCACGAGAATGGCGAGAATACCACTATGTCACTCCTAAGTACATGAGGAAATTCGCCTAAATCCTCCATGCCCAAGAGCTCCTCCGCACCGCCAAGTTGTCGATCCCACCACCGCCAAACGTGGTGAAGACTTTCCTCAAGAATGGTCCAGCGCCAAGCCAAATTGGCAAGACAGCCAAGGAGGCAAGGAGGAAATTCAATGAGGATATGCTGCTGCTGCCGCTGAGCCCTCGGTCAAACCGAGGAAATCAATGCCAAAGAAGCTCTGACGCGAAGCCAAGTGCTTCACCGTCAAGACCTCACGGCCCAGCTCTCGACGCGCCTCACGGCAAATTCCTTAGATCGCTGCCGCATTCAAATCCTCAAGCAGCTCCTCCAAGTCCTCAACACTGTGCATCTTGCCACTTGTCAAAGGACTCAAGGATTCTCTATTGCTTCGTGTTTCAAGAAGTTCCTCGGCTGCACCAATGTCCTCAACAGTCCCACTCTGCTGAAGACAAAAGCAACTGCTGGACGCGGGTCCTCGCCAAGTCCAAGAAGAAACAGGTTGCATTCAATGTTCCTCTCGATGATGAAGCCTCGATGAAGAACTTGAAGAAATCATCCGAGACAGATCGACCAAGGCCGCTAGAGCCAAAAGAACAAGTGTACTCTGCTTTTGGATCCAAGAAGATCCTAGACTTCATTGACTGTGGCATCAGATCCACACACTCCTCTTCGGATCTGCCATCGACTCGGGTCAAAGTCACATGTCAACCATTTCATCTCTCAAGAAAAATGGAAATTTGAAAAGGCGCGTGAATTAAAGAGAGCAAAAGCAAGAAAAGAGAAGCTTCAAGAAAACATCATCAACTTGTCTCTCAAGAACTTCTTAAAGCTCAATCAAATCCAAGCACTCAAAGAAGGATTTTGATGCTTATAATGCCGACCGGCAAGGAGCCAAGGTGAGATTCGCCACTCGACGAATAGAATGTCAACTGCTGCAGCTTCATCGCAACAAGAAAATCCTCAGTCAAGAATCTGCCAGCTGTTGAAGAACATGCCAAGACTATCGATGACTTTCAGCGGCCGATGAGAACACAAGTTCCGTGGCTAATGACTACATTCCACCAACCAAGAAATTCCTGTGGCATCCACTAGTGGTGCGCTCAAGAATCAAGGAAACAGGCAATCGCACTCGCCAGCTCAAGAAACTGCACAACAATCCTCAGCTCCTCATGCACCAACACTAACTCCAATTCTTCCTTCGCCACGAAGTGAAGAAGACAAAGGCTGCAGAACGAGCTGCAAGGAAGAAAAGGAAGGCATCACCGGCCAAATTCTTCGCCGCAAGAAATTGAAGCCAATGACCAGCTCTATTGAAAATCCTATTGATGCCATTCCCATTTCCTCCATGTCATCAAGGAAATTGTTCCTTTGGAGAAGAATACACGATCCCAAGCGGATCGATGAAGAAAATCAATCTGTTACTACTCGTAACAGCTTGATGAAGAAATTGAAGTGGAAGCTTTCCTTCAACTCCTGTTGCTTCCTCACACGTGCCTCAGTTCACAAATGAAGAGGCAAAGCGCCGAGGAAATTGAAAAGAAGATGAAGATGTGGATATTGGGTGCACTACACCAGTAATGAACGATGACTTTGGGAAAGTCAAGACCCCAATACTCCCTCTTCACTCCGCTTCAACAAGTTCCTCACCACCGACTACTACTGCTCAAATGGGCTCAAGAAACTCATCCCACATCATCTGTCCACGAAGAGATTCCATCCACTAGCTACAAGAACCAATCACGATCCTCAAACTGCACAAAGAGAGGAACCAGAAATTCTCACCAAGAACTCGAATCGCGATTCTCGAGGTTGTGCTTCAAATAACAGATATTCCTCTGCCCAAGCCAAAGAATCCGCTGAGCAAACAAAAGTTCAAGGCTGAAAATTTCTTTTACGAGCATGTGTTCTTCATCGCCTATAATCCAGTATGACTCGCTCGAATGAGGAAAAGACGCTCGACTCCAACACAAGCAAACTTCTATTCCTCAAGATTATTCGACAAGGACAAGATCTTCACCATGAGCATATTCCTCATGTGGATATGGAATCACCGCCGTGCTTCGAGCCAAGATTCGTGTTCTTCACGATGCGTGGCTGCTGAATTTCTGCACCGATATATGTGGATCGAATGAAGAACTCATTCTTCGCTCTATGCCACCGTGACATCACCGGAGATGTCAAGACATCAACTCATGGGTTCTGATTGATGACCGAAAATACTCACTACAAGGCACCAGAACTGAATTGCTTCGTGTCCTTCCTCTTGATCCTCCCCATGAATCTGCTCGTTGCCTCTACAATGAACGTGAATCGCTCGATCACTTCATGCAAGTATCGATGAAGCCATCAAGCCGTGCCAAGCCCTCGAACCAAATTCTCGCCAAGGATTTGCTATATGTGCCTCGGATGTGTACGTAATCTTGACGAAGACTATGAGTCCAATCAAAGGCCACGACTCAAAGGATGAAGATGTCGCTGGCATCATGAAGAACATGCTTTTCAATATCATTCATGGCGTGCCCAAACAACTTCCATGATTTCTTCATGAGGACTCGCCAATATTGCAATGTCACCTTTTGAGATGAAGCCATATCGCCTTTGGATCATGAGATTCATAAGGGCAAGATACAAGGTCGACACTCAATCATGGCAGCTTCTCGCCGCCCATTGAAGTCCTCGTTTACCAATTTCATCATCCGATGACAAGGGCAAGGCAGCAACTGTAATTGATGAAGGCACTCGCCCATTGATGGTCGGCCAAAAGCTGCATCTTATTCCACCAATGACGACTCGCTACGCATGATACCGCCGCAAATACCTCAACCAAGAAACAGCCTCAAGCCACAAAGACCTAGGGTGATGATGATCATGAGTTACTCCTCGCCTTCATCGGAAGGTTGATCGCAATCGAAATGGGTCAAGCGCCAATTTGCTGCAATTCTTCATAATATGACCTCAACGATAATGCTTTGTGAAGAAAACCAAGATTACCTTCATGAAACCCTCAACCGCACTGGCTGTTCTCAATCATGTCTACTCATGAAGAATTGAAGACTATGGGTCTTCGTGAAGCTTATGACCGGTCTGCACCACCACCAAGAAATTCAAGAGAGTCAAAGTTCCAGATTTGGTGGCTAGCTCTTATTCTTCATCGCTAAACCGATGAATTTGAAGATTTGGACGACATCGCGGCAGCCCTACTTCAACAACCAACCCCGATAATGCCGGGCGCCTCCATCGACTTGAATATCTTCGTATGCGTTAGTCCTCGCCGATCCTTTTGGTCATTTGATGACAAAGGGGAGAAATCTGAGTTAGTCTTCAAGCCGGTTTATACTATGGGTGTTTTATTAAGTTACAACTCTCGTTCTTCCGAAACTTTTATTGGATCGAGTTGTAATCTTAAATCCGATGGTGCCCTGATACTTTTGATCGTGCATTGTGCTGACTTTGCACTGTGCTCTAATACTTTTGATCGTGCTTCTGATGCTCTGATTTTGATACATGTTATGCTCTGATGCTTTTTGAAGCACTAAGCTCTCAATGTGATATTTGAGCTCTAAAACCTTTGGTGTGATATTCCGCATGCTCATTCCTAGTTAATACTATTGCATGCATGTTGAATCTCATTAGGCACCATATTTCATCATGCATTTCAAATTCTTCATAGTATATTTATCAAATGCGTGTATGAATTACAAGATATAGGGGGAGATCTCCATGACTCAAATCTTCAAATGTGCATTGCCTCAAAAGAAAATTCCTCACTATGCACATATTCAGGGGGAGTTCTTCTATATCTTGCAATCAAATTCCACAATATCAGTATTTACACTTCATATGTTTATCCCCGTTGAAAACTTAACCTATGTTGTCATCAATCACCAAAAAGGGGGAGATTGTAAGTGCATCTAGTGCCCCTTAGTGATTTTGGTGTATTGAAGACTTATAGGTTAAGTAACTGATGCGTTTGTGAGTGTACACAGGTCTATATGTCTATGAGGAGTTTGATATTTACAAAGAAAGTCGACCCTAAAATGAAGTTCTTCGATCAAGACATTGATATTCAAGACTTTCTCAAGACTTTGAAAGTGAAGAAATTGGTGTGACCATGAAGACTTGATATTCATTCGAGGAATATGAAGCGTGAAGACTTTTGTTTTCATAGTTTCATTTTCTCTTCTTGAGTCATAGGAAACACCGTCTCGTTAAAGGGGGTCGAGGAAATACTAAGGAAAAATTTCCATGTGATGCTCAACTCAAAATCCTACACCTACCAATCCCTTCGAGTGAAGCCATTGAAATCTCATACGCTTCATCAAATTCTTCAAAGGATGAGACGCAGTTCTTCCGTCATCGATGACTTTGTTTCGATCGAGGAGTTAGGAATTCGCCAGTGCGAATTGCCTACACAGTGAGGAACATGATAGCCCTGAGGACTTTGAAAGTCAAATTTCCGACCGTTGCTGTGCTGCGTGCCGGCGACCAAAATATCTTATCCACCTAACGGTCATATCATTGAAGGGCATTTATGTCTTATCATGTCGGGCTGCTCCCTAGGCTATAAATAGCCACCCCCTACAACCACTAGTTGGTTGGCTGCTCCGAGAGAACTTGACACTTGTCATTTGAGAGCAACCCATCCTCCGAGGACTTTGAGCGAAAATCATCAAGTGAGGAAAATCCAAAACCAAACCCCCACAAAAACCCCAAGTGATTGAGCATCATCAAGAAATTGATCCTGCGTGGATCCGACGCTTGTTACCTTTGAAGATCGTGCTTCTTCCGACGGTTAGGCGCCAAGGTCTAGAGCATCCAAGAGGAATTGTGGATCGCCGAGTGACCAAGTCTGTGAAGGTTTGGAAGTCACTTGAAGACTTACCACGAGTGATTGGACGAGGCCTCGCGTGGTCTTAGTTCAAGGAGAATACGGTGAGGATCGGTGTCCCGAAGTTGCGGCTCGAGATCGGGTGTCCGGATCGTGTGTCCTCGAGTTTAAATACTCACCGCTTCCAACCAGACGCATAACCGAGACAGCAGAGTTGAACTGGTCTACCAAATCATTGTCTTCACCAACCGACCGGGTTCTATTTCCTCAACTCATTCATTTCTCACACTGTGTTGCATGTTGTTCATATCTCGTGCTCAAGACTTTGATCAAGACTTTCACAAATTCCTCGCTTCAATTTCTTCACCGCTTTGTCTTCATCTTGTTATCCTGTGTTTACGCTTCCTCACTCTGCTCTAGTCTTCATTTCATCATGCCGACTATGTGTGTAATCTGTTATGTTTACCTCTGAGTACTTATTCCACAGCAAATAGTTCTTCGCTAAGGAATTTCCTCACCGCAAATTCCTCGAAGAATTTCATAAAATCGCCTATTCACCCCCTCTAGTCGATATAACGCACTTTCACCACCGCCGCTGCTGCCGCCGCCTGCCAGCAGCCTGCCTGAGCCTCCCCGCTGTCTCACCGGCGCCCACCTGCTCCTCTGGCCCGGCCGCACATGAAGGCCGCCTTCAACCGGCTGCCGAAGCGAGCCTCACGCCAAGACCAGCAGATCCGCACCGCCACCTGCGCCGCCTCCCGGCCTCCTCCGGCCGCCTCCGCCGCCTCCGTGGCCGCCCGCTGATCATTGGCGGGCGCCAAGGCTCAGATCGACGGGAGGAGCCCGATCGTTGCTCGTATCGGCGGCACAGGCCACGTGGGCCCCGCAGCCCAGCCGACCGAGCCCGACTCCCCTCCTCGGCCTGCCAAGCCCCTCCACGCCAACCTGGGCCAAGCCCAATGGTGAGCGACCCGCTAAGCCCCGCCCCGCGTGTATCTTAGTTATATTGCGCCCGCCAAGTCCCGAAATATTTGACATAATCATGCCATATTCATCACATCACATCTTTGCATCCGTAGCTCCGTTTCGTGCGTGTAATATGTCAAATTGTTCGTCTCAACGAGTACTTCATTTCACTCCATGCCATCATTTTCATTTGAGCTCATCTTGATGCCCGAAATGCTATTGGAAGAGTGCATGTTGATGTTAATCTGCTGAAACTGTTATAACTTGCTCATTTATCATTTTTGCCATGATTGATATGTGCATCCTATGAGGTTGATGTCAACATGAATGTTGATCTATGCCATGCCATCTTTCCAGGGGTGTATGCCATGTATTTTTGTGAGTTGTGTGCTGAGTGTATCAAGCTTGTTAAGTAGGGTAGTTGCTGTTGTTGTTTTCCTGACAGATTCTGTTATATTTTGTTGCTATGTTAACATGCTTCTACTAATCATTCTATGCATAATCTGGAGATGCTCTATAAACATGTTTTGATCTTCATGTCATGCTCTATCCATTCATGCCCTTGGTTGCAATTATAACCTGCTGGAACATGTTGTTATCTTGCTCCAAAGTTGCTTGAAAATGTTGCTGTCAGCCTGTTAACATTAAGTTCAATGTTTCCATGATTGTTTCCTAGTGATCCATGCACCCTGTGAACTTGCTATTGCCATGCTTAGATTCATAAACATGTCTTCTTACTGTTGGTTGTCTTGCCATGCCATGTATTTCTCTGTAGTGAGTAGTTTAAGCTCACGAACATGCCTACTTATTGTTGTTCCTGCCATGTTTGAATCTGTAATATAACTTGCCATGTTTACATGGGTGCCATCATATTTTCTGATCCTTTTTGGCTCATGGTCAGTAAGGGTCTTTTGATCTATGCAATTAGTAGATTCATTCCATGCCTTTGTTTGCCATGATAAGTTCCTGTAACACGTTGTTTGATAGCTCAACATTGCAACCTCGATGTTATTTCCTCGATAAGTCCAAACTGTTATTATTTGCAATATCTCCATGTGTTTTGGAGCATGTTCTAGTTGTTTCTGGAGATAGCTCAGTGTTCATGTTTTCTTATGCTTTACCTGTACTTCATGACCATGCCTTTTGTTATCATGTTGGGGTGCTGTAGCATGTTGTTTTGATGCTTGCAATATGCCTAGTTGCTGTTATGGATGATTGTTGCTATGACTTGTATAGAGTGTATGTGTTGCACCGTTGCTCCGTTTTGAGTGTGTTCTATATGAAACTTTCTTGATTTTGCATGTAGCTTCATATTATCATGTTGCATCCTTGTTTTGAGGTGTTTGCTTGATGTTTGGGTGCATTTTGCATCAATGCCATGTTTAACTTGTTTTGCTCATATCTTCTAGCCCGTAGCTCCGAATCTAATGAACTTTATATGTAAATTGACTAGAATTTCGTGTAGATCATCTTGGTGCATCTTAACTTGCTGTTTAACAACTTGAACATAAGGTTTATTCAGTTCTGGACTAATTTCGAAATATGCATATGAGGACTTACCGGAATTGTTATATGTTGTTCCCGGTCTCATTTAAACTTGCCTTGATGTGTTGTTCTTGTTTTCATCTTCTCTTGCCATGAATAGCTTCATGTAGCTTGGTCATGCATCATGCTTGTTGTGCATCATGTCTTGTTCATGTGTGGTGTGTTTACTATGTTGTGTGCTTCTTCTCGATAGTTCCTGCTTTAGCTATGATCGTGAGGATGCGCTCGCTCACGTGTGGTTCGTCTTCGTGGCTTCATCTTCTTCATGGACTCGTTCTTCTTCCTAGCGGGATTTCAGGCAAGATGACCGCTACCCTGGATCTCACTACTATCATTGCTATGCTAGTTGCTTCGTTCTTTCGCTATGCTGCGCTACCTATTACCTGTTTATCAAGCCATCCCATATTGCCACGAACCTCTAACCTTTGACACCTTTCCTATGCAAACCATTGCTTGGCTATGTTACCGCTTTGCTCAGCCCCTCTTATAATGTTGCTAGTTGCAGGTGAAGTTGAAGATTTCTCCATGGTGGACAGGGTTTATGTTGGGATATCACAATATCTCTTATATTATTAATGCATCTATATATTTGGTAAAGGGTGGAAGGCTCAGCCTTATGCCTGGTGTTTTGTTCCACTCTTGCCGCCCTAGTTTCCGTCATACCGGTGTTATGTTCCCGGATTTTGCATTCCTAACGCGATCGGGTGATTTATGGGACCCCCCTGACAGTTCGCTTTGAATAAAACTTGTCCAACAAGGCCCAACCTTGGTTTTACCATTTGCCTCACCACCACCTACTTTTCCCTTGGGAGTCGCTCTCTCGAGGGTCATCTTTATTTTAGCTGGCCAGTGCTTGTCTAAGTGCTGGTCCGAACCGAGTAGACTGCGGGGCCCCCTCGGGGCAACTCGAGGTCTGGTTTTACTCGTAGGATGTCTCATCCGGTGTTTCCCTGAGAACGAGATATGTGCAGCTCGTATCGGGATTGTCGGCGCATCGGGCGTCTTTGCTGGTCTTGTTTTACCATTGTCGAAATGTCTTGTAAACCGGGATTCCGAGACTGATCGGGTCTTCCTGGGAGAAGGTCTATTCCTTTGTTGATCGCGAGTGCTTGTCATGGGCTAAGTTGGGACACCCCTGCAGGGTATAAACTTTCGAGAGCCGTGCCCACGGTTATGTGGCAGATGGGAATTTGTTAATGTCTAGTTGTAGATAACTTGACACCTGATCCGAACTAAAATGCATCAACCGCAAATGTAGCCGTGATGGTCTCTTCTCGGCGGAGTCTGGGAAGTGAACATGGTTTCTGGGTTATGTTTGACGTAAGTAGGAGTTCAGGATCACCTCTTGATCATTGCTAGCTTCACGACCGTTCCGCTTGTTTCTCTTCTCGCTCTCATTTGCGTATGTTAGCCACCATACTTGCTTAGCCGCTGCTGCAACCTCACCACTTTACCCCTTCCTTTCCCATTAAGCTTTGCTAGTCTTGATACCCATGGTAATGGGATTGCTGAGTCCTCGTGGCTCACGATTACTACAACAACAGTTGCAGTGTACAGGTTATGCGATGATCATGACGCGAGAGCGATGTTTGCTTGTTTTGGAGTTCTTCTTCGCTTCTTCGATCGGGGATAGGTTCCGTGTCGGCACTGGGCTAGCAGTGGTGGATATTCTTTGAGTTTCGTTTATGATTCATCCGTAGTCGGATGTTGTTCTTGTATGTTGTATTGTTGTATTCATGTGACATTGTATGTATTGTATGTATCCCCATCTATTATGTAATGTTGATGTAATGATATCCACCTTGCCAAAGCGTCTTCAAGATGCGCTTCTATCCTTGGTGGGACCTTCGAGTTCCTTTTGGATAGGGTCGCATCTTGGGTGTGACAAGTTGGTATCAGAGCCTCGACCGACCATAGGAGCCCCCTTGTTTGTTGGCCGTTGTTGAGTCTAGAAGAAAACTGTTTTTCTGAGTCTAGTTATATCGGAGAGTAGGAATTCTTTTTACTCCTCAGCCCCTTCGTCGCTCTGGTAAGGAATCTTGATGTAGGTGTTTTGATTTACTCCTCTTCCCCTTCAAATTTTTCTTTAGGTTCACGCAGTTGGTTTTTCGATCGTTGTTCCCCAGCTCTTTTTATCCGGTGCATTTCTCGTCAAGTTGACTCGAGCCTCTTCATCGTTGCCAAGTTCAATCCTCAGCTCTTTTCGATCGATGTTGTTTCCCTGTCCGAAGTTGTCCTTGTTTTTTTCCCACCCACCCACCCTTTTTCTTCTCGGAACCGGAGTCCATAATCGACTATCCATCCTACTCATGCGAAGTCTTTGTTTTCTATCCTCATTGTTTTCTACTGGTGTTTTCTCTTCAAGATATTCATCGGTTCCCCCTTCCAAGTTGTCTTTGTTTTTCCCGCCCTCCCACCCTTTTTCTTCCCGGAGTCTGACTCTCTCTCAACCATCTATTTCATTCATGTGGAGCCTTTTCGGTCTTCCCTCAATTATTTCTACCGGTGAATTCTCGTCTCGTTCGTCATTCTTCATCTCTTTTCTTCTCCGGTGGACTCAATTCAAGTTTTTTTTCGGGTTGAACATATTCTTTTCCTCGGATCAAGTGTTTTCCTTGCTCGTTCGCCTCTCGCCAGTTTATCCTTCCGGAGTGCTCATGACTTCTCAAGAGATTCGTCTGTGTTTGAATTAATTCGAGGTTGTCACCTCATTCAAATATTTCATTGTTCCGGTGCTTCATCTATCTGTTCAACAATCCTTTCAACAGTGTTTTTTTTCTCTTCAGTGGGCCCTAACCCACAGGTCTTTTTTCAGGATCTTACCTGACTCTACTAATTTCCCCGGAGTTATTCTCAATTCTTTTCAAGTGTGGCGTAACTATGGATTCCATCGGTCACATGCCTTCTCCAAGATCGATTTCAAATCATTTTCGTTGTTGGCTCAACCTCTCTGCTTTTTCATTCTCCCGGAGTATCTTAGTAATTTTGGTGGTGTTTCTCGTCGACATTTGAAGACCGAAGAAGAGTTTTTCCTCTTAATCTTGTCCGTTCTCCCGGAGATTCGCGGTGCTAGCTCGATGTTATCCTATCAAATTATTTCAAGTCATGCAAATTCTTTTCATCCATCCGGAGCATTTCAGGAGTTGCTTTCCCTCTCGATCATCCGGAGGCCATCTTTTCGGAAGATTTCTTCGTTCTAAGTTTTCAGTTTCGGTCGTCTCTATATTGTTCCGGTGCTTCGTTCAAGTGTTCTTTAATCAGCTCATGATCTCGTTGTTCTTTTGCATCTAAATCCCCTCTAGCATATTTGTTCTTCTAATTCTTCCCGGTGATTCATTCTCTTTCGTCAGTCATTTTCGAATTCTTACGGTGGTTCGTTCAAGATTCTTTTTCCTTGGTTATCGTTTTTATTCATTCATTCTTTCTATCCTACCGGTGGCTCATGAAGACCTTCTCAAGTTTGCGATATGTCACTTCTCAATCCTTTTCTTCGGAGTTTGTTCTTGATGAATAAATTCTAGTTCCAAGTGATTTCCTTTCCGGAGTTCATTATTTTCCTCGACCATCTCGTCGGAACCTCCATCCAAATCACCGCAAGCTTTAATCTTTATTCTTTCATCCTTCAATTTTATCTCGCCATCCTTTTGTTTACCGGAGTTCTTCATGGCGATTCTTCATGATTTAATTCATTCTTCAAGAGTTCATCAAGTACCATAACATCCTCTCAAGTTCGTTCTAATCCTCCCATTTTCAGCCGGAGTGCTGCCTAAATCCTTTCAGCCTTATCCGTTTCTTTTCTCATTCTAACCACTCCGGTTAGAACGAGTGGTTTCATAGTCTATCTGATTCCGTGAGCTTTCGATTCTCGTCATTCTCGTCATTCCTTTTTTTTCTCGAGTGCTCTCGATTCTTTGCTTCTTCTCATGAATTCTTGTTTCACCTCACCCCTTTTTCCCTCCGTCTCGGTCCTAAGATCTCGGGACGAGATCTCTTGTTAGTGGAGCAGTGTTGTAACGCCCCGGATCCGATGCGCCAGATGTCTGCCAGTTATTCGCCGTCATTGCCATGTCATTTGTTTGCGTGTTGCACTTTGCCATGTCATCATATGCATTTTATCATGTCATCATGTGCATTTCATTTTGCATACGTGTTCATCTCATGCATCCGGGCATTTTCCCCGTTGTCCGTTTTGCAATCCGGCACTCCTATGTCATCCGGCGTCCCCCTTTTGACTTCTGTTGTGAGCGGGTATTAAACTTTCTCGGAATGGCCCGTGGTTTGCCAAGCGGCCTTGGTATAGCACTGGTAGACCGCCTGTCAAGTTTCGTGCCATTTGGAGTCCGTTTGATACTCCAACGGTTAACCGGGTAACCGTAAAGCCCTCTTTTGTTGCAGCCCAACACCCCTTCCAAACTGGCCCAAAACCCACCTAACTCCCCTCCATGCTCTTGGTCGTTCGATCACGATCGCGTGGCCGAAAACCGCTCCTCATTTGGACTCTCCTAGCTCCCTCTACCTATAAATATGTGGCCTCCCCCGAATTTGCGGTCTAACCCTAGAAATTCCCCTCGCGCCGCCGGACGTTTCTTCCTCCGCGCCCGGACATGTCCGCTTCGCCGCCTGTCCAACCCGAGCTCGCCACGTGTCCTGGCGCCGCCGTCCTCCGCCAGAGAGAGCCGCGCTGCCCACTGAGCCCGCCTGACCGCCTGGGCCCGATCCCTCGCGGCCGCTGCGCCCAGGCCAGGCTCGCCATCGGCGAAGCGCCGCCCTCGGCCGCGCCTCCGCCGCCTCGACTTCCCGCCCGCCAGCCATGCCCGCTGACCTCCACTGCCGCTGTCGCTGCCGCCACGCGGCGCTGCCGCTGAGCCCTCGCTGCCGGCGCCCGCCCGCGAGCTCCGTCCCAGCGCCGCCATGGCATCGCTTCGCCCTCGCCGTCCGACGAGCCCCCGCCGCCTCCGACTGCTGATCCGGCACCGCCACCCCTGCCGGCGCCTCCCGGCCTCCTCCGCCTCCTTCGCCTCCGGTGGCAGAGTTGCCGATCGCTGGCCGGGCGGCGTCGCGTCGGATCGACGGGAGGAGCCCGATCGTTGCTCCGTTAGCCTGGCACAGGGCCTCGTGAGCCCAGCCCACCGGCCGAGCCCGACTCCCCTCCTCGGCCTGCCAAGCCCCTCCACGCCAACCTGGGCCGAGACCAATGGTGAGCGACCCGCTAAGCCCCGCCCCGCGCGTATTTTAGTTATATTGCGCCCGCATGTTTTTTTCCAAAAAAATGCCTAAGTCCCGAAATATTTGACATAATCATGCCATATTCATCGTATCACATCTTTGCATCCGTAGCTCCGTTTCGTGCGTGTAATATGTCAAATTGTTCATCGCAACGAGTACTTCATTTCATTCCATTGCGTCATTTTCATTTGAGCTAATCGTGATGCCCGAAATGCTGTTGGAAGAGTGCATGTTGATGTTAATCTGCTAAAACTGTTATAACTTGCTCATTTATCATTTTTGCCATGATTGATGTGTGCATCCTATGAGGTTGAGGTCTACATGAATGTTGATCTATGCCATGCCATCTTTTCAGGGGTGTATGCCATGTATTTTTGTGAGTTGTGTGCTGAGTGTATCAAGCTTGTTAAGTAGGGTAGTTGCTGTTGTTGTTTTCCTGACAGATTCTGTTATATTTTGTTGCTATGTTAACATGCTTCTACTAATCATTCTATGCATAATATGGAGATGCTCTGTAAACATGTTTTGATCTACATGTAATGCTCTATCCAATCATGCCCTTGGTTGCAATTATAGCCTGCTAGAACATGTTGTTATCTTGCTCCAAAGTTGCTTGAAAATGTTGTTGTCAGCCTGTTAACATTAAGTTCAATGTTTCCATGATTGTTTCCTAGTGATCCATGCACCCTGTGAACTTGCTATTGCCATGCTTAGCTTCATAAACATGTCTTCTTACTGTTGGTTGTCTTGCCATGCCATGTATTTCTCTGTAGTGAGTGGTTTAAGCTCACGAACATGCCTACTTATTGTTGTTCCTGCCATGTTTGAATCTGTAATATAACTTGCCATGTTTACATGGGTGCCATCATATTTTCTGATCATTTTTGGCTCATGGTCAGTAAGGGTCTTTTGATCTATGCAATTAGTAGATTCATTCCATGCCTTTGTTTGCCATGATAAGTTCCTGTAACACGTTGTTTGATAGCTCTGAACATTGCAACCTGATGTTATTTCCTGATAAGTCTGAAACTGTTATTATTTGCAATATCTCCATGTGTTTTGGAGCATGTTCTAGTTGTTTCTGGAGATAGCTCAGTGTTCATGTTTTCTTATGCTTTACCTGTACTTCATGACCATGCCTTTTGTTATCATGTTGGGGTGCTGTAGCATGTTGTTTTGATGCTTGCAATATGCCTAGTTGCTGTTATGGACAGATTGTTGCTATGACTTGTATAGAGTGTATGTGTTGCACCGTTGCTCCGTTTTGAGTGTGTTCTATATGAAACTTGCTTGATTTTGCATGTAGCTTCATATTATCATGTTGCATCCTTGTTTTGAGGTGTTTGCTTGATGTTTGGGTGCATTTTGCATCAATGCCATGTTTAACTTGTTTTGCTCATATCTTCTAGCCCGTAGCTCTGAATCTAATGAACTTTATATGTAACTTGACTAGAATTTCGTGTAGATCATCTTGGTGCATCTTAACTTGCTGTTTAACAACTTGAACATAAGGTTTATTCAGTTCTGGACTAATTTCGAAATATGCATATGAGGACTTACCGGAATTGTTATATGTTGTTCCCGGCCTCATTTAAACTTGCCTTGATGTGTTGTTCTTGTTTGCATCTTCTCTTGCCATGAATAGCTTCATGTAGCTTGGTCATGCATCATGTCTTGTTCATGTGTGGTGTGTTTACTATGTTGTGTGCTTCTTCTCGATAGTTCCCATTTCGTTGCGATCGTGAGGATGCGTTCGTCTACGTGTGGTTCATCTTCGTGGCTTCATCTTCTTCATGGACTCGTTCTTCTTCCTAGCAGGATTTCAGGCAAGATGACCGCTACCCTGGATCTCACTACTATCATTGCTATGCTAGTTGCTTCGTTCTTTCGCTATGCTGCGCTACCTATTACCTGTTTATCAAGCCATCCCATATTGCCATGAACCTCTAACCTTTGACACCTTTCCTATGCAAACCATTGCTTGGCTATGTTACCGCTTTGCTCAGCCCTCTTATAGCGTTGCTAGTTGCGGTGAAGTTGAAGATTTCTCCATGGTGGGCAGGTCTATGTTGGGATATCACAATATCTCTTATATTATTAATGCATCTATATATTTGGTAAAGGGTGGAAGGCTCGGCCTTATGCCCGGTGTTTTGTTCCACTCTTGCCGCCCTAGTTTCCGTCATACCGGTGTTATGTTCCCGGATTTTGCCTTCCTAACGCTGGTCGGGTGATTTATGGGACCCCCGACAGTTTGCTTTGAATAAAACTTGTCCAAAGAAGGCCCAACCTTGGTTTTACCATTTGCCTCACCACCACCTACTTTTCCCTTGGGAGTCGCTCTCTCGAGGGTCATCTTTATTTTAGCCCCCGGGCGATTGCTTGTCTAAGTGTTGGTCCGAATCGAGTAGATCGGGGCCCCCTCGGGCAACTCGAGGTCTGGTTTTACTCGTAGGATGTCTCATCCGGTGTTGCCTCGAGAACGAGATATGTGCAGCTCAGATCGGGATTGTCGGCACATCGGGCGGCTTTGCTGGTCTTGTTTTACCATTGTCGAAATGTCTTGTAAACCGGGATTCCGAGACCGATCGGGTCTTCCGGAGAAGGTCTATTCTTCGTTGATCGCGAGAGCTTGTCATGGGCTAAGTTGGGACACCCCTGCAGGGTATAAACTTTCGAGAGCCGTGCCCGCGGTTATGTGGCAGGTGGGAATTTGTTAATGTCCGGTTGTAGATAACTTGACACCTGATCCGAACTAAAACGCATCAACCGCGTGTGTAGCCGTGATGGTCTCTTCTCGGCGGAGTCCGGGAAGTGAACACGGTTTCTGGGTTATGTTTGACGTAAGTAGGAGTTCAGGATCACCTCTTGATCATTGCTAGCTTCACGACCATTCCGCTTGTTTCTCTTCTCGCTCTCATTTGCGTATGTTAGCCACCATACTTGCTTAGCCGCTGCTGCAACCTCACCACTTTACCCCTTCCTTTCCCATTAAGCTTTGCTAGTCTTGATACCCATGGTAATGGGATTGCTGAGTCCTCGTGGCTCACAGATTACTACAACAACAGTTGCAGGTACAGGTTATGCGATGATCATGACGCGAGAGCGATGTTTGCTTGTTTTGGAGTTCTTCTTCTGCTTCTTCGATCAGGGGATAGGTTCGGTCGTCGACTGGGCTAGCAGGGTGGATATTGTTTGAGTTTCTGTTTATGATTCATCCGTAGTTGGATGTTGTTCTTGTATGTTGTATTGTTGTATTCATGTGACATTGTATGTATTGTATGTATCCCCATCTATTATGTAATGTTGATGTAATGATATCCACCTTGCCAAAGCGTCTTCAAGATGCGCTTCTATCCTTGGTGGGACCTTCGAGTTCCTTTTGGATAGGGTTGCATCTTGGGCGTGACAAGTTTCCTTTGGTATCCTATGAAGACACCTTTATCCGATTTGGGTTCGAGCTTATCGGGTTGAAGCTTTTTCACATAAGCATTGCAGCCCCAAACTTTAAGAAACGACAACTTTGGTTTCTCACCAAACCACGGTTCATAAGGCGTCGTCTCAACGGATTTTGATGGTGCCCTATTTAACATCAATGCGGCCGTCTCTAAAGCATAACCCCAAAATGATAGCGGTAAATCAGTAAGAGACATCATAGATCGCACCATATCTAGTAAAGTACGATTACGACGTTAGGACACACCATTACGCTGTGGTGTTCCAGGTGGCGTGAGTTGCGAAACTATTCCGCATTGCTTCAAATGTAAACCAAACTCGTAACTCATATATTCTCCTCCACGATCAAATCGTAGAAACTTTATTTTCTTGTTACGATGATTTTCAACTTCACTCTAAAATTCTTTGAACTTTTCAAATGTTTCAGACTTATGTTTCATTGAGTAGATATACCCATATCTGCACAAATCATTTGTGAAGGTGAGAAAATAACGATACCCACCGCGAGCCTCAACATTCATTGGACCACATACATCAATATGTATGATTTCCAACAAATTAGTTGCTCACTCCATAGTTCCGGAGAACAGCGTTTTAGTCATCTTGCCCATGAGGCATGGTTCGCAAGTACCAAGTGATTCATAATCAAGTGATTCCAAAAGTCCATCGGTATGGAGTTTCTTCATTTGCTTTACACCAATATAACCTAAACGGCAGTGCCACAAATAAGTTGCACTATCATTATCAACTCTGCATCTTTTGGCTTCAACATTATGAATATGTGTATCACTACTATCGAGATCCATCAAATATAGACCGCTCTTTAAGGGTGCATGACCATAAAAGATATTACTCATATAAATAGAACAACCATTATTCTCAGATTTAAATGAATAACCATCTCGCATCAAACAAGATCCAGATATAATGTTCATGCTCAACGCTGGCACCAAATATAAATTATTTAGGTCTAAAACTAATCCAGAAGGTAGATGTAGAGGTAGCGTGCCGACGGCGATAACATTGACTTTGGAACCATTTCCCACGCGCATCATCACCTCGTCCTTAGCTAGTGTCCGCTTAATCCATAGTCCCTTTTTCGAGTTGCAAATATTAGCAACAGAACCAGCATCAAATACCCAGGTGTTACTGCGAGCTCTGGTATGGTACACATCAATAACATGTATATCACATATACCTTTGTTCACCTTGCCATCCTTCTTATCCGCCAAATACTTGGGGTAGTTCCGCTTCTCGTGACTACCGCTTGCAAGAGAAGCACTCGGCCTCGTGCTTAGGTCCAGACTTGGGTTTCTTCTCTTGAGCAGCAACTTGTTTGTTGTTCTTCTTGAAGTTCCCCTTCTTTTTCCCTTTGCCCTTTTTCTTGAAACTGGTGGTCTTATTGACCATCAACACTTGATGCTCCTTCTTGATTTCTACCTCCGCAGCCTTTAGCATTGCGAAGAGCTCGGGAATTGTCTTATCCATCCCTTGCATATTATAGTTCATCACAAAGCTCTTGTAGCTTGGTGGCAGTGATTGAAGAATTCTGTCAATGACGCTATCATCCGAAAGATTAACTCCCAGTTGAATCAATTGATTGTTATACCCAGACATTCTGAGTATATGCTCACTGACAGAACTATTCTCCTCATATCTCTCAATCCGGGCATTTGCTTGAAATATTAACTTCAACTCCTGGAACATCTCATATGCTCCATGACGTTCAAAACGTCGTTGAAGTCCCGGTTCTAAGCCGTAAAGCATGGCACACTGAACTATCGAGTAGTTATCAGCTTTGCTCTGCCAGACGTTGATAACATCTGGTGTTGCTCCTACAGCAGGTTTGGCACCTAGCGGTGCTTCCAGGACGTAATTCTTCTGTGCAGCAATGAGGATAATCCTCAAGTTACGGACCCAGTCCGTGTAACTGCTACCATCATCTTTCAACTTTGCTTTCTCAAGGAACACATTAAAATTCAACGGAACAACAGCACGAGCCATCTCACTACTAGGGAAAGGCCTAGCAACAGCGCGGGTTTTGGCCCTCTCAGTAGCGCGGGTACCGGCGCTACTAATAAGGCGCCATAGTTTAACGTATAGCAAGAGCGCTTTGCTGACCCACGCCATCGCTACACATGAATAGTTGTAGCGCTTTTAGAAAAGGGCGCCATGATATTATCTGCAGCTTGTTTACAGGAAGCGCCATCGTAAGGCGGCGCCATCGCTAAATCCCCCTCGCTACTACTAGTTTTATTAGTTTTTTTCCCTGCATATTTGTTTTTTATTTGTTATGTATTTGAATAGGCTTTATACAATAATCTTTAGCATATCATCCACATACAAATGTAATCATAGCATATACATACAATTAGTCTCAAGAAATCATGTCATCATCATAATCATCATCCACCACAAAGTGGTCTCTCGTCATCAATCTCGAAAATAGCAATACAAGTCTCGATTACTTGCAAATACATTGTCATCCATCTAAACAATGATATACGCGAGAATAGCTATCACTTTGAGTACATGAGTTCGTATCCCTCTCTCGCATTAGCGTGAACCTAAACTAACTACTGCCTATCGCTCGGAAACCGAAAACCGGTACACTGGGCTCGACACTCCGCCACTTGTCGATATATACTCTCGACGTAGCACTTCTTCGCCATCTATGATCTATGCACCTGCATCGTCACATGAGTCGATGATATGCAACATATATAGTTGAGCAAATGTAAAGAGACAGACTTGGCAAAAATAGAAACAACATATCATAAGCATAAATAACAAAGTTCATCATACCCAAAATGCCCTAACTAGAGTGATTTTCGCTAGTCGAGGAGGAGGACGGTTTAATTACATCACAAATAAAGTTTCACCGTGCATAACTCAAAGTTTTGTCATAAAAGAAAGTATGGACTAAACGGGCACATTGTCATATATCGACAATCACTCCATCATGTCGTGCCATCCATCCATGTCAGGGAGATAGTCCTCGAGCTTAGTGAAAGGCTTCATGTCGAGACGCTGAGAGGCTATCCATGTTAAGACGCCTTCCCGCGACATTTGTCCTTCTCGCGAGAACGCCCCCTGTTTTTCCGATTTACCTCATTCATGATGATTTGGGAAAGTTCGCTAGATGTTATAGAACTCAGCTCAAGTCGATGATCCTCGATATCTCCTATGTCCTTTGCCCATTGCGTAATATGGGCATCGCCGATCTAGGTGACATGTGAAGGTTCCGTGATCCCGCTCAGACTCCAAAGATGTTGTATAGGACATAGAATCCATCATTAAGAGAATCGCTCGGTTCTTTGGATGCAGCAGGTCGGTCTTATGGCTGAAGGCGGCCCTGCCGCCCTTCTCTTCTTGTCCCTAACCTCTCCACCCCTTGCTTGGTAGTAAAACATAGCACTGCCGAGAACATCTTTGATGTGGGTGTAATCCTTTTATGAATGTTCTTCGACGAGTCCAAGTAAAGAGCGTGGGAGAATCGGGGTAGAGGATGATGAGGATGGCGCGCCGCCAGCAAGCAAAAATAAGTACACCTCAAATTAATTAGCCTCCACCGCAAATGAATTATTGAAATCGAAGGAAGAAGGATAGCAGCGCGGATGACTTACACGGATGATAAGGCACGAGAATCGCCTCCTTGTCCTTATTGGCGAGCATGAAACCGACGATAATCCCTCGCAGATTCACGCTGCTCGCAGACTCCCAAAAAGCCCTCGTGCATGTAGTATGGGTCACGACACGATATGACGATCTGCTCAACCCCAATGATGTAGTTCATGTGCAAGGCATAAAGGCAGACAAACGTAAAATCCAGCTTCTTCACATGAAACATGTCGAATATGTAATCGAATCGAAGGAAGAACTTATTCGCGGGGAAGCTGTCGATGTACGACATTTGCCGCAGAACGTTAACCACGTAGAGTGGGTATCCTAGATCTTTCGAGGCAATGAGGCCTTTCTCTACCCGCAGCACATCGTCATGAAGTCTCCTTAGATCGCCGAATCTGGCCCGTAGTGCTGTTTCAGGTAGGATTGGTTGACCGGGGATATGCCATTTATCCGCATCGGGGATATCTACATGGTTCTGAAGCCGAGGCTGCTGAGGCGGCTGGATCATAGAATCAGCTTTTTTGCCTTTCCTCGCTCTCTTCCTAGACTTCTTTACTACCGGA
Organism: Aegilops speltoides; assembly: GCA_021437245.1. NCBI lineage: Eukaryota > Viridiplantae > Streptophyta > Magnoliopsida > Poales > Poaceae > Aegilops > Aegilops speltoides. The sequence goes on along the minus strand of CM038145.1, from coordinate 341,740,032 downwards.
AGGTCGTCAATAATACGTTGAGACGGTAATTCAGGCACCGACTCATGATGCTCAAACCCTGAGGAGGCGCCAGTATAGACATACTGTTCAGCGCCATCGTCATCCTCATCCTCATCCATGGCGACGTCATCAGCGACTAATGGAGCCACCTACTTACCCCGTCGGCTATCACCCAACCCGACACCTGACGCTAATTGGGTAGGTGGGGTGTTGACGTTCATACCTTGCTCAGGCTGCGTGCTCGTGGGTGTGCTCCCGGCCGCCTCCAGACGAAGCAGACTCTTTGGCCACAATAGGACCCACCCATTGCAACAATCACCAAGCCGCCACGGGGTCTCGTCGTCATCCCCACTAGTATTAGAGGAGGCAAATTCGTGGGTCTGTTTGACATCGCCACGGAAACCTTGAAGACGCTCGGGGATCGCCGGCTGCGGAAAAATGGTTCCTTCGCTCCATTATCGCCGCCTTCCCCACGCCCACCTTCGCTTGCCGATGGTGTATCGTGCACGCGGTTTCGCTGGCTCGCAAAGAAAAGTCTCGCGACGTGAGACATCCGAAAGGCAACGAAAACGGAGATTATACATTTATATTGAAGGGGCCGGTGTGACAGATACCGTGAGGGCGCCGAGCTCAGCCAAAGAGGAGGCACCACCGAGCACGTCCGGCAAGGGAGCAGTCGCGGGGAGCCGTGCGGGAGCAGTCACGGGAGCGGTGCAGAGCAGTACGGAGCGGTGCGGGAGCAGGTGCTCCCAAGAAGTCAGCAAGGGGAAAGTCCTCTGCGTTTTTTCTGGATTTTGCCTTGTCCAAGTGAAAACGCCCATCACCAAGGAAGTAGATATATCTGCAATCACCTGTTTTGTGGCAGCTACCGCTGTTGTGACTGTTTGAGATGATTTCTTCTCAACCGCAATCTCAACCTTCTTGTCGATGTTTTCTTCAGTTAACCTCCGTGTTTCCTTTCTCTCCTTCGTGGTCTCACGGTAGTACTTCTTCCACGTGGCACCGTCTCCGACACCGTGCACGCGTCCATACGACGGTCGAGTATCCACCGGTTGTTGTTTCAATATGTTCAACGCCCGGTTGAATGAAGTGTTCCACTTGGGCCTCGCCAATGCCTCAGACGGCGAGTCGCTTTCGGTCGCAATCCGGTGCTGCTCTCTCTGCAAAAGGCACAAGGATCGTTTACAAATATGGCTAACATGTGCAGTCGAATTGATCAGAAACTAAAATTACCAGCAGTTTCATGAACTCCGTAATGACCAGGTGTTGTCTCAGAACCTTCTTCACGGGTCCCAATGGTGCCGGCCCTCGGACGCCACGCCTCAAGGCGCACGGTGAAATCTGCCAAAGTGCAGGATGCCCGGACTCGCAGCTTCCGTGATCCTCCTTGGCCCATTTGGACCTCTTTCCGCCAGAACCACGGCTTCGAGGTGGTGGCTCCCAATGTTCCTCTTTGAAGCCCCTTCATGTACTTAGACTTTTTGGCAGCTTCGCCTCGCAAGCCTCCTTGAATATTTGAAATGCTCTTCCGTGATTGTCGGATTATCCTTTACAATCTCAAGTAGGGTTCCCGTCGATGATCTTTGCTTTCACTCGATTTTTCCAGCGGCCAACGCGCCGCTAAACTTGGTCATGGCGTGTTTGTTTATCTTCTTCATTGTCGGGTCCTTGTCCGGATCTTCATAATCCTTCTCATTACGCCCGGAACAAGAATATCCGTGAAACTTCTTTAGGAGGGAGCTTCTCATATTTTCTATCTTCTTTAGTTTCTCATCGTTGATGGTGGCGGTTGTCCGTACGATGCAGCCTATTTGATTGCCATAGCACGCGCGTGCTTCCTCGGGCGCCTTTGGCTCAAAATTGCCGTCGTCCACCTCCATGACCACCAGTCTAGTAGTCCTGAGTTTGTTAGGAACCTGTTGCCTCTTTGCTTTCGGTTCTACACCGGCTCCGCTCCCCGAGGCAGCACCGGTCTCAGCGCCGGTCTCAGTGCCGGTCTCGATGCCGGTCTGAATCTCAGCGCCGGTCTCGCCTCAAAGACCGGTCTGCGTGTCGGTCTCGATCCCGATGTCACGGTGGGCCAAAGAACAACATCGGTTGATCGCCGGTAAGGCTAAAAATTAAATCGCCGCCCGGTAGACGTCGTCGCAATCACCAGAACCTTGTCCTTCATGTTACTAGCCATGTTTCCTATGATTAAATCTAGTCAATTAATTCTAGACCTAATAAAATGAATAATGACATAAAAAAGGACTATTGTTTTTCAGGAATGTTGACTCCTTCCTGGTGCGGCAAATCCCGGGCACTCGATATGTCCTAGTTTGTAGCACAAGTCATGCCTAAATTCACGGAAAATTTCGGCATGACCTTTGCTAAAAAGTGGACAAATCGAGAACCTGAAATTTGCTTTAATGTAAATGAATCAACATTCCTAAGAAACATAGGTCACTCAAAGATCATTCCTCGAAACAACAAAGCCACTTGGGCACAATCGAACAACTTCAATGAAAAGATATAACATGGCCACTTCAATGAAAATTAAAATTTTCCTAAATTCTTTTCCTTGAAAAATAGTGGTCTTTTCAAAAATCAAAATCCTTTGCAAAATGACCTCACTAAAAACTTCTCTGCCTAGGACAGAACCCAAATTATGTTAATCTAGCTATTCCTCTCTCTCACACAAACACACATTATTATCTCTAACCCTTCTGTGCCTAGGATAGAACCCAATTAAATTGCAAAGGAACTCCATTTCTCTAACCCTTCTGACCTAATGCTCTAAAATAAAATTTTCCTCTAACCTAGCCAACCTACTTAACCTAGCTTGTTAATCCAACGAACCTAATTAACCTACCTATTTAACCTAGTTAGTTAATCCAGTTTACCTAGATAATTAACCCTAATTAAACTAGTTAACGCAGCTAGTTCTCTATCAAAGCCCAAAATAAATTTTTGCACTAATTAACCTAAATAATTAACCTAATTAAACTAGTTAACCTGACTAGTTCTCTGTCAAAGCCCTAACTAAAATTTTGCACTAACCTAGATAATTAACCTAATTAAACTAGTTAACCTAACTACTTCTCTCTTAAAGCCCTAACTAAATTTTTGCCCTAACCTAGATAATTAACCTAATTAAACTAGCTAACCTATGAATTAGAGAGAGAGGAGGGGTGGGGGCTTACAGAGGATGGCTCCGGTGGTCGCAACGGAGGCAATGGTGGCGAGGGAGGCAGGGGCGTCTCCGGTGACGGCGAGGGAGGCAGGGGCGTCTCCGGTGACGGCGAGGGAGGCAGTTGTGGCGAGGAAGGATCCGGTGGCGTCGACGGTGGCTCTGGTGGCGTTGACGAGGCCGTGCGGCTCCGTGGCGTTGGGGGCGGCTCCGGTGGCGTCGACAACGCACGGCTCTGGTGGCGTCGACGTCGGGAGGAGACGGCGGCGAAGTGGGGCGACGGCGAATCGGGGAGACGGCGGCGCGCGGGGTGGGTTGAGGGATTTGGGGGAGAAGTGGTGGCCGGGGGGAAAAGGTTTTTTGGTTAAGTCAAACTTAGCGGTAGGTGTTTGGCAAAACGCGCTATAGCTAAGATAGCTATAGCGTTTTTTGCAAAACGCACTGCTGCTACAGCTATGTAATTTTCTTCCATTTTTTAATTTCTTTTTCTGTTTCTATAGCGGGGGTCTAGGACATGTGCTGCAGCTACGTTAGCTATAGCGCCTCTTACAAACACACGCTGCTGCTATGCCTTCCTCCGTTTTTTCGCTTTTTCATTTATTTTGATTTACATTTAATTTTTTCCTTTCTCCTTTTTCTATTTTTTTCATTTTTATTTACTTTTCTATTCGTTTTTCATCTTATTTTATTCCCGTTAGTAGTAGCGCTCTTCCTAGGTAACGTGCTGCTACTTATGACGTAGCGGTAGCGCGTTTCCTCCAAGCTCGCTACTGCTATGCGTAGCCTATCATTCTAGCAATGGGAATATTAGTAGTAGCGCTTTTGCCACTACACGCGCTACTGCTAAGGTTGTATCTGTAGCGCGGTTTTCCTCAAATCGCTACTACTATCTAGCACTAGCGCCCTTTTTTGACCCGCGCTGTTGCTAAATTTCTGTGTATAAGGTTTTCCCTAGTAGTGTCTATCTACAACAAATATAGACAAGCAAAATACTATCAGGTACTAAGTTCATGATAAATTTAAGTTCAATTAATCATATTACTTAAGAACTCCCACTTAGATAGACATCCCTCTAATCATCTAAGTGATCACGTGATCCAAATCAACTAAACCATAACCGATCATCGCGTGAAATGGTATAGTTTTCAATGGTGAACTTCACTATGTTGATCATATCTACTATATGATTCACGCTCGACCTTTCGGTCTCAGTATTCCGAGGCCATATCTACATATGCTAGGCTCGTCAAGTTTAACCTGAGTATTCTGCATGTGCAAAACTGGCTTGCACCCGTTGTAGATGGACGTAGAGCTTATCACACCCGATCATCACGTGGTGTCTGGGCACGACGAACTTTGGCAACGGTGCATACTCAGGGAGAACACTTTTATCATGAAATTTAGTGAGAGATCATCTTATAATGCTACCGTCAAACAAAGCAAGATAAGATGCATAAAAGATAAACATCACATGCAATCAATATAAGTGATATGATATGGCCATCATCATCTTGTGCTTGTGATCTCCATCTCCGAAGCACCGTCATGATCACCATCGTCACCGGCGTGACATCTTGATCTCCATCGTAGCATCGTTGTCGTCTCACCAACTATTTCTTCTACGACTATCGCTACCGCTTAGTGATAAAGTAAAGCAATTACAGGGCGATTGCATTGCATACAATAAAGCGACAACCATATGGCTCATGCCAGTTGCCGATAACTCGGTTACAAAACATGATCATCTCATACAATAAAATATATAGCATCACGTCTTGACCATATCACATCACAACATGCCCTGCAAAAACAAGTTAGGCGTCCTCTACTTTGTTGTTGCAAGTTTTACGTGGCTGCTATGGGCTTAGCAAGAACCGTTCTTACCTACGCATCAAAACCACAATGATAGTTCGTCAAGTTAGTGCTGTTTTAACCTTCTCAAGGACCGGACGTAGCCGCACTCGGTTCAACTAAAGTTGGAGAAACTGGCACCCGCCAGCCACTTGTGTGCAAAGCACGTCGGTAGAACCAGTCTTGCATAAGCGTACGCATAATGTCGGTCCGGGCCGCTTCATCCAACAATACCGCCAAACCAAAGTATGACATGCTGGTAAGCAGTATGACTTGTATCGCCCACAACTCACTTGTGTTCTACTCGTGCATATAACATCAACGCATAAAACCTAGGCTCTGGTACCACTGATGGGGAACATAGTAATTTCTAAAAAATTCCTACGCACACACAAGATCATGGTGATGCATAGCAACGAGAGGGGAGAGTGTGTCCACGTACCCTCGTAGACCGAAAGAGGAAGCGTTAGCACAACGTGGTTGATGTAGTCGTACGTCTTCACGGACCGACCGATCAAGCACCGAAATCACGGCACCTCCGAGTTCTTGCACACGTTCAGCTCGATGACGTCCCTCGAAATCCGATCTAGCCGAGTGTCGAGGGAGAGTTCCATCAGCACGATGGCGTGGTGACGACGATGATATTCTACCGACGCAGGGCTTCGCTTAAGCACTGCTACAATATTATCGAGGAGGATTATGGTGGAGGGGGGCATCGCACACGGCTAAGAGATCAATGATCAATTGTTGTGTCTATGGGGTGCCCCCCTCCTCCGTATATAAAGGGGAAGGAGGAGAGGGCCGGCCAAGGGGAGAGGCGCGCCCAAGGGGGGGCAATCCTACTCCAAGTAGGTTTGCCCCCCTTTCCTATTCCAAGTAGGAGAAGGGGGAAGGAGGAGGTGGAGAGAAGGAAGGAGAAAGGGGGCCGCCGCCCCCTTCCCTTTCCCAATTCGGATTGGGGCAAGGGAAGCCGCGCCACCTCCTGGCCTTCCTCTCTCCTTTACACTAAGGCCCATAAGGCCCAATAGCTTCCCGGGGGGGTCCGGTAACCCCCGGTACTCCAATATATATCCGATAACCCCCGGAACTATTTCGATGTCCGAATATAGTCGTCCAATATATCAATCTTCATGTCTCGACCATTTCGAGACTCCTCGTCATGTCCGTGATCACATCAGGGACTCCAAACAACCTTCGGTACATCAAAACACATAAACTCATAATATAATTGTCATCTAACTGTAAGCGTGCGGACCCTACGGGTTCGAGAACTACGTAGACATGACCGAGACACGTCTCCGGTCAATAACCAATGGCGAAACCTGGATGCTCATATTGGCTCCTACATATTCTACGAAGATCTTTATCAGTCAAACCTCATAACAACATACGTTGTTCCCTTTATCATCGGTATGTTACTTGCCCGAGATTCGATCATCGGTATCTCAATACCTAGTTCAATCTCGTTACCGGGAAGTCTCGTTACTCGTTATGTAATGCATCATCCCGTAACTAACTCATTAGCTACATTGCTTGCAAGGATTATAGTGATGTGAATTACCGAGAGGGCCCAGAGATACCTCTCCGACAATCGGAGTGACAAATCCTAATCTCGAAATACGTCAACTCAACAAGTACCTTTGGAGACACCTGAGAGCACCTTTATAATCACCCGATTCGTTGTGACGCTTTGGTAGCACACAAAGTGTTCCTCCGGTAAGCGGGAGTTACATAATCTCATAGTCATAGGAACATATATAAGTCATGAAGAAAGCAATAGCAACATACTAAATGATCAAGTGCTAAGCTAACTGAATGGGTCAAGTCAATCACATCATTCTCCTAATGATGTGATCCCGTTAGTCAAATGACAACTCATGTCTATGGTTAGGAAACTTAACCATCTTTAATTCACGAGCTAGTCAAGTAGAGGCATACTAGTGACATTATGTTTGTCTATGTATTCACACATGCATTATGTTTTCGGGTAATACAATTCTAGCATGAATAATAAACATTTATTATGATATGAGGAAATAAATAATAAATTTACTATTGCCGCTAGGGCATATTTCCTTCACCGTCGTCCTCCGGCTAGTCAGCCAGCAGCAATGGCGGCCATCTCCTTCTTCTAGTCCGACGTCAGCCCTTCCCAGAGAGCCTCGGCAGGCGAGAAATCCATGATGGAGTGGTGCGGAGAGGGATCGAAGATGGACGACTGCGACCTTGGCCGAGGCAGCGGTTTGTATAGCAATGGTGGGCGGCAGAGGGATGGACGGGTGACGCCGGAGGAGACGCCTCGACAACCGCGTGCCATCAATGTGGGCGGCAGACGGAGGGACGGGCTACCGTCGTGTCGTTTGAACGCGCAACAGTCGCCTACACCGGAAAGCGGCGTGACCGGCGCTCTCTCGGCCAGCGTGCCATTTCAAAGCCAGCGACCGTGAGCGGTCGCGTCCGCTATGGCCGGGAATGAATTGGGGCGGTGACACTTGGAGTGGCGCTGACCGAAAGAGCGCGGGGTGATGGGTTTTAATGAGTTAGGGCGGTCAGAAGCAAGCTTGGGAGCGCTCCGGACTCCGCAAAGCCCCCACATTTATCTTTGATTTGCGAGAGAAAATACATGCGGATCGCGCCTCGGACCGATGTAGGACCGTGTTGGATGACTTTCACTGTCAAAACAACACGGTCCAGATGTATGTGGAAGGTTTGCGGATGAGCGTTGGAGATGCCATGAGGACAGAAGCTTCCTCGCATTTAGATGGAGACGTGATCGGGCTCAAGTGCAGGAAATTTCGCCACCCCCGCGGTCCACATTGCTCCGTCTATATATGCATGTGATGCATCACGCGTAAACCAACGAAGATAGTTAAAGCGCCCAGCAGAAAACTCACGTCCTATGGCAGGGTCAACGAGGCGCTTGCTCGCCGTCGCTGGTTCCGCAGGTCTCCTCTCTTTGCTCGTGCTTTGCTCGGCCGCGCCGGAGCCAGCGCCGGTGCTAGTCGGCGCGGTGCTGGACCTCGCCAGCGAGACGGGGAGAAAAAGCCTCACCTGCATTTCCATGGCCCTGGACGACTTCTACGCCGCGCGGGCCAACTCCACGACGCGGGTCGAGCTGCGCGTGAGGGATTCGCGCGGAGAGGTCATCACGGCAGCATACGCTGGTGAGTGCCTCCCCGTCTGTACTGACGGTCGTGGTAATCCTCAAATCAAATCATGCAACTTTGTATCCTTTTCTAGATTTCGCATGAGGTTAGCGTTTCATGTGAGATTAGGATACAGCCACTGACGAGCAACTTTGATCGTTAATCTTTATCTGAATTTATCAGCAAACAATAATAAATTACTATATTGTCAAACTACTTTCATTGCAGACACGATTTCTATTTTACAAATTTAAATGAAATACATTATTTTATCTTTTTTGCGGGGGAAATGAAATACATTATTAATAATGATCAACGACAACCAACACTTTCAGATATATATGATCTCTTTTTCCTGGGTGTCCTGATGGCTCTCTTTTTCGTGACGAGTGACGACAATGGCTCTCAATCAAGACGCGTCCCAACACCTTGAAACCATACTTCCTCGGTTCACGATTCGGATTTTATAATTGGAAAGTCAAACTCCCATAACAGTATACTGTACAAAAGTACTGTACAATAGAGAGTTAGTGTCAATTCTCTATGTTTAGTCAAACTTTCTGCCTGCTTAGCATCTACTCGCTCCATCCCATAACATTGAGTGATTGACAAAAAACTACCACTTTAAAGGTTTGCGCCCCACTGAACTATCAATTTTTTAGAAGTTTTTCCAAAACTACTAAAATAGTTTAATTTTGTGATTAAAAATTATCATTTTCAGATAATGACAAGTTTAGATGATTTAAAGGAGTTTATGATAGGTGGGCCTGTCTGTCATGGTTGATCTGGCAGAAAAGTCAACTAGTCCACACGAGTCCATCTTCTTTCTCCTTCCCCCCCTCTCTCCCAGAGCTGCCTTCTTCTCACAGGCCCCGCGACATCTTCCTAGGTGCCGCCGCGCACCACTCGAGGAGCAACCTCCCTAGCTCATGCGCCTTCGTCCTCGCGCCGCCCCGCGCGTACCTCCCCTCGCCGCCACCGCCCACCGGGTGCGGGCGCTGCTCCTCTACCTCCCTTCCCCAGACCGGATCTGCCTCCACGACGGCTGGATCCGCCTCCCCCACGGCACGGGGGTCAACTTCGACCTCCCCCGTCGACCGTCACGAGTGGGATCTGTGCGCCGACAAGCTACATATCCCGCCCAACCTCTCCTACCCCACCCGCATCGCGAGCAAAGGGGAAGGGCCCCCACCACGCGCGCAATTGCTCTTGAAGGTCGCCGGCGGTGTGGAACTGCAGTTCGCCGGCGAGCCGCTAGTGGTTGGAGCTTTGACGCAATGCCCATCCCGCGCAACGGAGAGAGGGAGGCCGCAGCAGTGCTCGCCGTCTTGTGTTTGCTAAAATTTCAGAGAGAGAGAGAGATGAGGAGGAGGAAGGTGTGGGCCCCACCTATCATAATGCCCAACTTAACAGTCAAAATAAAACAGAGTTGACTTTTCTGCCACTTCAGCCCTGACAGATGGCCCCACCTGTCATAAACACGTTTAAATCATCTAAACTTGCCATTATCTGAAAATCGTAGTTTTTAGTCACAAAATTAAAAATAATTTGATAGTTTTCGGTCACTTTTTTAAAAGTGATAGTTCAGAGGGACGCAAACCCCTAAAGTGATAGTTTTTTGTCAATCACTCCATAATATTAGATCGTTTCGCAATCTGTTTTAGCTTGTAAAATGATTTTATATTATGGGACGAAGTGAGTATTTTCTTGGCAAGGCAACCACTCGGTAGTGTATTTAATGATTTGACAATGTTTTTTTTTAACACACGATTTGACAATGTTAGATTTGTATGTAGTTTAGTACACACGGAAATAATCCAACACGTATACTTGTGTATGAGTAGACGAATATTAACATGTGGGTTTAGGGCATCTCCAGCCGTTGGCCCCCTCAGGACGCACAAAAATCGCCCCCTGGGGGCGAGCCGGCGAGACACTCGGCGCTGGGGCGGTTTTACCATCGCCGCCCAGCTTCGCCCAGCGCCTAAATTGGCCCACTTGGCAGCCCAATTTGGCGAATAAACGCCCATATGGGCGAGAATAGGCCCATATTCGGGCGTGGTTTCGCCCTTTCTCGGCGTTCATTTATCAACATAATTATTCCTTATCACATATTTCATCACAGAAAAATCAAATACTTCAACAAAATAGTACAACAACAAATAGTTCAACAAATTATATAGTTCAACAAATAAAAACTCATATTTCATCACGCGGCGCCCCCCTTGAGCCTCCATAGGTGCTCAATCAGATCTTCTGCAGCTTGATGATGCACCAGTGGGTCTCGGATCTCTTGACGATACCGAGATAGGCAGTCCAAGTTGCGGTAGCTGGTGATCAACTTCGCTAGAGGACCCTGTCAGTAGTATGGTTCAGATGTCAAACACTGGGTCTTCTTGCTCGCTCTCGATGATCATGTTGTGCAAGATGACACAGCAAGTCATGATCTCCCACATTTGATCTTTCGACCAGGTCTGAGCGGGGTACCGAACAACAGCGAATCGAGATTGGAGCACACCAAATGCCCGCCGACATCCTTCCCGCAAGCCTCCACGAACCTTCGCAAACCAGCGTTCTTGCCTCCTGCCACGGGTTTGAGATCGTCTTCACAAATGTCGACCATCGCGGATAGATGCCGCCGACTAGATAGTACCCCTTGTTGTATTGGTGCCCATTGATCTCGGTTCACCGGAGGAGAATGGCCCTCAACGAGCTTGGCAAAAACAGGAGAGCACCGCAACACGTTGATGTCATTGTGAGTTCTGGCATACCAAAGAAGGAGTGCCAAATCCAGAGGTCATGTGTGGCTACCGCCTCAAGCACCACATCGCAACCGCCTTTGGCGCTTTTGTACATCCCCGCCAACCAAATGGGCAGTTCTTCCATTTCAATGCATGCGATCGATGCTTCCAAGCATCCCAGAAATCCTCTTGCTGCATTCTCGGCTAGGATCCGGCGGTGTCTTCCGCATTGGGTGCTCTCAAGTATTGTGGCCCAAACACGCCACCATGCCCGACAGAACTTGCGTAAACACTCTATGTCGGTGGACTCGGCCATCGCCCATAGTCGCCGTGAATCACCGGGAGCTCCATAGGCAAGCATCCTCATCGCTGTCGTGCACTTCGGATGGAGGTGAATCCAAGAGCGCCAGGCAATCCATCTTGCACTTGAAGTAGTTGTCGAACTCCGGTTGGAATTCACAATCTGAGGAAGAGCTTTGGCTCATCCGATAACGGCGCCGAAATGTTCTTCGCCATGAAGTGGAGCATCGGCGAAGTAGTCGGAGAGAGCATGCAAGAGCCTTGCGACGATGCCGTTCTTTGCTTTCACCCGCCCGGCGCCGAGCCACCTCGACGCTGCTTTTCATTGCTCGCCAAGAATTGGCGAGGGCGGCGAGCACCATCGATGCTCTTCTTCACGGGCGCCGGCCGCGGCTTCCTCCTCCAGCAGCAGGCGAGCTCTTCCTCCTCGGAGTCTATCGCCGAAGTCACAAAACGCCAACACCTTGCGCCGTGGGCGTGTACCGCCGTTAAACCGCGCCTCATGGCCGGAAGCGGCGGCGGCACCGCCTAGTGTTGCGGGGAGGGTTGCGCGCGGTTACCGCTATTTTCAAAGCGGGAATGGCTATCTAGGCGGAGTAGGCGCGACCGCCGCCGGATACAGCTAGTGGTGGCCGAGGGCGCGGGGTGCGAGGCGAGTCGGGGAAGAAAACTTGACTTTTCCCTGTCGGCGTGGGCGGTAGCTTTTGCTTAGCGCCGAGCTCTAACGGCTCCCAGCGCGGGTTCGACTGTGACCGCCGGGCGGAAAAAGGCCCGAACCGGCGATTTTCGGCGTCCTGGGGGCGCGACTGGGACGTTTTTTCGGCGCCGGCGCGAAAAAATCGCCTGGGGAGGCCTTCTTGGGGGCGCGGCTGGAGATGCCCTTAGGACACCAGTAGCTTAGGTTTTTGTCGCTCGACGTATTGGCTCCAGCAGTGGTGACAACGACGTTGAACAAATAAGCTCCAGATCCATCCTCGACATGATGTTCTACTCTATGATCGATGATAGATATGTATGCGATGTTCTACTCTATGATCGATGATAGATATGTACGCTAGTCTGTTCAAACGGGGATGACGTGACGCCGGCGACATCCCTGTATTGGACTTGTGTTCTTTGGCTCCGCCGTTGCGACGGCGTTTACTCTGACATGGGCACGGAGACTGGGAGGTTGTTTTGGAGCGGGTGCCGACATGTGATCAACGTTGGCGATAGCTGAAAGACTAGGGATTTGTGGTTGAAGGTTGACGATTATGTTTCCTTCTCTAACATCATCACAGGGGTGGCAAATCTGAAGTTTGATGCATGTCGGGGTGCCGCCTCGACCAGATTCTTTAAACCACAATAGCTTTGCCTTTGGCAAGCCACTTTAGAGTTCCGAAAAGCTGCAGATCAGTAATGGAGCCGCGTCGAGTTCCGGTGAAGAGGTGTTGTGCCCCTTTCTCTTTCGGTGGTTGTTGTGGACCTATGGTGTGCCGCAGAAAGATGACGGATGATGGCCTCAAGCTAAGGGGATTGTTCATTGTTTTATATAGCCCGCTATAGCCTTTTCAGCAGGGTGCCGCCAAATGGTCGCCTTCACAAATAGCCCGTTATAGCTGATTTGAAGGCTCGCAGCTACTTTCCATAGCCCGTTATTTAAAACATTGGGATTATTTGATCTTGATTGTAATTCTACTTGTTGGCTGCCGGTCTTTTGTGTTTAAGTTGGTGTTCTTTTGTTCTTTTTAATTTTGCCAGGTCGGTTTCTACATGGTCAATACCTTGCATTTTGTTAAATGAATGAGACATGCATTACCTTAAACAGTTATCAACTTTTTAGGAAGAAAAAAAGTTATTAACTAACTTGAAATTTTGTTGCCTACTCCCTAAAATGCCGGGGTAGTTTTGAATAGTTTACCTTGTTTCGTAGCATTTGTATTTTGTTGTTTCATTATTCGTGGGTATTCTATCTGGCTTTCTTTCTTGGGTGTGGCTAGGACTCATCTAGATGTGACATAACTATGTCACATCTAAGTATGACATCACACAACATCAGCAAAAAAAACAATTAAAAAAATATTCTGTACAAATCTTGAAGCCCCTTATTATGTGATGAACTACTTAGATGTGGAATCACTAAAAAACATCTAGACGTGAGTTAGCCATTCCGTTCTTTTTAACCGATTTTCCTAGCCGACTTCGAGTTTTTATCCAGCATTCTTACTTCTCGGTCATATGCTAATGCATGTTTGTGCAGCCGATGAGCTCATTAACGGAAAAGCCGAAGCCATCATCATCTCGCCACAGACGTCATCTGAAGCCGAGCTGTTCGCCAACTTGGCGAAACGTAGCCACATCCCGATCCTTTCGTTCTCCGGCAGCTCGCCGACCTCAGGTCCGTCGAGAGCACGTTTCTTTATGCACAGCGCAGCCAACCGCGACTGTCAGGCCGCACCTATTGCTGCGATCCTAGAGGCATTCGAATGGCGCGCGGCCGTCGTGCTCCACGAGGAGTCAACCGACGGCGTCAGCATCGTCTCGGCGCTGGTCCACGAGTTCCAGGGGCATGGGCACCGCATACGCGGGGTCATGGACAGCGTGGGCGTGCCGGCGGATGCGACGGACAGCCGCCTCGACGCGGTGCTACTCGCGGCGAAGAAGATGCCGCCGCGGGTGTTCGTCGTGCATATGTCTCCCGCTCTGGCCGCGCGCTTCTTCCACCGGGCCATGGCCGCCGGCATGGTATCAGAGGGGTACGCGTGGATCGCCACGTCCGCCGTGGGCGACGAAGCGGACGGCCTCAGCCCCGGCGACGCTGGTTGCATGCAGGGGGTTGTCAGCCTGAGGACCCACGTGGAGGCAACGGACCAAGCTAGGAACTTCTCAAGACGGTTCAGGGTGCGGTTTCGGCAGGAGAACCTGGGCACCGATGACACCGTGCACGACACGAGCGTGCCAGTGTGGCTACTCTGGTCGTATGACACAGTATGGGCGATTGCCACGGCGGCCGAGACCTCCCGCCGAGCGACACGAGCTTCAACGGCGCTTGCCGACGCTCTGCTCGACACCAGGTTCCATGGCCTGGCCGGAAGCTTCAGGCTGGTCGATGGGCAGCGGCAGACCTCGGCGTACGAGATCGTGAATATCATAGGAAAGGGAGCCAGGACGATCGGTTTCTGGACGCCCGAAGCTGGGATCTCCACGAGCTTGTACCCCAGGAGCGGGAAACAGCTGAAGCAAATCATCTGGCCAGGGGAGACGGCGGCCGTTCCGGCCGGGTGGAGCGAGACCCCGAACGGACACCCGCTCCGTGTCGCTGTCCCGGTGAAGCGTGGGTTCCGTCAATTTGTGAAAATTTCTGGCGATCCAAGGATGGAGAGAGCAACAACCATCACAGGCTACTGCATCGACGTGTTCCATGCAGCCACGACAAAGTTGGCGTATCCAGTCGTGTACCAGTACGTGCCGGTCAACCATAGCTCTGAGTCCTACGACGCACTTGTGAACCTGGTGCATGAAGAGGTCAGTGTCGACACTTTTTTTTCTCTTTTTGTAAATCCCATAGCGCTAAACCTCGCCGTTGCAGAAAGCCGACGCGGTGGTCGCAGACGTGACGATCACAGCAAGCCGGATGAAGCTGGTGTCTTTCACGGTGCCGTTCACCGAATCCGGGTGGTCGATGATCGTGGCCGAAGAGGAAAAGGGCAGCAGCATGTGGATCTTCGTGAAGCCATTAGCGCCAAAACTCTGGCTCGCTTGCGTTGCCTTCTTCATCTTCACCAGCTCCGTCGTGTGGCTAATCGAGCTCAACCCTCCTCCATCGGGATTTCCCTTCTGGTCTTGGCAGCAATTCGGCCTCGTGTTCTACTTTGCATTCTCAAGTCTAGCCTTCGCGCACAGTATACATCTACCAACACAACAAATATATAGTCCAACAACTATTGTACTAGTATATAGACTAACACTGAATTTGTCATTTGGTTGCAGGGGAGAAGCCGAGGAGCAACCTGTCGAGGCTCGTGCTGATCATATCTGTTTTTGCCGTGTTCATTCTCACAACAAGCTACACAGCAAGCCTGACATCCATGCTGACGGCTAAGCCGGTTAGATCGGCCATAAACATCCTGGGAGAGAGGGACTACGTGGGGTACCAACAAGGTTCGTTCATCGCTACCTTGCTGAAGGACATGGGCTACGACGAGTCCAAGTTGAGGGGGTATGCCACCATGGATGAGTACGCTGATGCCCTGAAGAGAGGTTCAGAGAACGGAGGGGTCTCGGCGATCTTTGACGAAACGCCTTATCTGAGGCTCTTCCTGTCGCGCTACTGCAAAGGCTACTCCATGTCCGGCCCAACCTACAAGAGCGCCGGGTTTGGATTTGTATGTATCCATGCATGCTCCCTATCTTTATTTTCAAGATTTCATATTCCAGCTCAAATGTATACGGCTACAACACGAATGCTTGTTTTCAGGTGTTCCCCATGGGATCTCCTCTGGCGCTAGACATGTCGCGCGCCATTCTTGAGCTGGGAGAGGACGAGAGGCTCGCGCGGTTCGAGAATAAGTGGTTCGGACACCCCGGGGCCTGCATAAACGGTGCCCCCGAGCAAGGAGGGCTCGACCTCAGGAGTTTCGGCGGGCTGTTTCTCACCAGCGTCCTGGTCTCGTGCATCATGCTCCTGATCCACCTGTCCTCATCTGTGGCCGCGGATCCAGCCGGAGCTCCCTGGCCGTTGCCACACAGATTTCGAGTTTGGATATTGGACACCCTTGAGGGGCGCCGTGGCGCAAACGAGCGAGATCATGAGGGGCCGGCCGCGGGAGAGGCAGAGCAGGCCCCGGGGTGAATGATTCTCACAATTACTGTAGCTATTGTAAGAGTACTCCGTATATGTTTGCCTTAGAGGCGAATGATTCTCACAATGGCATCCATCACAGCCACACCCCGGCTTAAGAAGGCAAGGGGTTTAACCCGCCAGGCTCATCTGTTACTGTAATAACAGTAACTAGAGGTGGACGGACAGATGCGCTGTAAAAGGAGTCATCCTGTCTGTCCATCAGAACCCACAGCGTGTTTGGTAGTTTAAGGGAAAGGGCTTGGGAATTTATGAGAGGGAGTTGCCTGAGGGATTAGGCTTGGGAAGAGGCATGTTAGTCCCAGTCCCGCGTTTGGTACGGGGTGAGATTATTTATGGGAATAATTTCCATGAACAAAGAAAAGGAAGGGTAGGTTACCTAAGATGTGCTCCTATTTGGCGTTGCATCTGCAGATTAGGGAGTAGTTAGCGCTGGCCGGTTTGCTTGGAGGAAATAATCTCCCGCTGCACATATTTAGCTAGGATGTTCCTGTTTTATTTTTCCTTTGTTGCGGGAGGTGGGCCACCAAATCTGTAACGATATGTGTTTAGACGTTTAATTCCCATTCCTCCACAGAATTACCAGGGCCCCCCTCGGTAGAGAATGGTGGGAGTTGGCCCTCCTAATTCCCCTTCCCCTTCCCTTGCTAATTCCCAAACCCCCGAACCAATCAACGGATTTTTTGTCTCACCAATCTTAAACTCCCATTCCCTACCTCCAACTCCCCCTAACCAAACACGCTGCCAGTGTTATCCTCTTCGGTCTGAATTTTGAACTTGATACATCTTCAGTTATTGTCGGGTAGCGACAATAGTGGTACTGCCTGACATTGCTCCTCTCTGAGAAACGTGTCCTGGCGGTGTAGTAGAAGATGACCCGCACCATGACTCCGATGTGGGCGCGCCCTTGCTTGGAGTATTTACTAGGGAGAGTGAGACAAGAGGGCCAACTGTGGACATCGGCCGGGCTAATGAAAGGAAATGTAACTCCCTTCTTTAGTAGGGTGGAGAGGTGGGAGTAGTCCTGGCCATGGGAAGCCCGGCCCGGCCCGACGCTGCCCCCGGGCCGGGCTCGGGCCGGGCCCAGGCCCGTCATTTTTGCATTTTTCTGAAGGTCGGGCCGGGCCGGCCCGAAGCCCGACGGGCTTTTACGTGCTCGGGTTGGGCTCGGGCCCAGAAACATAGGCCTGATGGCCGGGCCGGGCCCGGGCCTGGATTTTTTGTGTCGGGCTTGGCTAGGCCCGGCCCAAAGCCCGGCCCGGCCCGAGGTTTGGCCAGGTATAGGTGGAGACTAGTGAGGAGTAATATGTACTAACAAACCGTGTAATTGTGGTGGAGGCTTTCTTTGCCTTTCTTCTTTAATATATGATATGCACACTCGTGCATATTCGAGAAAAAATGACTCCGATGTAACGCGAAAGAACTCAGGAAACGTGCATTTGATGAAATCAGCATCCTCCCAAATGGCGTCTGCTGGAGACAGGTTTTCTCATTGTACTAACACCATTGCACCACTGGTAGGTTGTGTCCTGAAATTTGTCTCACCTGTAACACCAAGGTAGGAGCCGTCTCCAGGGTACCATCACCATTGACCATGGGTAGAGCTGGGCTTGGAACTGCTTTCTTCCCCAGGTGCTCTTTTAGTTGGCTGACATGAAAACAGTTCGGTTGCTCACTTTCTGAATGGCCATAAATGGGCCATAATATTTGTTCTGCGGTTTCAAAGTACCCCCGAAGCCAAATGCAGCCAATCTGTAGGGAGCTATTTTCAGATAGACCATATCACCATTTTCAAATGATATCTCTACTCTCTTTTAAGTCAGCATATCTCTTCAGCCTGTTTTGTGTCAATAGCAGATTTTCTTTGAGTTGATCCAACATAGCCTATTTGGAAGAGAGAAAATCAGAGGCTTCACTGTCCTATTTGTAACAGTTCCATTCTTCGAAATTGCTCCTACCAAACACAAGGACGGAACCGACCCGTGCTAGTGGAATGGAACCATGACATTCCGTTCCACTTCGTTTTCAAACCGGCTTGGGAAGGTGAAATTTTTAGTGTTGTATGATAAGATATATTTTTTTCGAAAAGGGGGATACCCCGGCCTCTGCATCAGCATGATGCATACGGCCCTCTTATTAACAAAATAGAGTAGTGTCAATATACCAATACTCTGTCAAATAAGACAGGATTGGAAGTCATGCATCTCAAATAAGTTTCAAGTCACTGCTTGACTTTTTTTCAGTCTGTCCATTAGTTTGGTGATGGTACGCTGAGTTGTAGCTGAGTTCACTATCTAATGCAATGGAGATATCTCTCCAAAGTTTGCTAGTGAAATTTTTGTCCCTATCAGAGATGATCAACTTAGGAGGGCCATGGAGCTTGAGGATATTATCAACAAATGGGTGGGCTGCAGACTGCACTAAGTAAGGATGTGATAATGGAATATAATGAGAGTACTTAGTGAATATATCCACTACTAGTAGTATTACTTCTTTGCCCTGAGAATTAGGTAATCCTTCTATACAGTCCATAGATATGTGTTGTCAAGCCATGTCAGCTACTGGAAGAGCATCAAGCAATCCAGGTGGTAAGGGCATCTCCAACGCTGACCCGCGAACCAGATACTGCATCCGTCCGCACAGGACCAATCCGCGAACATGGATGCGGGAGGTGGCTATACAATGATATCCGCATACATTTGAAAACAAGTTTAAACAAACCGGACAAAATTCATCAAACAAGTTGGATTTCATTAAAGTTCGGACATAGTTTACATATAAAGCTCGATGTTTCGACCATTTAACGTAAAACTAGAAAAAATAAACTAAACATTGTACCGGACGACCACCTCGTACGCGTGCCCGCCCTACCCTACCACACCGACGTCGTCGTCGTCGTCCCTCCTGCGCCGCGCGGAGGGCTGTTGCGGCCAATACCGATGGAGCCCGCGGAGCTTTGGCAGTGGCCTTGCCCCTGCGCCGCGCGGAGGGCTGTTGCGGCCAATACCGATGGAGCCCGCAGAGCTCTAGCGGTGGCCTTGCCCCTGCTTGCGTTGGCGGAGGAGCCGCTAAGCGACCACTCCTCGTCGATCTTGGCAAGCTCGCCGTCAAGGCGTCTGGCGGCCGTCTCCGAGGTGGTGACAGAGCGATCAAGGGCCCACGCGGCGGCGAGGTCCGGATCGTTCCGGACCCATTCCGACGTTGTGTCAGACTTGGTGAACATGGAGCGGCGGGCGGGGTTGCGCTGGTCGTACCACGCCTGTTGCCTCGCCGCGCGCTCCTCCTCGGACACGACGGCCCTCAAGCCCGACGGACTGCCGTAACCGCCTCCTCTGAGGTAGTGGAGGATGTGGCCCCATGCCTTCGTGATCACGTATGGCGGCTCCTCCATGACGGAGCAGCGGGACGGTGAGGTGGGCCCGCCAATGAGGGCGTACCTGCTATGCGACGGCGAGGACGCGGGATCCTCCTATTGCAGCGTCCGACCTGGACGTCGCGGTTGCACGCGGGGGGGAGGCTCCTCCTCGACCCGCTGGAGTGGGGACGCTGGCTCCCGCTTCACGCGGACGCGCGGCGGGGACGGTGGCTCCTTCTTGACGTGCGCCGGCGATGGTGGCACCGGGTCCATTTGACGGAGTGATCGCTCTGCCGTGATCTCTATCTGATGGACAAATTCTTTGTCTGTCGGAGTGGCCTCCATGAGGAGACAGGGCCGCTGCTGCTGCGGCTGGTCCTCCTCATTGCCAGAGGAGATTATGATCTCCTCCTTGCTGGAGGAGCTGGCCGTCATGGATGCCGAGGGGCCTGGAGAGCGAGGGCGGCGGCGCCAGGCGCCGCCTGATGAAGGACTCCCACCGCCACCGCCTACCGGCGCGGAGAACCATGACTTCGGCATCGCCACTGGGGTTGGAGAGGCTCGAAGAGGACGAAGTGCGGATGTGCATCGCCGCGCACGGCTTAAATAGTCGCGGCCAGGCAAGTCCAAGTGCCAGTCAGGCCGCTTCAATGCGGCGTAGCGGCCGGAGTTGGTTTCTCGGGACGTGGCGTCCGTATTCGTCAGCGCCGCTCTCACATCCGGATACATCAAACCGCAGTAATACTGTCTGTTGCATGCTCTGGTCGGCATGAATGTCACGCGACAAGTGGCGTGGGCGCTTCGGTGGAAAGTGTGGGAGAGACGGGTGAGATTTTGGGTGGGCCACGGTGTGTGGCCGTGGTCCGAACGCCTGTAAAGCCCGTCAGTTTGTCTCGGGTCGATGGATCGATGCAGTTTAAGGATCCGTGTTGGATGGCAAAATGCGTCCGGACTATTGCGGGCAGTTTAAGGATCGGTGTTGAAGATGCCTGAGCAGAAATATAGGGTTACCTACACCGTTGTTTGCGATGGACCGAGCGCGCCTCGTTACCCTGTGAGACAGTAATTACACACATCCAATGTCAGTCGCCTACCATAGAGGAAAACTAAATCACGTTGCAGTCGAATCCGACGGTAAAAAGCGGTAAACTGGACGGTCAGGAAGCGCTGCCACAGCGGTGACGAGTAGTCCCGAATTTGCGAGGACAAAAAGCAAACAAATCGTCATTAACGCCGTTGTATTATGAAAGCAGACAAAATGCAGTCAGTTAAAACTCCCGAGTCTCTGAACCTGCTTGATTCTACACGTTCCACGGCCGTGCATTATGAAAGGTATGCTTTCATCCGTGGATAAGATTATAATGCCATTACAAGGTTTGCACTCCCAACATTCTGCAAAGTTTCAAAGGATATTCAGTGGCAAGGGTTTGTTTGACCTTCAGATAAAATGTCTCGCTGCCCCGCAAATTCTTCAAGGTCTCAAATCAACCAATAAGTTAATTAGATCACAAGGACTGAAATTCAAACGAAAAAAAATACATAGCAGCACACAGACGGTACTTCAGAAAGAACACTTTTACAGGCAGAAGAGGTAAACGGTCCCTCGGTTTCAAAAAGAAACAAGTGTTGAACGTCATCGCCCTCATGATAGATTCTGAAGTATTAAGCCTTCGCATCATCTCCCTCACTGCGATTCTGAGAAGAAATGCCAGCATTTGAGCCCGAAGCACCCCTCTGAAACATGAGTAAGGTTCAAATACAAGACAATGGGACTTTCATCAACCCATTCCAGAAAAAGGAAGGGTCTGAATCTTCATTATTTTCTTTTCCTCAAAGAAAGATAAAGTGCACAGACAGTTTAATCATGTCGTTAAATTTTGAATTCAAAGCTCAAATCAGGAAGTAGGAAATGAAAAATTCGACATTAACCAATCAATCCATGGTTCCTACTCTGATGTTCTTTAGAACTTCTTATGTTAATTTGTCTGAGTAGGGCATTTTGGAGACCGAGCTCCATCGAGGACTTCAAAAATTTCAAAATTCAAACCTTTTAGTTTCAAAGAATTCTGAAAAAAATACACATGTATATAAGGATGTAATGTGTCTGTGTGTAAAATTTCAGGATGAAACACCTTGCATTGCGAGCTGCACAAAATAAAAATATCATGGACTTTGAGGATGAACAGTACATATGCTAAAAAGCCCCAGTTTTTTTTTGTAGCTCTCATTTTAACGTTTTTCGACCTGAAATTTTACACACATGTACACTGTATTTAGGTATATGTGTATTTGTTTTCAGAATTTTTTGAAAGTGAAAAGTTTGGATTTTGAAGTTTTCAAATTAAGGCCTTCATGGAGCTCGGTCTCCATTTGGCATTTTCGAATTTGTCTGCCATATATAGGTGTATGCTATAGAACAATTTTAAGTACCTCTTTAATGCAGTACTTGATAGCAACCAAAGTATAACTTATAATTCGATGCCCTGTTAGCAGAGCCATGCTCAATTAACCATTATTCACTGAGTGTGCTAGCAAGCGTATAAGACTGGAACTGCAGACAATAACATGCAATTCAAAGAAGATAAAATTTACAGTTTGGCATATCTGTATCTATATGCCTAGGTCTGAAAATATAAACACCCAAAGTGTTTTGCAACAAAACCCATTTCACAAATTTAGGGCACCTACATAAACCTTGATGAAAAAATATTTCTTATTGATGTAAGATATGTTGACTGTGTGATACCTAATTGACAGCCCAATGAACACAGTAACTAGACAACTTGCAAAGTTAGCACAAAGAACTACTACCTCCGTTCCTAAATAATTGTCTTTCTAGAGATTTCAACAAGTGACTACATACGGAGTAAAATGAGTGAATCTACACTAAAATATGTCTACATACATCCGTATGTGGTAGTCTATTTGAAATCTCAAAAAGACAAATATTTAGGAACGGAGGGAGTAAATCAGAAGTGCATGCATAAATTAAAATATGGGATGGAAAATAATTGTATTGCAGCGGAGGCCATTCATTTGTATGGAGAGAGGTAACAATATTATCTTGCTTATAGTTGCTTATTTATTGTGGAAGAGATTAAAACAGATATAGGAGACAAGAACTAGCGAGCTATAGCAGAAAGAAGAAACATGAATAAATTAGACCAAATGTAAACCTTTACCTGATTTTCTACAGCACTAAGTATCATACTCATGATACACTTTGAAGCCTCCCTCCATGCCTGTAGACAGGTTAACTTTATTAATTTGACATGTTTCAAGGAAAAGTCCTCAATGATCTGGCTTGTAAATTTAAAACACTATACCTTCATAATTCTACTATAATTCTCCAAACGAGCAGATAAATTTTCCCTATCTTGCTTCTGTGCCACACAATTAAGCCGCCGGAGGGGCCTTGGTTGCTGGAGTCTCGTGCAAAACATGACCAATGATGAGGGAACACTTAAACAATCATTACATCTTCTGCTTTTCAAATGATCATTGAATATTTAAAATTAAAATATGAAAATAAAAGCTATGCTGACTTTCGTTTTGATAAAGAATTACCTGATCTGGAAGGCTTGGACATATTTGATTGATTTTCATGCCTATATCCTGTCGAATCGCATCATCCAAGATACGCGGCAGTAAACCATTGAATGATATGCTACTGTGTTCTGCAAGTGCCTATCAAATAGCAACTCATCCATTGTTAAATTTCCAGAATAATGAATTATCGATAAGCTAAATTTGAGATCAGCTAACATACAATTCCCTCGTGCTCTTCTTCATGAAGGCGAGTCCACAGTTTTTCATAATCAGAGAGCTGGTGCTCCCATGCCTCCCACTTCTTCAATTCCCAGCCTTCCCGTTGTTTTGGCCTACGCGCAATGGCAGTCTTCTTGTATACATCTAAACGTACAAGTGACTTCACACAGATATAGGATTGCATGTTCTCAGGCTTGTGGGGAAAGAAATCTAACAGCTTTGCCATCTTACACAATTTAGTATTGAAGTTCTCCCCGAGCAACTCATAGGAATATAGGTTGCCGTCGCGACGTTGCAGTATGATCTTATTCCTATGAACCAAATTTGGACCCGGAATGTAATCTGGTGAGTACTGAATATTGTACTTCAGGCTCCACCTTTGCTCCGTTTTGTTCTCAAGTTCCCAGATCTGCAGCGTACCAACAAGCCTTCTGGGAAGAGAAGGACAGGATTGAGCAGTTGCTATACATATCTTCCTATCTATCTCTCTGATCCAGTACCGACGGGGACCGCCACCTGCACAATCTTCATGTACAGTTGCTGGCAGTTGTATCCGTGCAAAACTTTCTTCACTGAGATCAAAGGTCATAACTGCATGCTGCCAGTTAGCTACCATGTCTTCAATTAGCCAACACATTGTTCCGTCAATATTGACTGCTCCAGAGTTTTTTACACAGTTTAAGCTTAGGGCTTCTGGAGTTTTGATATCTCTCCATTTCTCATCACCAAGTGTGTAAACTTGAATGACGCTGAATCTGCTATTATTATGGGAGCGAGTGCTGCCCACAACAGGATCACCAAGGAAGTGTGTAATCTTGTATTCTTTTGTCGATGGGTGAAATCCAAAGTTGTAGAACAAGAAGTGATCACCCCTCAAATTCTTTACAGGTTTCTCAAGATGCAGGCATTCACCAGTTGCAAAGTTAGCTACCTTGAGTGTTGATGACTTTGTGTATAAGACAAGAAGCCCATTGCATGAACCGCAAAGGAAATCGTCAGGCCCAATCACTGGCACTGCATATGTCGATGGCGACCAGGCTTCATCAATCAGGATAGTATCAGCAGGATGGGGCTCACCTGAGACCGACTCTTGCGGAAAGAATAGGATGGCACATTGGGGTGCATCCTGGAGGTGAGAGGTGACAAACTGGGGATCTCGGATGATTTTGTGCCACTGCTCGCAAACACCAGTGCACCTCAACAAAGTGCTCACTGGAAGCTTCAAAAATATCCGCTCAATGAGTTCTCCTGGGAGACCGTTTATAATGCATTCCTCATCTCTTTGTTTCTTTGGTTTGGTTTCCTCGGAAGCCATACTAAGCAATCTAGTCTCTTGAGGAAGCCTAGGTACCAAATCCTTCTGTAGACACAATTAAAAGCAAGAGGGAAAAGTGAGTAAAGCTTATGATTAAAGTAATTTGCAGGGAAATAACATGAAGTTTAGGTAAAACAGATGTTTTAGTTCATCTACTTAGAATTGGTAAAGAAGGAAATAAGTGGCACCACCTGTAGCAAACACGGAGCCCTGTGTTGCTATTGATCAACAACCATAAACAAATCGATATACATATGATGCGTGCAAAGTTGAAAAGACAAGCTAGCTTAAAACTAAAAGCATGGTGAGATACACATATCAGGATGCATAGATGAAACACAAAGTGGGTGCGACACCACTAAAATTTGCCGCCGAAATTCTAGCCACACGACACGCCCCGAATGACACTCCGCACAACAAAATGTGTGCATCAGTGTGACAACCATACAACTTAGAAATAGTTTACATTGAGACATTGGATAGAACAAGCAGATAATGCATTTTTGGCATTGGAAAAGACATGCATCGGCGACAAAGAGGACCGGTCATAGACAGCAATTTCTGCACCTTCTGTAAGTTTCAGCGGCTACGGTAGTATGCAGATGTATAAAGTATAAACAGTTCTCTGCTGTATTCCGGCGCCGTGGAACAACAAAACAAGCGAAGGAACAAAATGATAACCAACATGAATCAATCGACGGATACTAGTAGTAGATGGAAAGCTTGCGAGTGCGCGCTCAGCGATTTGAGGGCGGCAAAAAAAGGGGTCGGAGCTTACCGCCGCCGCGTCAACCTGCAAACCAGGAAACAACCAAGACGGAACGGATCCCCTCCTGGAGCCCGCGAGTCTCGAGGCTTCGCTTCGCCGGCAGAGGCTCCTCTCCCACCGCAGCCGCACTGCACGGCCGGTCTGCGTCTAGGGTTAGAGCTGGGAAATGGAGATTTGGGGATTTCTCTTTGAGAATTCGCGGTTCGCGCACTATCGATCCTCAGCCCCCGCGATTTGGCGGGCACTCAGCAAGGGGGGAGAGCACGGCCCAGCACCAAGCCGAGGGAGGCAATGCTAGGAAGTTGGGTCAGCCCATTAGAACCGAGCGAAATGAGCGTGGCGACTGATTTCTCATCCGGCTTCTCATCTTTCTTTCTAGACTAGATGGATGACTCAAGACGCTTTCAGAAATCATTATTGATAATGTTCGCGGGGAGAAAGAGTGAGAACCTCATTGCTCCAGTCTAATTACAGACTCTTTACCGAAGTCTTTGAAGTATTTCTTCAAGCAGAGATTGATACCGCGAGGCAGTACTTTGTATTTGTTTGAATTTTAGGTCCAAATCAGTTTACCTGTAATTGTTATGACTATCAATAAAGTTATAGGTGTTTCTAAAAAAAGGTTCCTGATCAGTTATGGGAACCTTCTAGAAGATTCCTGAACAGGTTATTCTTTTCTTGGGTTGTCCTTCTTTTCGATTTTTTACATTTCTCTTTACTCTTTACTTTTTCCATATTTGTTTTTTTTCTTAATTTACAAATTAAAAAAAAATCATTCACATATTAAACAAACATTTGAGTTTTCAAATAACTTCAGTGGATTTCAAAATGAAATCTCAAAATTAGTTTGTAATTACAAATCATGATCACGTTTAAGAATATACATATTAAAAAATGTTCAAATTCTCAAATATTGCTTGGAGGTTTAAAGATCTTGAGTTAAAAAAATGAATTTAATTTTTTTACCTTTTTCCAAAATTGTTTGGAATTTCAAAATGTATTCCCATTTTCAAAATTTGTTCGCATATTAAAAAAAAATTCCTGTTTTTGAATCTTGTTTAAATTGAAAAAATAGAATATTTGAAAAATTCCAAACTTTGTTTAGTTCTCCGTGAATATCATTAGAATTTCCTAGCATTTTCTACATTTTTGTACCCAAATTTATAATTTCACGTACATTTTTTGTATTCAAGAACTTTTTTCGAATATGCGAGCATTTTTTAATTTGAAAAAAATGAATTTGTGAACATTTGTTTAGTTCTTGAACTTTTTTTAATTGCCAATTATTTTTTAGTTTGTGAACATTTCCTTCATTTTCAAACTTTTTTGAGTTCAAAACATTCTTTGACTTTGTGAAATTTATTGAAATTTATGAACATATTTTGAATCCATGAGCATTTTTATGAATTTAAAAAATGATCAGTGTGTATTTGGAAAATGTTCAACATATATTAGAAAAATGTTTATAATACAGAAAACTATAAAAGAGATAAACTTAAAAAGAAATCACTTCTTTTTAATAGATTGGCAAGATTGTTGCTCCGACGGATAACTCTGTTATAAAGTTCATTAATGTCTGAAGTCACTGCTTTATCTCCAGACCTATAAACATTAGGTCTCAATTGAGGAAGAACAGGTAATAAGCACAAAACCATCCATTCTAGTTCTATATTTGTTTGAATAAAGGGCGTGTTTGGTTGCCTGCATTAGGTCGGGCCAGGCCCGCGCATGATGAAAATGGATTGTTTGGATGACTGTGTTTACTGTTTGGTCCGCATAACACGAACCTCAAAGTACCCCTTATCCAGGCCCGCTAGAAACGGCCGAATCAACCGTTTCCAGTGAGCCAGGCTCAAGCGATGCAGGGGACGGGAACGACCGCGCCGCGCAGCTGCGGGCAAGGAGAGGTGGGAGTGATGGCGCATCTCCGAAAAAGCGGCGGGACGAATTTGAGTCACCGCCCACCGATTCGGTCGCCCTATATATCAAGGGTGACCGCCGTGGCAAAACCCCCGCCACCATTTCCCCTCTCGAGCTTTCCCTCTGGCGCGGATCCACTTCGACGACGAGGTAAACGGTGCAACTACTCCCACGCGACCGATCGACTGCGGCGGCGGGTCGACTCCTCCTCCTCTTCGACGTGACAGGCACCTCATCCGCGCTCTTCCGATGGCATCTGTAAGTCCAATCACCACCTCCTCTCTACTAGTTCTAGCTAGATCTGTCCATGTGGTATGGTTAGATCTTCCCAATCTGTTTGACTATGATGTTGTAGTATCTAGTTGTGATGAATTTGGAGCATGCTAGGGGTTGTTTCCATGTGGGCAAGTGTTGGTAGCTAGTGGTCATGGATGGATTGGTGGTATGCAAGTGTGCAACTGTTGAAAAAGATCATCCATGTGTCCATGATTATTGCTTTAATTTGTTATGTTTGTGTTGAGCTGTGGTATGCTTTGATGGATTTGGTAGTGTTGTCTTCAACTAGATAATCCATGTGTGCATGTGTTACTGCTAGTTTGATTTGTCCATGTTGTAGTGATAGTTCCTACTATCCATGTGTAGTGTCTTCTGGTATTGATGACGTTTACATTTGTAGGACATGACCATGCAAGAGTTTAGTCAGGCCTCGTGTTGTCCGAGAGCCATCTCCCGCCGTCGTACGTCGAGGACTCCCAGCCTCCTATGGACCACATGCCTCCTGATTCAGAGGTTTCCAAGGTGTCGCCTATGATTCCTCCATTTGTTGCTCATGCTACTACTGAAAAGGCAATCGTAAAGGAGAAGAAGGATGGCAGGGGGAACAACATGAAATGGCAGTCGTTCCTCTCCACTTTTTTGCTTAACAAGATGTGTGAGATCATAGCTAGTGGTGTGAGGACTTACAAGGGCTTCAAGGAGGTGCACTTGATCCTTTTTGCAAAGCAGGTGTTCGACTTCTGTGGACATGAGGTTACCTCAACCCAGGTGTACAACCACCTGAGGAAGTGGAGAGCGAGGCCGATCGCCGCGTCCAAGCTTAGAGACCTCAGCGATGCTTCATGGGATGAGGACACCTGCTCGATCCTTCTGGAGGCAGAGCACTACCAAGGCCACATCGCGGCCAGCTCACAAACCATGCCATTCTAACAAACCAGCAGTTTAAGCCTATGAACCATTGCCGTACTAACTAACCTATATGCTTTCTTTCATGTTAGGCTCACCCCAAGGACGCAGAGTTTCTCAACACCCCTATCCAGAACTACCACCAGATGAAGCAGATCTTCTCCTTTGGGCTGGCAACCGGCAAGCATGCCATGGGCTCTGGTCAGCCGCTGGCCTCGTCGATGCCCTTATTGAAGGAAGTATGCCCTAGAGGCAATAATAAAGTTGTTATTTTATATTTCCTTATATCATGATAAATGTTTATTATTCATGCTAGAATTTAATTAACTGGAAATTTGATACATGTGTGAATACATAGACAAAACATAGTGTCCCTAGTATGCCTCTACTTGACTAGCTCGTTAATCAAAGATGGTTATGTTTCCTAACCATAGACATGTGTTGTCATTTGATGAATGGGATCACATCATTAGAGAATGATGTGATGGACAAGACCCATCCGTTAGCTTAGCATTATGATCGTTACAGTTTCATTGCTACTACTTTCTTCATGACTTATACATGTTCCTCAGACTATGAGATTATGCAACTCCTGATACCGGAGGAACACCTTGTGTGCTATCAAACATCACAATGTAACTGGGTGATTATAAAGATGCTCTATAGGTGTCTCCAAAGGTGTTTGTTGGGTTGGCATAGATCGAGATTAGGATTTGTCACTCCATGTATCGGAGAGGTATCTCTGGGCCCTCTCAGTAATGCTCATCACTATAAGCCTTGCAAGCAATGTGACTATGAGTTAGTTGCGGGATGAAGCATTACAGAACGAGTAAAGAGACTTGCCGGTAATGAGATTGAACTAGGTATGATGATACCGACGATCGAATCACGGGCAAGTAACATACCGATGACAAAGGGAACAACATATGTTGTTATGCGGTTTGACCGATAAAGATCTTCATAGAATATGTAGGAGCCAATATGAGCATCCAGGTTCCGCTATTGGTTATTGATTTGAGATGTGTTTCGATCATGTCTACATAGTTCTCGAACCCGTAGGGTCCGCAAGCTTAACATTCGATGACGATTTGTATTATGAGTTATGTATTTTTGATGACCGAAGTTTGTTTGGAGTCCCGGATGAGATCATGGATGTGATGAGGAGTCTCGAAATGGACGAGACATAAAGATTGATATATTAGAAAGTTATGTTTGGAGACCGGAAAGGTTTTGGAAAGGTTCGGGCATTTTTCAGAGTACCGGGAGGTTAGCGGAACCCCCCGGGGGATTAATGGGCCTTCATGGGCCTTAGTGGAAGAGAGGAGGCAGAGGCCAGGTGGAGGCGCGCACCCCCCTATCCCAAACCGAATTGGACTAGGGGAGGGGGCGCCCTACCCCCCCTTTCCTCTTTCTCCTCCACCTCTTTCCCTCTCTGTCCCTCTTGGGAAAAGGAAGGGGACTCCAACTAGGATAGGGAATCCTAGTTGGACTCCGCCTATAGCCTCCTTGGCCGGCCTCCTCCTCCTCCCTCCTTTATATACGGGGGCAGGAGGGCACCCCAAAGCACAACAGCTATTCTCTTAGCCGTGTGCGGTGCCCCCCTCCACAATTTAACACCTCAGTCATATCGTCGTAGTGCTTAGGCGAAGCCCTACGCCAGTAACATCATCAACACCGTCGCCATGTCGTCGTGCTGACGGAACTTGCTCTCGTCCTCAACTGGAGGGACGTCATCGTGCTGAACGTGTGCTGAACACGGAGGTGTCATACATTTGGTACTTGGATCAGTTGGATCGTGAAGACGTTCGACTACATCAACCACGTTACTAAACGCTTCCGCTTTCGGTCTACGAGGGTACGTGGACACACTCTCCCGTCTCATTGCTATGCATCTCCTAGATAGATCTTGCATGATCGTAGGAATTTTTTTGAATTACTACGTTCCCTAACAGTGGTATCAGAGCCAGGTCTATGCGTAGATGCTTTATGCATGACTAGAACACAAAGTGTTGTGGGCGATAATAGTCATACTGCTTACCACCAACGTCTTGCTTTGATTCGGTGGTATTGTTGGATGATGTAACACCCCGGATGTAACTTTCCATATTTGTAACTTCAACTCTTGCCTTTTTCGGATATGTGCTATGATTTTCCCTCCGTGGTTGGGTTTTGTTTTCGTTTTGCATTTTGTCCATGTCATGCATCTCATATCATGTCATCATGTGCATCTCATTTGCATACGTGTTCGTCTCATGATTCCGAGCTTTTTCCCTCTTTGTCCGTTTTGCAATCCGGCACTCCTATGTTCCCCGACGTCCCCTCTTGTTTTTTTTCCGTGTGCGGGTGTTGAACATTCTCGGAATGGACCGAGCCTTGCCAAGTGGCCCTGGTATAGCACCGGTAGACCACCTGTCAAGTTTCGGGTCATTTGGAGTTCGTTTGATACTCCAACGGTTAACCGCACTCTCGCAAAGGCCTCTTTTAAGTTGCAGCCCAACACCCCTCCAAAACAGTCCAATAACCCATCTAACTCCCTTCCATGCCCTCGGTCGTTCGATCACGATCGTGTGGGCGAAAACTACACCTCATTTGGAGTCTCCTAGCTCCCTCTACCTATAAATTCGTGCACCCCTCCTCCATTTTCGGATCCCGAAACCCTAGCCCTTCTTCCTCCTCCGCCACGACACGTCCCCACACACAAGAGCCACTCCGGCGTGCCACGTGGCCACCCGCCCAGCCCGCCCGCCCGACCCATGAGGCCATTGGGGCCCTCAGCCTTGGGCAGGGCCGCCTCTCACAGCATGCCATCCCATCTGCCACACATGCTGATCCCACGCACCCACGCCGCCGCCCAGCATCTGCCGCCGTCGTCCACCCTGCCTCGGCCTCGGCTCCGCCTTGCCCGGCCTCGCCTCCTCCTCCGACTCGGTGAGGTCGCCACCGGCCCTCCCGCCCTCCTCCGGCGACGCCCCGGCCTCTCCTCCGGCCGCCCCGAGCCCCGCCGGCGTCCCGAGCTCCTCCGGCGACGACTCCGGCCAGATCCGATCCGAGATACCCCTAGGTTGACTTTTCTCACCCCCGAAAATCCACCAAGTCCTTATTTCTGTGATTATTTCGTGGCATTTTCATAGCATCACATCTCCGCACCCGTGGCTCTGTTTTGGGCGTATAATATGTCAAATTGTTCGCCTCGAAGAGTAAATCATTTCATTCAATTGCATCATTTGCATTTGAGCTCATCTTGATGCCCGAAATGCTGTTGGAAGATGGCTTCAGATCGTTAGTTCCAGAATTTTATCAGCTCGAGCTCTTTTGTCATTTTCACCATGATTTATGTGTGGACCCTATGAACTTAAGTCCTACATGTGAGTTGAACTTTGCCATGCCATCTTTCCAGGGGTGTATGCCATGTATTTTTTTGATCTATGTGTTGACTAGAACAAGCATGCAAAGTAGGGATGATGATGTTGCTGATTTCAGGAACTTAGTGTTTTCACTAAGTCTTGTCCTGCTGTTATTTTTATGCCATATGTTCATGTTGTTACAGAGAGATCTATGGCCTTTTTGAGCATGATCAGTAAGGGTGTTTTGAACATATGGATGTGCTCTATCCATCCATGCCTTTGTTGGCATTTATGGAGTAGTCTAGCATGTCATTTTTGTGCTCTACTTTTGCTTGAAAATGTTTCCTGGCAGATTGTTTGCATGAGATTCAATTTTCACGAGGTCGTTGTAGTTGATCCGTGTATGCTATGATGTTGTTCTTGCCATGTATAGATCCTATGCCATGTCTTCTTGATGGGTGTATGCTTAGTTTATCATGAGATGCTCTGTAGTGAGTGCATCGAGCTCACGAACATGTCTACTCGTTATCTGTTTTTGCCATGCCCAGTTTTTCTGCCAAGTCTGAAATCTGTAATAAAACTTGCAATGTTTACATGGGTGCCATCATTTCTTAGAGTCCTTTTGGCTTATGGTCAATAAGGGACTATTGATATATGCTTTGAGTAGAATCATGCCATGCCTTGTTTTGCTATTATAAGTTCCTGTAGCATGTTGTTTGCTTGCTCTAAACATGCCTTCCGATGTTAATTTCGGCATGCTAGGATTTTCACTAGGTCTGTGAACTGATATTTTAGCACTTTCATCATGCTTGTTTGAACATGTTATGATGTGATTGAGCCGTAGCTCAGTGTTCCTCTTTGTTAAGCATCTCCGTAGATCGCTGCCATATGCTTTGTTTTTATGTTGGGGTGCAGTAGCATAGTTTCTTGTTGCTTGCTAAGTAGCATCGGTCGTTAAACGCAGATTTGCGTCATTCTTGTTTTGCTTGTCATTTGCAAACCGTGCATCCGATTCCGTGATCTTTATATCGATTTCAACCAAATCATCTCATCTTTCCAGCGGCATACTTGGTTTGCCAAGTTGATGCCCGGTTCATCATTTTCCTTCCGGAGCACACATATGCATTGCATATCACATCTCGCATCGCATGTCATGTTTTGCATCATATTGCTTGTGCATTGTTCCTTGTTTGATTGTGGTTCCGTTGCTTGTGTTCTTGCTTTGGGTTGAGCTGGGAGACGAGTACGTGAACGAGGAGCCTGTTGAGAACGCCTACGAATCTCAAGCCTTCGACAACTCTGAGAACCTTACAGGCAAGAT
This sequence comes from Aegilops speltoides, assembly GCA_021437245.1. Taxonomy (NCBI): domain Eukaryota; kingdom Viridiplantae; phylum Streptophyta; class Magnoliopsida; order Poales; family Poaceae; genus Aegilops; species Aegilops speltoides. The sequence goes on along the minus strand of CM038145.1, from coordinate 341,707,008 downwards.
GACCATACCTTCGATATCACTTCTATCTTTGCTTGCTAGATGCTCGCTCTTTTGCTATGCCTATGCTGCGATACCTACCACTTGCTATACCATGTCACCCATATTGCCATGTCAACCTCTAACCACCCATGTCCTAGCAAACCATTGTTTGGCTATGTTACCGCTTTTGCTCAGCCCCTCTTATAGCGTTGCTAGTTGCAGGTGAAGATGAAGTTTGTTCCTTGTTGGAACACGGATATTTTGGGTTATCACAATATCTATTTGTTTTAATTAATGCATCTATATACTTGGTAAAGGGTGGAAGGCTCGGCCTTATGCCTGGTGTTTTGTTCCACTCTTGCCACCCTAGTTTCCGTCATACCGGTGTTATGTTCCTTGATTTTGCGTTCCTTACGCGGTCGGGTGATTTATGGGACCCCCTTGACAGTTTGCTTTGAATAAAACTCCTCCAAGAAGGCCCAACCTTGGTTTTACCATTTGCCACCTACACCCTTTTTCCCTTGGGTTTCGCGAGCCCGAGGGTCATCTTTATTTTAGCCCCCGGCGGTGCTCCTTCGAGTGTTGGTCCGAACCGAGAGAACTTCTGGGCCACCACGGGGAAACTCAAGGCCTGGTTTTACTCGTAGCTTGACTTATCCGGATGTGCCCTGAGAACGAGATATGTGCAGCTCCTATCGGGATTTGTCGGCACATTCGGGCGGCTTTGCTGGCCTAGTTTTACCATTGTCGAAATGTCTTGATGTACCGGGATACCGAGTCTGATCGGAGTGTCTTGGGTGAAGGTTTATTCCTTCGTTGACCGTGAGAGCTTGTGATGGGCTAAGTTGGGACACCCCTGCAGGGTATTATCTTTCGAAAGCCGTGCCCGCGGTTATGAGGCAGATGGGAATTTGTTAATGTCCGGTTGTAGAAAACCCGAAGTTGACCTTAATTAAAATACATCAACCGTGTATGTAACCGTGATGGTCTCTTCTCGGAGTCCGGGAAGTGAACACGGTGTTGGAGTTATGTTTGACGCAGTTGCTTAGGATCACTTCTTGATCACTACTAGTTTCGTGACCGTGCTTTGCTTCTCTTCTCGCTCTCTTTTGCGATGTAGCCACCATATATGCTAGTCGCTGTCTGCAGCCCTCCTTTTTACACCAGCCTTCCCTTAAGCTTAAATAGTCTTGATCTCGGGGTGTGAGATTGTTGAGTCCTGTGGCTCACAGATTCTACCAAAACAGATGCAGTACTGGACGCCAAATAGCAGATGGCGAATCGAGCTGAAGTGGGAATTTGATGAGGCCCTTGGTCGATACTATGTTTCATTTCAGACGATTAGTAGTGGAGCCAGTTAGCGATCGGGGATCTGTGTTGCATGTGGGGTATTCTTCTTTTATTTTGGTTCCGTGAAGCGGACCTTGAGTGTAATCAATGATGGATGTTTATTTATGTATTGTGTGAAGTGGCGATCGTAAGCCAACTATGTATCTTTTCCTTATGTATTACATGGATTGTGCGAAGATTACCTCACTTGCGACATTGCTTTCAATGCGGTTATGCCTCTAAGTCGTGCTTCGACACGTGGGAGATATAGCCGCATCGAGGGCGTTACAAGTTGGTAATCAGAGCCATCCCCGACCTTAGGAGCCCCACTGCTTGATCGTTTTTAGTGGCCGAGTTGTGTCTAGAAAATGTTTTGAGTCATTTAGGATTATATATATCGGAGAGTTTAGGAATTCTTTTTACTCCCCAGTCCCTTCGACCTTCTCGGTGAGGTAACTTTGGCGAGAGTTTTGACTCTTCTCTTCTCAAATTTCACTAATTTTTTTAGGATCACGCTGGTATCTTAGAATCGTTCGATGGTTTTATGATGACAACATTGTCTTGGCTGCCTCCCGACATTTAGGGGTTGTGGCGGTGTCCCGGGAGTTGAGCTCCGAGGTGTTGTCGTCATAATTTTATCGCTGCGCTTCGGAATACCCGAGTTTAGTACCGACATCGAAATCTCTTTTATGCAGTTCGTTGGTGAGATAGCCCCGCTAAACCAATGACTGTGGTGAGTACGGAGTATTGCCATGACTCGTATAACGGATGCTTTTCAAGGTTGAGGTACACGATTTCGAAGGTTTCTTGGTTATGTGTTGAAGGATGGATACAATTGGATGTAGGGATTGTTAGTTTGGGTGAGATATATTGCTCCCCTGTATCCCCAACACCTGATTGCATAACCGGAAAGTTTCGGGAGTTTATAGGTGGGATTCAAGTAGCTCTAGCACTTCTTCCGCAGATATTTGGTTTGTGATTGGGTAATCCTTACCACTTATTTGTTCCATTCATACCTTGTTTTTATTTTTATTCATCAATCTCTTATCAAGTGGCTTCTCACCTTTATGGTCGTGATGTTTACTTTGGAATTCATTCGTTCATCCCTGTTCGAATGTTTATTGTGAAGACTATATGGTGCAATTTCTATCCGTTGATTCAACTTGTCTATCTGCTCATCAAGATGCTAACGGATGTCACCCTCTTCAGATGGCTCCGCCAACGTCGAGAATCCGGAACGCAGTGATGGGAGTCAGGCGAACCCTCCACCTCCACCTCCGCCTCCGGAGGCATGGCAAACTTTGATGGCAACCACTAACGCCAACGCTCAGTTGTTGATTCAGCTGATGCAAGAGCATAACCAAGGCCAAGGCAACCAAGGGAATCAAGGTCAAGGGCAGTTCTTTCATCAGCCACAATTTCCTACACTCAACCAGTTCCTTGCAAACCAGCCAAAGTCTTTCACCATCGTGTGCGAGGCCACGAGGCGCCGACGATTGGCTCGTGGATATCAACAAGCATTTGAATGCAACAATGTCGACACGAGGACTACGTCAAGTTCGCGTCTTTTCAGCTCAAGGATCGGCAATGATTGGTTCCAGAATACAAGGATTCCAGAGGTGGTCGAGTGATTACTTGGACTGATTTACGCCGGGACTTTAAAGCTCACCACATTCCTACCAAAGTTGTTGAGAGCAAGCATGAGGAGTTCCGCAATCTCAAGCAAGGAAACATGTCGATGTACTGAATACAACATACTGCTTTGAAAACTTGCTCGATTCGCTAAACAAGACGTTCCTGACGAAAAGAGTATGATCTATCAGTTCAGAGGTGGCCTTAGAGAGGATCTGCAGTTATCTCTTGTTCTTTTTGAGCCTACTCAGTTTGATCAATTCTATAATATGGCACTCAAGCTAGAAGGTGCTCAACTCAAGTGTGAGGCTTCAAAGAAGAGAAACAGGATGCGATTCAGTCTTCTTCTTCCTCTCAAGTGGCGACAAAGTAGCAAAGTTCTACCTTCCTCCTCCTCCGTTCCGTCCTTACCAATGAAGAACTCAAGTGGTCGTGGATCTTCCCACCCACCCAACCCAAGCTACTGAACAAGTCTCACCTCAAGCTCCAAGGTCAAATGCTCCTTATCACCGTCCGCTCAGAGGTGACTGCAACAAGTGCCAGCAGAAGGGTCACTATGCGAACAAATGCCATAACCAAAGGCGCCTTCCTCCTCCTCCTCCTGTGAGGTCTTCAAGCAATGCAGTGGTCAAGCATAATCCGAAGCATGCAAAGGTGAACTTGATGAATGCAGCTCAGGCAGAGGATTCTTCAGATGTGATCATGGGTAACCTTCCAGTTAACTCTATTCCTGCAAAAGTCTTATTTGATACTGGTGCATCACATTGTTTCATGTCAAGACCGTTTTTTGCCAAGCATGAATTCACTTCTTCACATTTGGTTAAACCCATGGATGTCATTTCTCCGGGTAAACGGTTGAGCTCCAGTTTGGTGGTTCCTGATACCACAATCAAGATGGGCGACTATAGATTTCTGCTAAACCAATTGTTCTTGGTGACTCGATATTGATCTAATTCTCGGGATGGATGGCTTTCTCAAAGACAAGGCTCATTTTGATTGTGCTGCCAGGCAAATTCAATTGACACACCCTTCTGAGGATGTTATCATCTATGCCGCTCGTGATGAAACCATTCGGTTGTTTTCTCTCAATGAGAAGGGCGAGTTGGATGCTATCTCGCAAATTCCATTCGTTTGTGAGTACCAAGATGTCTTTCCAGAAGAGCTTCCGGGTATGCCTCCTCATCGGCCAGTCGAATTTGTTATCGATCTTGAGCCTAGCACTGAACCCGTTTGCAAGCGTCCTTACAAACTTGGACCCAAGGAGCTGAAAGAATTGAAGAAGCAGCTCGATGAACAAGAGCGTCTGGGTTTGATCAGACCGAGTTCATCTCCATGGGGATGTGGAGTTCTTTTTGTCCAGAAGAAGGATGGCACGGACCGACTTTGCGTTGATTACCGTCCATTGAACAAGAAGACAATCAAGAACAAGTATCCACTTCCCAACATCAATGAGCTATTCGAGCAACTCAAAGGTGCTAAAGTATTCTCCAAGCTTGACCTCCGTATGGGTTATCATCAGATTCGCATTCGTGAACAAGATATTCCCAAGACAGCATTCAGAACAAGCTTTGGTTCTTATGAATATACTGTCATGTCTTTCGGCCTTGTCAATGCTCCTCCAACTTTCTCTCGCATGATGAACTTTATCTCAACCCCTACACCAATGATTTCGTCTTGGTGTATCTTGATGATATCTTGGTCTTCTCCAAGAACAAGCAGGATCATGCCAAACATTTGCGATTGGTGCTCGACAAGCTCAGAGAGCATCAATTCTATGCGAAGTTTTCCAAATGTGAGTTCTGGCTTGATGAAGTTCTTTATCTTGGTCATATCATCTCCGCCAAGGGCATCGCTGTTAATCCCGAGAAGGTGTCTTCAGTTCTGAATTGGGAGCCTCCTCAGAATGTCAAGCAGCTCCGCAGTTTTCTCGGTCTTGCAAGCTATTGCCGAAGATTCGTTGAGAATTTCTCCAAGATTGCAAAGCCTCTTTCCAACCTCCTCCAGAAGCATGTCAAGTATGTCTGGACGCCTGAGTGTGACGTCGCTTTCAACACCCTCAAAGAGAAGCTAGTTACAGCTCTTGTCTTGACTCCTCCTGATGAATCCAAGCCATTCGAAGTTTTCTGTGATGCTTCCTTGCAAGGTCTTGGTGCTGTGTTAATGCAAGAGAAGAAAGTTGTGGCATATACCTCTCGTCAGTTGAAGCCCAACGAAAAGAACTACCCCACTCACGATCTTGAGTTGGCGGCAGTTGTCCATGCATTGATAACATGGAGACATCTCTTGTTGGGAAGGAAAGTGGACATTTTCACCGATCACAAGAGTCTCAAGTATATCTTCACTCAACCAAACCTCAACCTCAGGCAAACTCGATGGGTCGAAATGATTCAAGAGTACAATCCAAGTATTGAATATACTCCTGGCAAGGCGAATGTGATTGCAGATGCCTTGAGCAGAAAGGCTTATTGCAACAGCCTAATTCTCAAGCCCTTCCAACCGGATCTTTGTGAAGCTTTCCGCAAGTTGAATCTTCAAGTTGTTCCTCAAGGTTTTCTGGCCAACCTCATAGTCTCTCCTACTTTGGAAGATCAAATTCGTGAGGCACAACTTCTGGATACCATGGTGAAGAAAGTGAAACGTGGTATTGACAAGGGCATTTCCAAATACAAGTGCTATCGCATGGATGACAAAGATACTCTTTTCTTCGAGGATCGAATCGTGGTTCCCAAAGGCGATCTGAGAAAAGTCATCATGAATGAGGCACACAATTCCCTCCTATCCATTCATCCTGGAAGTACGAAGATGTACCATGACCTCAAGCAGTCGTATTGGTGGACTCGAATGAAGCGAGAAATTGCTCAATTCGTGAATGAATGTGATGTCTGCGAGAAGGGTGAAAGCGTAACACCAAAGACCAGCTGGTCTCCTCCAACCTCTTGCTATTCCGGAATGGAAGTTTGATCATATCGAGATGGACTTCGTGATCGGATTTCCTAAGTCCAAGCGTAGAAATGATGCTATCTTCGTTGTCATTGACAAGCTTACTAAAGTGGCTCATTTTCTTCCTGTCAAAGAATCTATCACAGCAGCTCACCGGCGAGCTATACACCTCGAATTGTCTCCTTGCACGGTATTCCGCAATTGATCTCTTCGCACCGTGGAAGCATCTTCACTTCTAAGTTCGGGACTCCTTTCGAGAAGGCCATGGGCACCAACATTCGTTTCAAAGACAGCTTTTCATCCTCAAACTAGTGGCCAAGTCGAGCGAGTCAATCAAATCCTTGAAGATATGCTCAGGGCTTGTGTCATTTCCTTTGGCATGAAGTGGGAAGAGTGTCTTCCATATGCCGAGTTCTCCTACAACAACAGCTTCCAAGCGAGTTCGGGCAAGGCCCCATTCGAAATTCTCTATGGCAGAAAGTGCCGTACTCCTCTCAACTGGTCCGAGACAGGTGAACGCCAACTTCTTGGCAACGACTTGATCACAGAAGCCGAAGAAATGTGCAAAGTCATTCGTGAGAATCTTAAAGCCGTGCAATCGCGCCAGAAGGGCTATTATGATGACAAGCACCGTGATGTGGCTTTTGAAATTGGAGACCATGTCTACCTCTGCGTCTCTCCAATGAAAGGTACTCGTCGTTTCGGTATCAAAGGGAAGCTTGCCCCTAGATACGTGGGTCCTTTCAAGATCATTGGCAAAAGAGGCGATCTCGCCTATCAACTTGAGCTTCCATCCAACTTTGCAAACGTGCACGATGTGTTTCACGTGTCACAGCTCCGCAAGTGCTTCAAGATTCTGAGCGCACTATCAACTTTGAAGAAATTGACCTCCAAGAAGATCTCTCTTATCATGAGCACCCCGTTGCTATTCTTGAAGAAACCGAGCGCAAGACTCGCAACAAGTCAATCAAATTCCTGAAAGTTAAGTGGTCACACCATTCCGACCGAGAAGCCACCTGGGAGCGCGAGGATCACCTTCGTTCTGAATATCCGGAGTTCTTTCAGTCCTAGATCTCGGGACGAGATCCTCTTGTAGTGGTGGAGTGTTGTAACACCCCGGATGTAACTTTCCATATTTGTAACTTCAACTCTTGCCTTTTTCGGATATGTGCTATGATTTTCCCTCCGTGGTTGGGTTTTGTTTTCGTTTTGCATTTTGTCCATGTCATGCATCTCATATCATGTCATCATGTGCATCTCATTTGCATACGTGTTCGCCTCATGATTCCGAGCTTTTTCCCGTTGTCTGCTTTTGCAATCTTAAAATGATTTAAGAGAATTATTTTAATGAAAAAAGTTAAAACTTTGAAAAGTTCAAAAAATTTCTTGGACCAAGATAGGGTTATCTTCCTTTGTAAGTAAATTGAAAAAAGGGGGAAATGAAACGGTTTAGGGATTTTTCCCTTTGAATTTTATTTGGAAATTTAAAATATTTTAAAAAGGGGAAAGAATGGTAAATAAGGTGCAAAATAATTTTTTGGAAAGGAAAGCAAATTTCTTTAATAGAAAACCCCAAGGAACAAATTTTACGCGAGTTTTCAAAGCCATAATTCCTTTACGAAACGTATGGGTGGTTTTTGGGCCCCTTTCTTGGAAATCAATTAGATTAATATTGAAAGTCCCAATAAAAACGGTTTAAGGAAACCTAACCAAGATAAACTAGGGATCCAAAATACCCCTTTAAGAATTATAAATGGGTTTAATTTAAATTAAACCCTATTCTTAACCCCAATTTTCTAGGAATAATTTAATGTCTGTGTGAATTCCCACCCAAAGAACAAAATACTTCTAAAATATGTTAATCCAAATTCACATGAAAATAGAAATTCCCCTTCCTGAAAAACAAATAAAAGATATTAAGTTGAGGATTTTGATTGGGGATCTCTATAATTTCCCCAAAAACCTTAGTAATCAAGGGAAATTTCCCATTTTGATATCTTTTATTAAATTTTATTATTAGGGGTTTATTCCTTATTTCAAATTAGGATTCCATTTTACGGGTTCCTGAAGAGGGGAATCCCTTTTATTATTTTGGGGAAAACCATTGCCTTTTTTAAAAAAATTAAATCCCAAAGCGTTTTGGAATTTAAAAATTACAAAAGAAACAGAGGGCCCAAGCCAAGGGGACCGCCCCACCGGGTGCCCCTGCCCTTTGGGCCCGGTGGCCCTTTGGCCATTTTTTTTTTTGGGCTTTTTTGGAAAAAAAAACGGGAAGTTAGGGGAAACTTTGAGGGAACTTGGGGAACAATTGACTCCGGAGGCGTTTGGGCTTCCTTTGAAAAATTCCCTCGCCCCCAATATTTCATGAGGGGGTCAATTATAACATTTAAAACCATATTCTAAACCCTATTATCTTTGTTCCAATCTTGTATCAAAAACAAATTGGTAGTGGGTTGTAGTAGTTTTGATTACTCCTTTATTGATGCTAATTGGTTTATTGGTGGGGAGATATATGTTGATCCTTAATGGAATTATTATTCATTTGGACAGAATATGTTTTGGTATTACCTTTTGTTCCCCAGGAATGGGTGAATCTCGATTGTATCATTAATTTGGTATTCGTTGATATTTTATGAATTATTTGTTTTGCTCTATGGGTTATAAACGCTAAGAACTTCCCATTATTTGGGTAGAGGAACATTGGGAATTCTGTATGGGGCAAGTGACAAAACTTAAACCCTAGTTTATTGGTTCAACGATTTGGATCCAATGAATGTTATGGTTGGTTTACCTTAATACTTTTTTGAGTTGGGATCTTGCAAAGGGTTAACATAAGGGGATTTGTACAAGTAAGGGCAAACCCAAGAGGTCCACCCCAACAAAACAAAGGAAACGCTTTGGTGATGAAAACCTTGAAATTAGGTTAGCGTTTTTTTATAAGAAATTTGGCTTGGTTGTCAAAAAAGGTTGGGCCACCTTTTCACCTTATTTCTTTATTGCGTTCCCGACAAATTATCTTATCACAAAACTTCTTCTACAATTTGTTGGAGTACCTTTCAAAACCCTTTATTTTTCCCCCCTTTTGGGCACCCACTTAAAAAGGAAGATAGTCCCCATACTTGTGGGTCATCAAGCCTTTTCGGGCCTTTTAGGGAACTTAAAAAACTTTAAATTCTAAATTTTCCCTTTTCTAGGAAATAATTTTGAGGGGCTTGTTGGGCATTCCCCCAACCAGAGAAAAATTTCCTCAAATAAAATTTTACTTTAATTCCTTGTATATAGAAAACTCAACCATTTGGGAACAGCTCATTTACACCTTATTTTGTATGAATTTGGGATTATTTAAGCTTTAGGTTGCTTATAAGGTAAACCTTTACCAACTTTCAGGGGGTTTGGTTCCCCCATTTCCATGCTTTTAAAAATTTGCTATGCAAACCATTAAAAACGGTATACAAGACGAAGAGAGCCCCAGGGATTCGGAAAAGGGGCCAAGGACATTCCCAACCCCCAAGAAGCGGGGAAATAAAATTACAAGAAAACCGGGCCAACCGGCGGGGGGGGTTTGAGCGCAACTCCGGGCCCGTCAAGCCCCCGGTGCTTCGGGTCCCTTTCAAAGGGCCTTTCCCCTCACCCAGCCGGGGGGCCTTTCCGGGGGCTGGCGGATTCGACTCGGGGACACGGGACTTCCTTTGGGGATCCATCCCCGGGCCACCAAACAAACGGGAGATTTTTTTACCGGCCTTAAATGCCCTTGTCCCCATTTTCCAAAGTAGGTGCAATGTTACCCCAAGCTTTGTTCCCTTTAACTACCATTTTTTTTTATTTCCCCGTTTGACATGATTGCCTTAAAAAGGCCCTGCAACTGGGGGGGTTTGGGAAACCTTTGAATTTGGGTGTAGCTGCTCTAGTTTTAAGCTCCCACTCAATACAATCAAGAGGAGTAGGGTTTGGGCCCAAGGCAACCTTAAAACCCATTTTGCTCCTTTAATTGTTTGTTGCCTTCCGAAAAGGGCCCGGTCCCATAGGTGTTGTGGCGGGCGCCCCACATCTTTGGGGCGTAGGGAAGAAATGGAGGTGAACAAAGGTTGAAAGGAAAGCTTAAAAACCAAAGAACGTAATTATTAAATTTGGCATTCAAAATTTTTTTTGTTGCCCCTTGAAAAACATTTTAGGCTGGGAAACCCTATTGTATAGCCCCCTTACTTGTTTGGCACCCCGAAGTAAACAAAGTGTCCCCCCTTTGTTTTTTGAGTCCATAAGAACTGGGCTTGAACCGGCAAGGTTGCTTGCCGTAAACCTTCGGGGGGTGCTTGAGTTCAAAATTTTCGGACTGCGCGGGCCCTTCCGCAAGTTCCCTAAAGCTTTGTCATACAAATTAGGACGAACAAGGAATAACCGCACCTTTGAAAAATAAAGTAATACTTACAAGGAAAACTTTCCGAGACTAAAGTTCATAACACCCTATGCAGAAAAAAGATAAAATAAAGGAGGCCAGTTCGGTCGCCTCCGGTCTTGCACTTTACAAGTTTGGGGACCGCTCCTTGAGCCTATGTTCGGTGGGGCCAAGCCCGCGAAAAAGGGGGGTTTTGGGGATTGCGGGATAAATCTTGCCCAAACGCCCATGGTTCCCGACGCCCGGGAGTTCCCTCGGCAACCTCTTCTTCCCCCAAAGGGCCGGGGACCCCCAAAAAAGGTGAGCTTAGGGGGGGGAATTGATCCGGGGTGTAGTGCTCCGGCCAAGATTTCTCAAGCGGACGCGTACCGCCCACCTAACCGCGGCTAAGTGCTCCTGCTTTTGGCCTGTCCCCGGGTTCGTCCCTTGGGAGTCCTCCCAACTTGGCCCCAATGGGGGCCAAATCCCTCAAAAAGGAAATTTTCAGCTAAGATCCCGTGGAGTTTGGCCTTAATGCCTTTCTGAAAACACCCTTTTGGTTGGTGGGCGCCTTCTCGTGGATGGCGGCACCTTTCCCGTTTAAGGAACCCTCCAAATCGCGACCTTGGCGGCGCCTTTTTGGCGGTCCCCGGCAGCCGGCGTTTCACCTTTAGTACCAAGGTTTGCTCTTGGGTAACTTCCCCGGGAGTCAGGTTGCCTTCCCGGGCAGCCCTTCCCGGGCAGTCCAGGCGGGGTTGTCTCTTGGGTCGGCCTTCCCACCCAAATTTGATTTCCCCGGAAGTCGCTTGGCCCTCCCCATGGGGACAGTGGTGGGGCCAGCTCGCCGCGCCTTTCCACCCCGGTGGCCTTTGGCGGAGGGGCCTGAGCAGGTGGCCCCTGGGGGAGGAGCTGGGAGCGTTTCTCCTGCCGCCCGTTCCGCCCCCGGATTTCGCTCGGGACCTCCCATCAAAGGCTCGCCCCAAAAATTTCACGAGACCCACAATGATGAAGCCCGTTGGGGGCTTTCAAGTAGCCGCTGCCTTCCGGCGGGGGTCGGCCGCCAAAGGGCCCTTGAGCTCCCCCCGGTCCCGGGCGGTGCGGTTCCCGCCCCTTTCCTCCCCGGGAAGGGGTCCGCGCCGGAGGGTCCGGGGATTTGGGGGGCCCCCTTCTGGCGAAGGCGCGCCCCCGCCGCCGATTCCTCCCAACAATGCGGCTTCCGTCTCCTCCCGGGGGGAGGCTGGGGAAAACAAAAATTCAAGTTCCCAAAAAGGCCCCGGGCTTGCGAACTCCTTGGGGGCGGGCCCCGGGGGCCCCCCGGGGAGCTCCCGGCGGAGGGGCCCCTGGCCCCCGCCCTTTGGGGTATCCCGGGAGTCCGCTTGGCTCTCCCCTTGGGGGGTTGGCAGGGGCGGCCTCCCTTTGGGGCCGGGGACCTGGGCGCTTTCCTGCCGCGTGGCCCCCTCCGCCCGTCGCCACGGCTTAGTACAAGCCAAAACTTCAAACCGCCCGCGGGAGGTCAACCCACCACATTGGGGGCTGGGCTGGGTCTCCTTCGGCATCGGGGCCGCAACTTGGTCCCGCGTCCCGGGCCGGGGCGGTTCGCCCCCACCACGGGCACCTTGGCCTTTTGGCCCCCCGGTCCTTCCCCAAAAACAAGGCTCCGGCGGCGAAATTTAAAATGGCCCTTCCTTTCCTCGGTTTTGAAAGGGAGAAGTCAACTCCAAAGGGGCGCCGGGAGGACAGGCGAAACTCCCGGGCGGGCCTGCGGGGGCCCCCGCGGGAGCCGGGGCCCGGGGGGGGCCGCCCTCCCGGGCCCTGCGGGCCGCCCGGGGCCCTTGCTTTTGGGAGGTTCCCCCTGGCGGCGCGGCCCTCGGGCGGCTTTCCAGGACTCGGGCCCCTTGGTGTTTCCCTCGCCGTCGCCCCTTTCGGGCGTTGGGAAAGCCACTTCCCGGCGGGAAGGTCCCAACAAGGGGGCGTGGGGAATCCTCCGCGGGCCCGCGGTCCGGCGTCCCCTCCCCTGGTGGTGGCGGGCCCCCCGGCTTTCCCCCCTTTTCGGGCGCCTTGCTCCGGGCGTTTTTCTCGGTTCTTTCCTCCCTCCCTTTGCCCGGGGCCCATTCCGGGGCCGGTGCCCTTAAGGGGGACCCCGGGGCGTGGGGCCGGCTGGGCTCCGCCCCCTTGGGGGCGCCGGCCCCGCTCCCGGGCGTGTGGCGCCCCGCCGCGCCGCGGCCTCTTAACCCCAACTTGTTGCGCCTGGCCTGGTTCCGGTCCCCGGGCTGCTTGCTTCGCCCCTCCCGGTTTCAAGAAAGGAGAAGCCTAGGCTTGGGCGGAAACCCCGGCCAGGGAGTCGCGCGAGCTCTGGCGCGGGGTTGCCCCCTGCTTTTGTTGCGGGGGGCACCCTCCCGGGCTCTGCCTTCCGGGGGCCTCATTTTCGTTCCCGGCCACCCTTCCCCCGGCGGAAGGAAGTTTACGGCCGCCTCAAAACCGCGTTGCATCTCCCCGGGCCTTTTTCCGCTTGGGGGGCAGCCGGGCAGGGTTCCCTCCCGGACAAAACTTTGCCTAACGGAATCCGGAAGGGCATGTTGAGCTTAGCCTTTCCCGGTCGCCCGTCCCTCCCCCCCACAAGGTTGGCGGGTGGGCGTCTTTCCGATCCAGCGCCACGCCCTTTTTACACTCCCCAGCCCTTCTTGGGGGAAAACCCGAAATTCCTCCCGGGGGGGGGCCTCGCTTGGGGGAATCCCTCAGCCTACGTGGGAAATTTCCAGTATTTTCGCTTTAAACCTGGGGGGTTGGGGGGAAGTCAAGAAGATGGAAGCCGGGTTTGCATGGGCCGAAGAATTCGAAAGGAGGCAAAGCGCGTGGAAGGGTGCAAGAAATGTCCGCCGGTGATCCTTCGGCCCGTTTAAGCCAGGGGCGCCCTTTTCCCCTTTGGCGCGTAATACTTTTCGGTCCAGGGCCTTTCGAGGGCAGCGTGGCGGATGGTTGTCAGCACTGGGGACACGGTGGCACTTCCGGTGGTGGATCCATCGCCGTGGCGAGCGGAACACAAGGCGGGAGATTTTGGGGTCGGCGGCGGGCATTAAATGCCCTTGTCCCCCCCTTGTCAAAGTAGGTAGCGACCACTTGTTCACGCCTGTAGCTTCCTTTGTTCCCTTTGTTCCAACTACCACCTCTTTTACATTTTACCCCTTTCTCCTCGTTGACACAGTCGGTGACCCTTGCACTATAAAAGGAGGCCCATGCACAGCGTGAGGGGGTTCGGTGGAAACCTTTGCAACTCTCGCTCGGTGTAGCTGCTACTTGTAGTTCTTCAAGCTCCGAGCTCAATACAATCAAGCGGGAGTAGGGTTTCTGCGTCCACAGCCCCAAACCTGGTAAAACCGCCCGCGTGCTCGCTACGATCTGCTCTCCGTGCTCCCTCCGCCCTCGTACCGCACAGACAAGGGGCTCCGGTCCCATAGGTGTTCGTGGCGGGCAGTTCCCCCCGACATAGGTATTCCCGAGGATGTTGTCAAAAGGAAGGTATTCCCTTTATCTTTGAAGGGAGATGCATTGACATGGTATAGGCTATGTGATGATACATGATCTTAGAATTATAAACGACTGAAGTTGGAATTTCACCAGAAGTTCTATCCTATGCATCTTGTTCATCGTGATCGTAATTACATATATAATTTCTAGCCACGCGAAGGAGAAAGCATCGCTCAAGCTTGGGAGAGGCTTAAGTCAATGTTATATTCATGCCCCAATCATGAGCTCTCCAGAGAAATGATTATTCAAAAAATTTATGCTCGACTTTCTCTTAATGATTGCAACTTGCTCGATACTTCCTGTGCTGGTTCTTATATGTTGAAGAGTATTGAATTCAAATGGGACTTATTGGAAAGAATTAAACGCAACTCTGAAGATTGGGGTTCCGACGATGGTAAGGAATCAGGTATGATACCTAAAGTTTGATTGTGTTAAATCTTTTATGGATACCGATGCTTTTCGTGGATTTAGCACTAAATATGGACTTGACTCTGAGATAGTAGCTTATTTCTGTGAATCTTTTGCTACTCACGTTGATCTCCCTAAGGAGAAGTGGTTTAAATATAATCCTCCCGTTGAAGTAAAAGTAGTTGCACCTATTACAGTTGAAGAAAAGACTGTCACTTATAGTGATCCTATTGTTCCTGCTACTTATGTTGAGAAACCTCCTTTTCCTGTTAGGATAAAGGATCATGCTAAAACTTCGACTATTGTTCGTAAGGGTAATACTAGGACTTATACACCTCCTAAGCAAATAAAAGCTGAACCTAGTATTGCTATGGTTAAAGATCTCTTGGATGATGATTTAGATGGGCATGTTATTTATTTCTGTGGTGAGACTGCTAATATTGTTAGACCAGATGCTAAGATACATAGACCTGTTGTAGGCATGCCTGTTATTTCTGTTAAGATAGGAGATCATTGTTATCTTGGCTTATGTGATATGGGTGCTAGTGCTAGTGCAATACCCTATGACTTATATAAATAAATTATGCATGATATTGCACCTGTTGAATTGGAAGGTATTGATGTTACTATCAAGCTTGCCAATAGAGATACTATTTCACCAATTGGGATTGTTAGAGATGTTGAAGTCTTGTGTGGGAAGGTTAAATATCCTGCTGATTTTCTTGTTCTTAGTTCCCCACAAGATGACTTTTGTCCCACTATTTTTGGTAGACCCTTCTTGAATACCGTTAATGCTAAGATTGATTGTGAAAAGGATACTGTTACAATTGGCTTAGAGGGTATGTCTCATGAGTTTAATTTTGCTAAGTTTCATAGACATCCTCGTGATAGAGAATCACCTAGTAAGGATGAGATTATTGGTCTTGCTTCTATTGCCGTGCCTCCTACTGATCCGTTAGAAAAATATTTGCTAGACCATGAAAATGATATGTTTATGAAGGAAAGAAGGGAAATAGATGAAGTGTTCCTTCAACAGGAACCTATGCTGAAACACAACCTACCCATTGAAATTCTAGGGGATCCCCCTCCACCCAAGGGTGATCCCATGTTTGAACTCAAACCATTACCTGATAATCTTAAGTATACTTATCTTGATGAAAAGAAAATATATCCTGTTATTATTAGTGCTAACCTTTCACAGCAAGAAGAAGAAAGATTATTGAAAACTCTGAAGAAGCACCATGCTGCTATCGGGTATACTCTGGATGATCTCAAGGGCATTAGTCCCACGTTATGCCAACACAAAATTAATTAGGAGGACAATGCCAAACCAGTTAGAGATCCTCAACGACGATTGAATCCTAAGATGAAAGAAGTGGTAAGAAAGGAGATACTAAAGCTCCTTGAGGCAGGTATAATTTATCCTGTTGCTGATAGTGATTGGGTAAGCCCTGTCCATTGTGTTCCTAAAAAGGGAGGTATTACCGTTGTTCCTAAGATAAAGATGAATTGATCCTGCAAAGAATTATTAGAGGTTATAGGATGGTAATTGATTTCCGTAAATTAAATAAAGCTACTAAGAAAGATCATTATCCTTTACCTTTTATCGATCAAATGCTAGAATGACTATCCAAACACACACATTTCTACTTTCTGGATGGTTATTCTGGTTTCTCTCAAATACCTGTGTCAGCGAAGGATCAATCAAAAACTACTTTTACTTGCCCTTTCGGTACTTTTTCTTATAGACGTATGCCTTTTGGTTTATGTAATGCACCTGCTACCTTTCAAAGATGCATGATGGCTATATTCTCTGACTTTTGTGAAAAGATTTGTGAGGTATTCATGGATGACTTTTCCGTTTATGGATCCTCTTTTGATGATTGCTTGAGCAATCTTGATCGAGTTTTGCAGAGATGCGAAGACACTAGTCTCGTCTTGAATTGGGAAAAGTGCCACTTTATGGTTAATGAAGGCATTGTCTTGCACTACAAAAAAAAGACACATCCGTGACATTTTGGGCCAAACGGAAAATTTTTCTGTCATACATATGACACTTCTATGACGATAATTGTGACAAAACCCGGTATCATCATAGATGTGGTGGGCTCCTACTTCTATGACAAAAAATCATGACAGAAAATGGGCTTTTCGTCCTGGGCGGGCCAGAGACACAACTGCATGACATTCTTTGGGCCGTCCATGACGGAAAAAACCGTGGTAGAAGCGAGGGGGAGGACAATTTCGGGGAGTTGCCGGTTATGGTGGGAGGTTGGGGGCCGAGCGATGCGCGTTTCTCTCGTACTGCGTCTGTGGCGTGTCTTGTGGCGTTAGCTCTAAGCGAACCCGAGTGAGGCGTTGGGCTCGCCCGAACCGAGGCGCTTGCGAACTCTGGCGTTCTTGAACAAAGCGATCGATCGATGGTACGATGGCGAACCCGATCGGCGATTCGCCGCTCTTCTTTGCTAAGCGAAGCCGTCGATTGGATGAGCGATGGCGTTGCGAAGTGGATGAGCGGTGGCGGTGGCGTTGCCTTTGGATGAACAGGACCCGTGGTGTTGAGGCTTTGGATGAATAGTAGATGGTGGAGGGGTCGCGTCGTCTCCAGCGTATCTATAATTTTGATTGCTCCATGCTACTTTATCTCTTGTTTTGGACTATATTGGGCTTTATTTTCCACTTTTATATTACTTTTGGGACTAACCTATGAACGGAGGCCCAGCCAGAGTGTTGTTTTTGCCTTTTACGTATTTGAAGAAAGCAGAATATCAAATGGAGTCAAGCGGAATGAAACCTTGGGATCGTGATTTTCCAACGAACATGACCGGAGACTTGGACCCTACTCCAGCGGTGCAGGAGGTCACGAGGGTGGAGGCGCGCCCTAAGCGCCCCTACCTCGTGTGCCCCTCGGGCTCAACAGTACTCCTTCCTCCTATATATACCTCGTATCCTCGAGCAGTCGAGCAGAGGCCAAAACCTAATTCCACCGCGCAACCTTACGTATCCACGAGATCCCATCTTGGGGCCTGTTAGGAGCTCCATGGGAGGGGCATCCACCACGGAGGCTTCTACATCATCACCATAGCCCCTCTGATGAAGTGTGAGTAGTTTACTTCAGACCTTCGGGTCCATAGCTAGTAGCTAGATGGCTTCTTCTCTGTTTTTGGATCTCAATACAATCTTCTTTTTGCGGTGTGTTTGTTGAGACCGATGAATTGTGGGTTTATGATCCAGTATTACCTATGGAAAATATTTGATTCTTCTCTGAATTCTTTTATGTATGATTGAGTTATCTTTGCAAGTCTCTTCGAATTATCTTTTTGGTTTGGACAACTAGATTGGTAGTTCTTGCAATGGGAGAAGTGCTTAGCTTTGGGTTCAATCTTGCGGTGTCCTTACTCAGTGACAGAAAGATTTGCAAGGCACGTATTGTATTGTTGCCATCGAGGATAACAAGATGTTTTTTTATCATATTGCATGAATTTATCCCTCTACATCATGTCATCTTGCTTACGGCGTTACTCTGTTTTTACTTAATACTCTAGATGCATCTTTGGATAGCGGTCGATGAGTGGAGTAATAGTGGTAGATCTTGAGAATCGTTTGATCTACTTGTTTTGGACGTGATGCCTATATACATGATCATTGCCTAGATATACTCATAACTATGCTCAATTCATCAATTGCTCAGCGATAATTTGTTCACCCACCGTAGAATACTTATGCTCTTGAGAGAAGCCACTAGTGAAACCTATGGCCCCCAGGTCTATTCTCATCATATCAATCTATATCACTTTATTTACTTGCTTTGTTTTTACTTTGCCTTTACTTTTTACTTTGCATCTATCTATCAAAAATACCAAAAATATTATCTCTATCGGATCTCACTCTAAGTAAGTGACCGTGAAGGATTGACAACCCCTAAGCGTTGGTTGCGAGTTGCTATCGTTTTATGTAGAGTACGAGGGACTTGTGCGTGGTCTCCTCTTGGATTGATACCTTGGTTCTCAAAAGCGAGGAAATACTTACGCTACTTTGCTGCATCATCCTGTCCTCTTGGGAAATCAGCGATGCTCAAGAGGTAGCAAGAAGAATTTCTGGCGCCGTTGCGGGAGGCTCACGCAAAACAAGTCAACCATACCAAGTACCCATCACAATCCCTATCTCTCGCATTACATTATTTGCCATTTGCCTCTCGTTTTCCTCTCCCCCACTTCACCCTTGCCGTTTTATTCGCCCTCTCTATCCCAATCTCCTCCTCTCTTTCTCGCTTGCCGTTTTTTCTGTTTACTTGTGTGTTGGATTACTTGTTGCCATGGCGCAAGATAATACCAAATTGTGTGACTTCTCAAACACCAATAATAATGATTTCCTTAGTACTCCGATTGCTCCTCTTAATGATGTTGAGTCTTGTGAAATCAATACCGCTTTGCTGAATCTTGTTATGACAGATCAGTTCGCCGGCCTTCCTAGTGAAGATTCCGCTACTCATCTAAACAATTTTGTTGATTTGTGTGATATGAAAAAGAAGAAAGATATGGATAACAATATTATCAAATTGAAGTTATTTCCGTTTTCACTTAGAGATCGTGCTAAAGTTTGGTTTTTGTCTTTGCCTAAAAATAGTATTGATTCTTGGAACAAGTGCAAAGATGCTTTTATCTCTAAGTATTTTCCTCCCGCTAAGATCATCTCTCTTAGGAACGATATTATGAATTTTAAACAACTTGATCATGAGCATGTTGCCCAATCTTGGGAAAGAATGAAATTGATGCTTCGCAATTGCCCTACTCATGGTTTGAATTTATGGATGATCATACAAAATTTTTATGACGGATTGAATTTTGCTTCTAGAAATCTTTTAGATTCGGCCGCGGGAGGCACTTTTATGGAAATTATGTTAGGGGATGCTACCAAATTGCGTGATAATATTATGGCTAATTATTCTCAATGGAACACCGAAATATCTTCTAGTAAAAAAGTGCATGCTATAGAAGAAATCAATGTTTTGAGTGAAAAGATGGATGAACTTATGAAGATGTTTGCTCCTAAAAATACTCCTCTTGATCCCAATGATATGCCTTTATCTTCTTTGCTTGAGAATAATAATGAATCTATGGATGTGAATTTTGTTGGTAGGAATAGTTTTGGAAACAACGCTTATAGAGGGAATTTTAATCCCAGGCCTTATCCTAGTAATCCTTCTAATAATTATGGAAATTCCTACAATAACTCTTATGGAAATTTTAATAAGATGCCCTCTGAATTTGAGAGTAGTGTTAAAGAGTTTATGAATTGACAAAAGAATTTTAATGCTTTGCTTGAAGAGAAATTGCTTAAAGTTGATGATTTGGCTAGGAGCGTTGATAGAATTTCTCTTGAAATTGATTCTTTAAAGCTTAGATCTATTCCTCCTAAGCATGATATCAATGAGTCTCTCAAAGCCATGAGAATTTCCATTGATGAGTGCAAGGAAAGAACCGCTAGGATCGTGCTTCCAAAGATGCCTTTATTAAAGCGTGTTCTTCCAATCCCTATGAAAATCAAGATGAAGATCTAAAAGTTATTGATGTGCCCCCATTAAATCTTTGTTTTCAATATGAATCTTGATGAATCTGAAGATTATCTTCCTTTACCTAGAAGGCATTCTAAGAATTGGAGTTTCTAGATCTTGATGATGAAATTGATGAAAGTGGGATTGAAATAAATAAAAACCGTGATGTTGCTAAACCCACTATTTTGGATCTCAAGGAATTTAATTATGAAAATTGCTCTTTGATTGGTTGTATTTCCTTGTTGCAATCTGTGCTAGATTCTCCTCATGCTTATAGTCAAAATAAGGCCTTTCTTGAACATATTGTTGATGCCTTGATGCAATCTTATGAAGAAAAACTTGAGTTGAAAGTTTCTATCCCTAGAAAACTCTATGATGAGTGGGAACCTACTATTAAAATTAAAATTAAAGATTTTGAGTTTCATGCTTTGTGTGATTTGGGTGCTAGTGTCTCTACTATTCCCAAAACTTTATGTGATTTTGATGATTGCTCTCTAAACTTGCATCTTGCAGATTCCACTATTAAAAATCCTATGGGAAGAATTAATGATGTTCTTATTGTTGCAAATAGGAATTATGTGCCCGTAGATTTTATCGTTCTTGATATAGATTGCAATCCTTCATGTCCTATTATTCTTGGTAGACCTTTCCTTAGAACGATTGGTGCAATTATTGATATGAAGGAAGGAATATTAGATTACAATTTCCTTAAAGAGGGTATGGAACACTTTCCTAGAAAGAAAATAAAATTACCATATGAATCTATTGTGAGAGCCACTTATGGATTGCCTACCAAAGATGGCAATACCTAGATCTATCCTTGCTTTTATGCCTAGCTAGGGCGTTAAGCGATAGCGCTTGTTGGGAGGCAACCCAATTTTATTTTGTGTTTTTTTGTTTTTGCTTCTGTTTAGGAATAAATAATCCATCTACCTTCTGTTTGGATGTGGTTTTATGTTTTAATTAGTGTTTGTGCCAAGTAGGACCTATAGGATAACCTACGATGATAGTTGATTTGATTCTGCTGAAAAACAGAAACTTTGCGCGCACGAATTTAGTTATGATAAATCACAGGAACGTGATTTTGTGTTTATTCTTTTTGCTGATGATCAATAAACAAATTGTCCAGGACTTCCTATTTTGGTAGAATTTTTAGAGTTCTAGAAGTTTGCGTTAGTTATAGATTGCTACAGACTGTTCTGTTTTTGGCAGATTCTGTCGTGTGTTGTTTGCTTATTTTGATGAATCTATGGCTAGTAAATTAGTTTATAAACCATAGAAAAGTTGGAATACAGTAGGTTTAACACCAATATAAATAAAGAATGAGTTCATTACAGTACCTTGAAGTAGTCTTTTGTTTTCTTTCTCTAGCAGACTCACGAGATTTCTGTTGAGTTTTGTGTTGTGAAGTTTTCAAGTTTTGGGTGAATTCTTTTGATGGATTATGGAACAAGGAGTGGCAAGAGCCTAAGCTTGGGGATGCCCATGGCACCCCAAGATAATCAAGGACACAAAAGTCAAAGCTTGGGGATGCCGGAAGGCATCCCTCTTTAAATCCACTTCCATCGGTAATTTACTTGGAGCTATATTTTATTCACCAACATGATATGTGTTTTGCTTGGGCGTCTTGTATTATTTGTGTCTTTGCTTGTTAGTCTACAACAATCATCCTTGCTGTACACATATTTTGAGAGATCCATACATGAATTGGAATTTGTTAGAATAATCTATGTGCTTCACTTATATCTTTTGAGCTTGATAGTTTTGCTCATAGTGCTTCACTTATATCTTTTGAGCGTGATAATTTTTGCTCTAGTACTTCACTTAGATCTTTTAGAGCACGGTGGTGGATTTTTTTAAAGAAACTATTTGATCTCTCATGCCTCACTTAGATTATTTTGAGAGTCTTTAATAGCATGGTAATTTGCTTAATGTTAATATACTTGGTATTCAAGATATGTGAAACTTTCTTTTGAGTGAATTGAATACTAAGATAAGTTTGATGCTTGATAATTGTTTTGAGATATGGAGGTGATAATATCAAAGTCGTGCTAGTTGGGTGATTATGAATTTGAGAAATACTTGTGTTGAAGTTTGCAAGTCCGTAGCATGCATGTATGGTTAAAGTTGTGTAACAAATTTGAAACATGAAGTGTACACAGCTTGTGCATCCTTATGAGTGGCGGTCGGGGAGACGGCGATGGTCTTTTCCTACCAATCTATCCCCTAGGAGCATCGCGTAGTACTTGAATTTTGATGACTTCTAAATTTTTGCAATAAGTATATGAGTTCTTTTGACTAATGTTGAGTCCATGGATTATCGCACTCTCACCTTTCCACCTTTGCTAGCCTCTTGATGCAGTGCATTGCCCTTTCTCACCTTGAGAGTTGGCGCAAACTTAGCGGTGCATCAAACCCATGATACGATACACTCTATCACACATAAACCTCCTTATATCTTCCTCAAAACAGCCACCATACCTACCTATCATGGCATTTCCATAGCCATTCGAGATATATTGCCATGCAACTTCCACCATCATCATCATGACATACATTACTTTTGTCATATTGCCATTGCAAGATCTTGTAGTTGACATCGTATTTGTGGCAAAGCCACCATGCATTATTTTCCATACATGTCACTCTTGATTCATTGCACCACCCGGTACACCTTGGAGGCATCATATAGAGTCATATCTTGTTCTAAGTTTGAGTTGTAATCCTTGTGTTGTAATCAATGGAAGTGTGATGATCATCATTATTAGAGCATTGCCCAAATAAAAAAAGGGAGAAAGGCCAAAAAGAAAAAAAAAAAGGCCCAAAAAAAGGCAATGTTACTATCTCTTTTTCCACACTTGTGCTTCAAAGTAGCACCTTGTTCTTCATGTAGTGAGTCTCATATATTGTGCTTCAAAGTAGCACCTTGTTCCTCATGTAGTGAGTCTCATAAGTTGTCTTTTTCATACTAGTGGGAATTTTTCATTATAGAACTTGGCTTGTATATTCCTACGATGGGCTTCCTCAAATGCCCTAGGTCTTCGTGAGCAAGCGAGTTGGATGCACACCCACTAGTTTTCTTTTGTTGAGCATTCATAGCTCTAGTGCATCCGTTGCATGGCAATCCCTACTCCTCGCATTGACATCAATTGATGGGCATCTCCATAGCCCGTTGATTAGCCGCGTCAATGTGAGACTCTCTCCTTTTTGTCTTCTCCACACAATCCCCATCATCATATTCTACTCCACCCATAGTGCTATATCCATGGCTCACGCTCATGTATTGCGTGAAGGTTGAAAAAGTTTGAGATTATTTAAGTATGAAACAATTGCTTGGCTTGTCATCGGGGGTATAGAAGTTGGGAACATCTTTGTGTGACGAAAATGAAGCATAGCCTAACTATATGATTTTGTAGGGATGAACTTTCTTTTGCCATGTTATTTTGAGAAGACATGATTGCTTGATTAGTATGCTTGAAGTATTATTGTTTTTGTGTCAATATGAACTTTTGTCTTGAATCTTTGGATCTGAATATTCATATCACAAATAAGAAGATTTACATTGAAATTATGCCAAAGTATCACTCGCATCAAAATTCTTTTTATCATTTACCTACTCGAGGGGCGGCAGAATTAAGCTTAGGGATGCACGATATGTCTCCAACGTATCTATAATTTTGATTGCTCCATGCTACTTTATCTACTGTTTTGGACTATATTGGGCTTTATTTTCCACTTTTATATTACTTTTGGGACTAACATATTAACAGGAGGCCCAGCCCGAATTGCTTTTTTTTGCCTTTTTTAGTATTTGAAGAAGCAGAATATCAAAAGGAGTCCAAGCGGAATGAAACCTTGGGATCGTGATTTTCCAAGCGAATGTGACCGGAGACTTGGACCCTACTCCAGCGATGCAGGAGGTCACGAGGGTGGGCGCGCCCCCTACCTCGTGGGCCCCTCGGGCTCTCTTGGCGTACTCCTTCCTCCTATATATACCTCGTATCCCGAACAATCGAGCAGGAGCCAAAACCTAATTCCACCGCGCAACCTACGTATCCACGAGATCCCATCTTGGGGCCATTAGGAGCTCCGTGGGAGGCATCCACCATGGGGGCTTCTACATCACCATAGTCGGTGTCAAAACCGGCGGATCTCGGGTAGGGGTCCCAGGCTGTGCGTCTAGGCGGATGGTAACAGGAGACAAGGGACACAATGTTTTTACCGAGTTGGGGCCCTCTCGATGGAGGTAAACCCTACTCTGCTTGATTAATATTGATGATATGGGTAGTACAAGAGTGGATCTACCACGAGATCAAGGAGGCTAAACCTAGAAGCTAGCCTATGGTATGATTGTTGTGATTGTTGTTGTCCTACGGACTAAAACCCTCCGGTTTATATAGACAGGAGAGGGCTAGGGTTACACAGTCTGTTACAATGGTAGGAGATCTACATATCCGTATTGCCAAGCTTGCCTTCCACGCCAAGGAAAGTCCCATCCGGACACGGGACGAAGTCTTCAATCTTGTATCTTCATAGTCTTGGAGTCCGGCCGATGATGATAGTCCGGCTATCCGGACACCCCTAGTCGAGGACTCCTCGGTAGCCTGAACCGGGCTTCAATGGCGATGAGTCTGGCGCATATTGTCTTGACATTGCAAGGCAGGTTCCTCCTCCGAATAATTCATAGAAGATTGTGAACACCGGGATAGTGTCAAACTCTGTAAGATAAATTCCACATACCACCGTAGAGAATAATATTTACACAAGTTCAATCTGGCGGCGTATTTTGTGGCGTGACGTCACACCACTACCAAGCCTTTACTTGAATTGTTTTTATTATACCACCTCGGCGTGTTTAGCAAAGCGGTTTCCTTGCACGTCTTGTCGAGCGAGCGGTGTTCCCCTTATTCGGGTTCCCATCAATACGGACGTGGGTAACCCAACGCGCCATTGATTGTGGTGCTTGGGAGATAAGCGAGTTTTACCGGGCGGTGGGGATGCATAGTCTTCGTCCGCCCATATATAAGGGGATAATGATCCACCTCTTTTACCTACGCCTTCTTCCTCCTTTGCTTATCCATCTTGGCTTTTCGAGATCCAGCGCCCGATCCGCACATCTCACCTCAACCTTCTCCGGCCATGTCGGGCGAGAGGCAAGTGGATGGCCTCCTCCGTTCTGGAGGGCACATCGAAGCTTCTGTGGCGCGGATACCTGTCCAGCGACATCGCGCATCGGCTGCCCGACGAGGGCAGCTCATCCCACCCGAGGCCCCACTTCCTCCATGGATTGGGCTTCCCTTCACCCCTTCGTCCGGGGGCTCATGTACTACTACGGCTGGACTTCCGCGATCTGGCGCCAAACTTCATCCTCAACATCTCGGCGTTTATCGTGGGTGTGCGAAACCTTCCTCGCATCCAGCCCCGCCCGACTTGTGGCTAAAGACCTTCAATGTCAAGCGAAGGTTGTGAAGGGCAATAAGCGAATCTGAGGCGCCATGGTGGGCAAAATGCCCAGCGTCACTTGGCTTGAGGTGCCTTCGTGGAATCCATCAAAGGGTGGCAATCGGGGTGGTTCTACATCACCGAGCAGCGTGACCCTAAATGGGCGGCCCCAATTCGAATCTGGCATCCCTATGCAGCTCACCTCTGGAAAGAAAGGGCTTGCTATGGGGTAGTTGGAGGCCGGGACTCGATCCTGTCTCCAGACCACAGTGACCAAGCTCAAGCTTGTCAATGTGATCCAGGTCATGCTTTCGTCCGCGGATTCTCCCATGCCAACAACGGGCCTTCAATTTGTGGGAGTTTGATCCAGCCTGACACGGACCTGGCGGGCTCTTGACCTGACGTCTGAAGCTGCACGGAGGTCTTTGTTCAAGAAGCGGAGAAGCCCGCATCCATAGCGAAGATCGCGGATTGACCGCAGCACCAGGCCGGCGAGGTAAGTTATGTCATCCTTGACGGGACACTCATTTCTTTCATAGTTTGACTCTATATGGGATCTAAACTCCCAATGCCTTTAACAGGACTGGTAGAAGATATCCAGACAGGTTAACTGTCCGGCTCCCCTTCCAGAAGACCCAACGGACACCCGTTTGACGGGGCTGCTAGTCCCGGCACTTTACGTGGTGCCGGAGAAGAAGGCCTAGAAGAAGGCCACGGGAACCCGAAGGAGTTCTCGGCGTCAGGCGGTATCGGACTCATCGTCCGATGACTCCGAGGCGGACTCCTCTCCTGAGGATGAGGAGGAGGAGAAGAAAGAAGCCTCTCCCGGTGAAGAAGAAGAAAGAAGGCCTCCCGGCGAGGCAAAAGTCAGAAGGAAGGACACTTCCCGGACTGTTCATAGCGTTGGCGATGGCGAGCGAGTGGCCTCAAGGGCCAAGCCCACAGCAAGATCGTAAGTATCAGACTCCTAGATAGTTTATAATTTTCACTTTGCCACGGTGTCTTTCTAATGCCGCACACAACACATAGTCCGGCCAAGGCGATCTTCCGCTCGTCCAGTGGGTCCTTAGATCGTCGGATATGGATTCCTTCCGACCGCCTCAACTCCCGTGTGGCCAGCGGCCGCCGAGGTGGGATCGAGAAGGGACCCGCCGGAGGAGGAGGCCCGGAGATGCCGCAAGGCAACCTCCGGACTACTGCCGGACTCCTTGCCGGAACTGCGATGGTTCGGAGTTCGGCAGCGGCCCCCTTGTAAGAAGGGCAAGGCTGTGACACCGGCCTTTGTCCAACGAGGCGCGGATAACTGATGGGCGCTCAATGGCGCTTCCATCGAAGAAAACTACCGCACTATCATGAGTGCGGTGATTGAAAAGATTCATTTCGCCAAGGCGGGTTGACCAAGCTTCTGCAACCTTCTAACGAGCTTTGGGTGAGAATTTTGAGATATGTAATATAATACCGCATAGACATTAGCCCATGATGCTCGGTTCGGTGTTAGGATAGAAAAGCGGATGAGGATCTAAAAGATATCTGTGAGGAGTTCTAAAAATATGTCAATATGGGATTGCAGGCTGCTTGGCTGTGACCTCTGCCGCCTTGACTCACAGTCGATGCTTTGAAGCGAGAACCTCGGTGGTCGGAGAAGCGAGCTTCGGCCGTGCCAAAAAGCAGCTCGAGGACAAGGAAGGTGAGTAACACCGTATTAAATTTGTACCTTCTGAAAAAGGATTTGGTTGCAAGACAAATAACAAGGATAACATGGGTACTCAGGGGCCACGAGCAGTGGCGACCACGAAGGAGGCGGTGTCTGTGGCGAGCATAATGCGGCCCTGAGGCGAGCAGTGGGAGAAGCAGGAGGCGGGGGTGGCGGAGGTGCAGCAAGAGCTCCGGACTCTCATGGAAAAACATGAGAGTTTGGGCGCAACTCAAAGACTTCGAGTCCGAGCTTGCATCGGCTCTTGAGGCGCCAAAACCGCTAAGGCGAAGCCCACAAGGCCCTCCGGAGATCGAGGATTTGAAGAAAATAGCAGCGGGTAAGGCATTTTTCATGCAAAGCAAGCATGTGAATGTGAATTACCTATTACTTACCCGGTCGGAGCTCTCGGGGGCGTTCAGCGGATCTGCCCATAGCGTGTCGGATCTTTGCCGCTTTCTCTTTGGGCGAGGAGGGCTCGGCGAAGAAGGTCTTGGTCTCGGTATCTTTGAGGCGGACATCAGTGCCCCTTAGCGACCAGGTGAAGCCGTGGTCGAGCTCCACAAGGTAGTCGAACAGGCCATGAAGGTCCTCGTGGTTGTTTGTGGCCCAAGGAGGCCATGCACAGGAGCTACTTGACTGGTCTGCGGCTGGTGGGCCAGCGTCCACAGGTTGAGTCGTCAAGCACTCCGCTTTGCATTGAAGGTGCCGTCGGGCCTTGCCCGTCTTGAAAGTGCCTTTGGGCGGGATGGATCTTGAGAAGCTGGCAGCAGACGCACCACGGTGGGCAAGGAGTATCGCCGCGCCGAAATGTACTATAAGAGTGTCTGAAGGGTGCCGCATGATTGCGGGTGAGTGCTCAAAGATGTAATATTTGAGTAGATTCGCATTTTGTTATCACGTGCGCTGAAAACTTTGTTCATATCGCTAAGCAGCGCTTGTTAATTTAAAATATTACCTTACGTGCGGCCGTTTATCGAATCGAGAGATGGCAAGTCGTCGGCTTCAGCCCCATGCCACTAGTCTTTGGGGTGTTGGGATAAACTTGGCGCCTTGTTCCCATGTTTGGGTCCATCTAGGGGCGCTCAACACTCTGAGCGAGGCAACGGACTTATAATGCTTGAACACTCTCACTTAGCCATAGAATTCTATAATTTTAAATTTAGTGAAGCCCCTAGTGTTCGGAAGACCGAGTTGAGGCGCTATCACGCCTAGGCAGACGGGCAGGTTCCTCGCTCTAAGCGGCATAAGTCTTTAGGGACTCGAAAAAACCTCTCGAACAGCGACCAGCTCTCGCCTTATCATGACGGTCAGTTTTAGCTTTCTCCTTGGCGCTCGCCCAGCTCAGCAGGCGCAATCGCGGTGGTTCTCCAGTGCTACCTTAGCGATACAGCGGAATGTAAGGTACCAAAACATGGGAGCAGGCAAACCCAACTATTGACCCAAGACATGACTCGGAGCCGATGCATATAATGCTATAAGTTCGGGGTGCCGCACTTGTGAAAGTGTTCGGACTTATCACACCATAATGTGGGGAACTTAAGCCCCTGGCGTATTTAGCCATACCGAAGTGTACGGATGTAACATGCCATAAATGAACATATATAAGAAAGAAATGCAATTATAAGCAAAAAGTGATGCATTGTTTATTCCAGAAATACTCCCATGAATGCAGAACGATACAAATGGTGCGGTAAGCAAGGGATTGGACTATTAAACATGTCCCCGTCCAGGGGTAGGCTGCGGAATGGTGTATTAAACAGATTTAATGCTCGTAATGGAGACCACACGAGTGTTAAATCGTAGCCTTTCTCCTTCCACAGCTATTGCATCGTGAGTTCGGCGAGTCTCTTGCCGGACGGGGCCTCTCAGTGAGCGGAGTCCTGTGGGTAGAAAAAAAAGAAAAAAAAAAAACGACACACTTGGGAGCCCTGGTGTGGTTGAGCCGCACTCTAGGCTGTCGTGGTGGTGCCCTCCCCTATTCCCATGGTATCTCGGGCGTAATGATGTCGCGAAGGACTAGTCTTCAATTATGCAAGGGCTGGGGTTGGGGCCGCATTACTCGTGTGTTGGAGCGTGCTAGGTGGTCTTGTTGTAGGTTACTCGGGCGCGTTTGGCGTGTCCGGTAAACTGGCGAACTTCGAAAATTGCCTTAGAGGCTGCTCTGTACCTGCGCGAGCATTGTGTGTTCCTCCGTTCGGAGGGCGTTGATATTCGGTTGACCGTGATGACTCCTCGAGGGCTGGCATCTTGAGCTTGAGGTATCGTAGTGCGGCACGCGTTGAACTTTGCAAGCAGCGGTTCGTCCGCGAGCATGATAGCCGCTGCGAGCGGGACTATATCGAAGATTAACTCCTCGCCCGGAAGTTATCCGGGATCGAAGACCACTTCTAGTGTAACCGAGCACATGCAATTGGCCTCTACACTGGTATGGCGCCTTTGAAGGTCGTCTTTGTGGGTTTAATCCTTGAGGGTTCTATGCCCATCTTGCGCATTGTATCCTGATAAAGCAGGTTCAGGCTGCTGCTGCCGTCCATCAGGACTCTAGTGAGGTGAAATCCATCGACATTGGGTCTAAAACCAATGCGACGAATCCGCCATGGCGGATACTGGTGGGGTGGTCCCTTCGATCAAAAGTGATCGGGCAGGAGGACCATGGGTTGAACTTTGGGGCGACTGGCTCCATCGCGTATACGTCCCTGAGTGCATGCTTCCGCTCCCTCTTGGGTATGTGAGTTGCGTATATCATGTTCTCCGTCCGCACTTCTGGGGGGAAACCTTTCTATCCTCTATTGTTCGGCGGCCGGGTCTCTTCCTCATCATCGCTATGCAGCCCCTTGTCATTGTTTTCGGCAATTAACTTGCCTGCCTGCTTAAATACCCAACAATCCCTATTGGTGTGATTAGCTGGCTTTTCGGGGGTGCCATGTATCTAGCAAGAGCGGTCGAGTATTTGGTCCAAATTGGACAGGCCCGGAGTAGTTCTTTTGAATGGCTTTTTCCGCCGACCAGGTTTAGAGCCTCTGAATCCGGCGTTGACTGCTGTATCCTCAGTGTTATCGCCGTTAACGCGGCATTTGTTTTTGTTTCGACGTGACCTGCCATTGCGGTCCTTGGTATCCGGACTGCGAATTTTTCTTTGAGGTTATTCTGCGGGCTAGCGGCTGTCCTCTCCCGCATAAAGCGGGTCATGAGTGATGTGAGGGCTGCCATGGATTTGGCTTTTCTGTCCTAGGTGCGGGCCAGCCACTCGTCGCGGATGTTATGTTTGAAGGCTGCGAGGGCACATGCATCCGGACGGTCGGCGATTTGATTTTCTTTGTTAGAACCGTGTCGAGCTATGCGGCGATTCGTTTAGCTGCTGAATTATGTGGCTTAGGTCATCGGCGTCGGTGGTCGCACATATGTGCCTTGGAAGTTGTCAAGGAATGCGGCTTCGAGGTCTTCCCAACACCAATTGATTCTGCTGCAAGCTGTTAAGCCAATCCGAGCTGGTCCTTTAAGCAGTGGGAGATATTTGATGGCATGAAGATCGTCACGCGGGCCATGTGGATATGAAGGAGGTAGTCTTCAATCCAAACCGCGAAGTCTGTTGTGCCATCGTAGGATTCAATGTTCACGGGTTTAAACCCTTGAGGATTTGATGCTCCATTACTTCATCATGAAGCATAGTGGGTGTCTGGCGCCTCTATATTGGGCTATATCCGGCGTAGCTCGAGCGAGCTTTGTCTCTTGTGTTGACCCGACCGGACTTCTTGTGTCAGTAGCGGCGTATGTAAATCGCGTGCGTGATGAAGCCCACGCGATCCGTGGATCGATCTTGATTGTCTTGCCTTATCCTCAATATAACTTCGCAAGTCGAAGCGTTCCCTATGGCCTTGTGCTTTTCGGCGTCTGCGGAATGCAGTTACGAGGAGAACCTAAAGGCCTCTCTGTCAGCTGACCCGCGAGGTGGTCGGTCGGCCGTGTTATGCTCTGGTGATGCAGGTTTGTATGCCTCCTCCTCTAATTGGGGAGCAACTTGCGTTTGGGGTAGCTTTTGTAGGGCGTTGAGTTCATGCTCTTGACGCAAGGACTTTAGTCCATCATCGGCTAGCGGTCTTGATCAGCTCTAAGCTATTCTTGCTTTTCTTTAGGCTGTTACGCCGTGGCCATAAGCCTGCGTTTGAAAGCGCTCTTGTTCGGCGGGATCCTCGGGCACGGCCAATTCGTTGTCGTCGAGCTTGCCTCGTCTCGAAGGAGGCATGTAATTATCATCCTCGAGCTCTTAAATGCCGCTCTCTCATGAGGCTGGCTTCTCCGTCCTCTGTCTTGAATCTTGCTAGAGGGTTGTCTTGACACTCTCACGGGGTGTTATTATCCACGGTGCCATAATCTCCATTCTTGTGGCGGGATTTAGGCGGCGCCGTGATCTTGGCAGCAGGCTGTTTCTTGGAGGAATCGCCTCCATTGCTTCTTCGCCATTCCCATCCTTTGGGATGTCCACCATGTATATGTCGTATGGCGGGTGGTCTTCGATTGCCCCATAGGCCTTGGTTCTTGATCGTCTCGGCATCGTCGTCCATACCGCCGATGTCTTGGTCATAGTCTAACATGTCGGTTAGGTAAATCGGCGGCGGCTACAAAGTGGGTGGTGGGTGGGGTTTCAATTTCTTCGTCGTCCGCATCCCAACCGTCCTGACCGTAATTCGGCCAGGGCTCTCCTGATAGCGAGAGATACTTTAGTGAATTCAGGATGTCGCCAAAAGGCGAGTGTTGAAAGATGTCATGGCGGTGAACTCCATGATCGGCGTGTCGGATTCGATTGGAGGCGCGAGGAGGTTAGTCCGTGAGTCCGGCACCTCGAGTCCTGGCGTCGCAAGGGACAAGGTCGATGTCGGCTCCATCGTCGTAGAGGTTGTAGCCCCAGGCGGTGTCTAGCCACCCATCCTCGTCTGCGATCGGCTCGAATTAAGAATCGAGGCGGACTCATGTGCGGCTTCGAGGCCTTTGTCCGGCGTGAGCTAAATCATGCCCATCGAGGAGCGGTCTGGCGGCGCTCGGCGTGGCTCGATTCCATCGAAGATCAAGTCTCCGAATGTCGGCCGTGAAGTTTAAGCTTCCAAATCTGACTGATGGCGGGCGTAGCTTCGATCTGCTCGGATGGCCAGCGAATTGGCCCGATGCAAAGCCGCCCGAACACGAAGATCTGTCCAGGGAGAAAAGTCTCACCACAGACTGCGTCGTTGTTGATGATCGAAGGAGCCATCAAGCCTATTGGTGGCGACAGGAGGAGCTCTCAATTTAAGCACCATTGTCGATTATCAAAACCGGTGGATCTTGGGTAGGGGTCCCGAGCGTGCGTCTAGGCGGATGGTAACGAGGAGACAAGGGACACGATGTTTTTACCCGGAGTTCGGGCCCTCTCGATGGAGGTAAAACCCTACTCCTGCTTGATTAATATTGATGATATGGGTAGTACAAGAGTGGATCTACCACGAGATCAAGGAGGCTAAACCTAGAAGCTAGCCTATGGTATGATTGTTGTGATTGTTGTTGTCCTCTGGACTAAAACCCTCGGTTTATATCGACAGGAGAGGGCTAGGGTTACCTGTGCTGTTACAATGGTAGGAGATCTACATATCCATATTGCCAAGCTTGCCTTCCGCCAAGAAAGTCCCATCCGGACACGGGCGAAGTCTTCAATCTTGTATCTTCATAGTCTTGGAGTCCGGCCGATGATGATAGTCCGGCTATCCGGACACCCCTAGTCGAGGACTCCTCGGTAGCCCACGAACCGGGCTTCAATGGCCAGACGAGTCCGGTGGCGCATATTGTCTTCGGCATTGCAAAGGCGGGTTCCTCCTCGAATAATTCATAGAAGATTGTGAACACCGGGATAGTGTCGGCTCTATAAGATAAATTCCACATACCACCGTAGAGAATAATATTTACACAAGTTCAATCTGGCGGCGTATTTTGTGGCGTGGCGTTACACCACTACCAAGCCTTTACTTGAATTGTTTTATTATACCACCTCGGCGTGTTTAGCGAAGCGGTTTCCTTAACACGTCTGTCGAGCGAGATCGTGTTCCCCTTATTCGGGATTCCCATCAATACGGACGTGGGTAACCCAACAGCGCCATTGATTGTGGCGCTTGGGAGATAGCGAGTTTTACCGGGCGGTGGGGGCGCATAGTCTTCGTCGCCCATATATAAGGGATAAGGATCCACCTCTTTTACCTCGCCTTCTTCCTCCTTTGCTTATCCATCTCCACTTTTCGAACTCCAGCGCCCAGTCCGCATCTCACCTCAACCTTCTCCGGCCATGTCGGGAGGCGGGGAGGCAAGTGGATGGCCTCCTCCGTTCTGGAGGGCACATCGAGCTTCTTGCGGCACGGATACTGTCCAGCGACATCGCGCATCGGCTGCCCGACGAGGCGGCTCATCCCACCCAGGCCCCATGAGAGGTCGTATTCCTCCGCACTTCCTCCATGGACTGGGCTTCCACTTCACCCCTTCGTCCAGGGCTCATGTACTACTACGGCACGGACTTCCACGATCTGGCGTAAACTTCATCCTCAACATCTCGGCGTTTATCGTGCGTGTGCGAAACCTTCCTCTGCATCCAGCCCCACTTGACGTGGCTAAAGACCTTCAACGTCAAGCGAAGGTTGTGAAGAAGCAGCCAAGCGGAGTCTTGGGCGCCATGGTGGGCAAAATGCCCAGCGTCACTTGGCGAGGTGCCTTCGTGGAATCCATCAAAGGGTGGCAATCGGGGTGGTTCTACATCATCGAGCGCGTGACCCTAAATGGGCGTGGCCCCAGTCAGATCTGGCATCCCTATGCAGCTCACCTCTGGAAAGAAGGGCTTTCTATGGGGTAGTTGGAGGTGACCGGACTCGATCTGTCTCCGAGACCCTAGTGAACAAGCTCAAGCTTGTCAATGTGATCGAGTTGGGCCCTCTCGATGGAGGTAAACCCTACTCCTTCTTGATTAATATTGATGATATGGGTAGTACAAGAGTGGATCTACCACGAGATCAAGGAGGCTAAACCTAGAAGCTAGCCTATGGTATGATTGTTGTGATTGTTGTTGTCCTCTGGACTAAAACCCTCCGGTTTATATAGACACGGAGAGGGCTAGGGTTACAGTGGAGTTACAATGGTAGGAGATCTACATATCCGTATTGCCAAGCTTGCCTTCCACGCGAAGGAAAGTCCCATCCGGACACGGGACGAAGTCTTCAATCCTGTATCTTCATAGTCTTGGAGTCCGGCCGATGATGATAGTCCGGCTATCCGGACACCCCCTAGTCCAGGACTCCCTCAACCACCATAGCCCCTCCGATGAAGTGTGAGTAGTTTACTTCAGACCTTCTGGTCCATAGCTAGTAGCAGATGTCTTCTTCTCTGTTTTTGGATCTCAATACAATGTTCTCCCCCTCTCTCGTGGAGATCTATTCGATGTAATCTTCTTTTTGTGGTGTGTTTGTTGAGACCGATGAATTGTGGGTTTATGATCCAGTATTATCTATGGAAAATATTTGATTATTCTCTGAATTCTTTTATGTATGATTGAGTTATCTTTGCAAGTCTCTTGAATTATCTTTTTGGTTTGTGACTAGATTGGTAGTTCTTGCAATGGGAGAAGTGCTTAGCTTTGGGTTCAATCTTGCGGTGTCCTTACTCGATGTGAGAAAGAGTTGCAAGGCACGTATTGTATTGTTGCCATCAAGGATAACAAGATGGGTTTTTTATCATATTGCATGAATTTATCCTGTACATCATGTCATCTTGCTTCTGACGTTACTGTTTTTACTTAATACTCTAGATGCATCTTTGGATAGCGGTCGATGAGTGGAGTAATAGTAGTAGATCTTGAGAATCGTTTGATCTACTTGTTTTGGGCGTGATGCCTATATACATGATCATTGCCTAGATATACTCATAACTATGCTCAATTACATCAATTGCTCAACAGATAATTTGTTCACCCACCATCGAATACTTATGCTCTTGAGAGAAGCCACTAGTGAAACCTATGCCCCGGGTCTATTCTCATCATATCAATCTATATCACTTTATTTACTTGCTTTGTTTTTTACTTTGCCTTTACTTTTTACTTTGCATCTATCTATCAAAAATACCAAAATATTATCTCTATCAGATCTCACTCTCGTAAGTGACCGTGAAGGATTGACAACCCCTAAGCGTTGGTTGCGAGTTGCTATCGTTTTATGTAGAGTGCGAGGGACTTGTCGTGGTCTCCTCTTGGATTGATACCTTGGTTCTCAAAAAGCGAGGAAATACTTACGCTACTTTCTTGCATCATCCTCTCCTCTTGGGAAATCAATGCGATGCTCAAGAGGTAGCAAGTGCCCGTGGAGGGTGGTTGAGCAGGACCCGTGGTGTGGAGGCTGGATGAGCGATGAGCGATGGAGGGTGCCCATGGAGGGTGGTTGAGCGATGGCGGTGGATTAGCGGCGGTGGAGGATGGATGAGCAGGGCACTGTGGAGGCTGGAGGAGGTCGGCGGTAGCCCGTGGAGGTGGAGGAGGTCGGCGGTGGAGATGAGCAGTATCCGTGGAGTCCGTTTTGCGATGCATACACACTCTCGATGAACAGGACCCCGTTTCGACCGTAGCGGTCCAACACAAGTCCGTTTAAATCCGTTTTGCGGTACACTACACCCTCCCGATCAGCGGGACCCCGTTTACCGGTAGGAGGTTTCGTTTAAGTCCATTTTGCGATGCGCCACACCTCCCGATCAGCGGGACCCCCATTTCGACCGTGGGAGGTCCGTTTCCTCCGTTTTGCGGTATGCCACACCCTCGATCAGATCAGGGACCCCCATTTCATTGTAGGAGGTCCATTTCCTCCGTTTTCGCGATGCGCCACCCTCCCGATCAACGGGACCCGTTCTGAGCGTGGGAGGTCCGTTTCCTCCGTCTGCGATGCGCTGAGCCTCGTTTCCATCGCCTGTTCCGTCCAAGCCCTCCCGATGAACACGACCACGCATTCCATTCCGACCCAGCTGGTTGGCTCCCACGCGTTCCGTTGCCTCCCGATGAACACGACACATTCCGTTGCCTCCCCATGAACACAACGCGTTCCGTTGCCTCCCCATGAACACGACGATGATGCTATTTCTTCGTTCCGACCGATCATGTACCACGAGCCACGGCGTGCGTGTCTTGTGATGGCGTTCGAGACTTGCCCGCATGTACACATACGTGGCCGTATTTTCTTTCAAGCACCCTGGCCACTGTACGTTCGTGTACATGCTACGTGCGCGCCTCTACTATGACACGTGCGCACCTCTACATCGACCGGTATGTACATACGTTCACGACCGGGATGACAACGCTTCGTGCGCCGACCGGTGGGTCCCGGTATCGAGCACTTCCTTGCTGTGAAGATGTAGCTGGTGGGTCCCAGCGATCGGCGAATCATTTTTTTGCGGGCGCACTTCCTTGCGTGCGAAGGTGTAGCTCTTTGGGTCCCGGCGATCGAAGCGAATCGTTTTTGTTTGCTGGGCGCACTTCCTTGCGTGCGAAGGTGTAGCTAGTGGGTCCCAGCGATCGAAGCGAATCATTTTTCGGGCCGCACTTCCTTGCGTGCAAAGATGTAGTGGTGGGTCCCAACGATCCGCAGGCGAATCATTTTTCCGGACGCACTTCCTTGCATGCGACTATGTAGCTCGTGGGTCCCGGCGGTTAGAAGCGAATCATTTTTCCGTGAAATCGATGGCCCGTCCGGTGGGTCCCATTGTCGGTGGAGGAATAATTATTTTCGGCGTAATAAGGAGGCACTTCCTTGCGGCTGCCGTGGACCCAGCTGTCAGCCTCTCCGCGTCACGATCCACGTTCGATGGAAGTCGTTCCTTGACCATATTGACCACGCCCGGCGAGAAGCACCACGGCGGTGGGCGGCGCGAGCCTAGGAAGGGCGACACAGTTGGGAAGACACGGCGGTGGATGCACCGCGGAGAGGAGTACAAGGGTTCACTAGTTGGCTGTCTTTGCCGTCGCCCGCAGAATAACGGGGGTGTGGGTGAGTGGAAGGATGGCATGGCGATGGTGGAAGTAGTAGAGGCGGTGAGGCCTCACGCGATGGCACAACCGACCACAGGGAGGCGAGGCGGTAGCGGCGGCGGCGTTGCTTTGGGCGGTTGAAGCAAGAAGACGGAGGTTAAAAAGCGGCGGCCGTTGGATGGACATCGTATGGTCACGGCGGCTAGAATCGTTTATATTGACTAAGTTGACAAAGCCCTTGAGTACGTCGACTTAGTAGAATATAGTCGACTTCGAAATGGTGCGCCCGGATGTCGAGAGGAGGAATCATTTTTGGGCGGGTGAAGCTAGAATATCCGAGATTGAAGAACAAGCCGACATCCGTTGGATGGACATCCAATAGCCACTCTGCTAGAACCGTGTGTTGACTATAAGTTGACAAAGCCTTGCATACGCGTCAACTCTATTTTTTTAGGGGACGCGTCAACTTAGTAACGCCAGAAGTGTGTGGCAGAGAACTTATAGCCCATTTGAGATTTGTAAGAATGTGTAGCCCATTTTTGAATTCTAATGGAATTTACTACAACCCATTTACAGTTTGTTAAAAGTACAACCCATTTCAACCAACCGTTCAAAATAGAATTCAATAAAATTTCCCACATTTTGATGGGATCCGAATATTTTTATCCCAAAATTTCTAGCCAGATTAAATACAAATTCAATATAAATTTATATTACATAAAAATCCAACGAAACATTGCGCTCGCAACAATTAATGAAATAAAAATTTTCAATATCCAAAAATAATATTTTATAAAGTAATCCTTGTTTGGTGCATTTTTATAGTTACTACCCGTTTTATAATTACATCCCATTTATTATTTCTTAAAGCCAATTTTCTTGTTAAGCCTAATGCATCCCTCCTAGGAAAGATTTTCAGCCCAGCGGGGCGGAGAATAACAACTTGACCTTGCCTGGGTATTCCTAAAAAAAGCATAGATGGGCTAGCCATTTTCAGCTTGAAAAAAATTAATATCTAAATTGGATATCGGCCTAGGCTAGATGGGCCTACAACCCTTGATTAATACACATGGCGATGTTTTTCGTTGTTGTTCAGAGGAGAAAAATTAATATCTGGGCTAAACATCGAAAAACTCTGCAGTGCTCACACCTCAAAAACAGAAATATTGCTCGAGCTGCTTGGTCCCAGCTGTCGGCCGCTTCTTGTACAATTCTCTCGTTTATTGACTACTCCCTCCTTCCAGTTTATAATGCTCAATTCAAAAATCTCACCAATCAAGGTAGATGGCGAGTGGTGGAATACTTTTTGTAGTTTTGCAAAAGCACCTAATTAATGCTCTTGTTATCCTCAAAAATTATGTTTATCAATGCATTAATTGCAATGCATGCATGCATAAAATTAGAAATCCGCAATTCATAGAGAACATTCAAAACAATCGATGATTATGCATCTCTCTACTTTGACCAATCTTATACAAAAAAGTGACTCACATGTCGAAAAGGCAATATTTACTTCACAACTAAAGAATAAAGAAAAAATTGATCGGTGACTCACATGCTATTTACTTCACAACTAAAGAATAAAGAAAAAATTGATCGTGCGCTAAACAAAGGCGTCCCATTCAAAAATATCAAATGCATGTCTTGCTAAAATCAATGAGCAAAATTTGACAAGGTTTTCCCATTCCAAAATATCAAATGCATACGATTGTGGAATGGGCAGGGTTTCTCCATCGGTTCGGACATTGACATGGCACCTCGTGCTAAATAAACCAGTGTTCTTTTGTGTAGTTCCACAAAATCAACCAAATTCGCGTAGCTTGTATGATTTCGCCCTTATATGTTTACAACGCCTTGAACTTATCGGCACCTCCTTTCTTGTGGTGGAAATGAATGATTCGATGTATTCATGAGCGTTTTGTGCAGTTCCCATTGAAATCAAGCTGAGCACCCTGTTTGCACAAATACAAAAAGTGATTAGTATAAAGCAAAGCGTACTATGAATTAGCGGTTTAATGAGGCACATACATGGTCCATGTAGAGCACACTTTTAGAAAAATGGAACTCGCTAGAAAGAATCCTAGAACAACATTGTACTCGCGCATCACAGCAAAAAAATGGAGATTTGTCAGTCCTTCTGAGCTGAAGTTAGTTTGGTCTTGTGGGGAGTAATGTAACCATCCTTCAACTGCTCCTTCTGATGAGAAGATAGACAGGGCTTCTTCATCCTGGCATAATCGAAACTAGTCACTTCACGTACTCCATATTCTTCTTCAGAGGAAGATGATCCTGTTGTGCAAAGACAAGAGGACTACTAAATGCTAGCATCCCTGTTTGCTCCAAAAAAAGGAAAGGAAATATTTAAAACAACACAGATGAAGCACTTCTCAAGGACAATACCACTTTTTCATGACAGTATCTAAACAGTAGCACAACACCAATAGAGATGACAAAGCTCAATCATATGGATGAAATCAGTGGGCGAGAACCAACCTTTGTCAAGAGGCTTATTGTGTAGAGCATAGATATGAAGCACTTCTCTGGAACCATCTGTTGCTATCTATGGTGGTGGCCATGCTTACTATATACTCCTCGATTAGTTAAATGTTTCCAACATCTTCTTGTGCAGTTCCACTAAAATATATGGTATCTTCAAAGAAGATCCCTGTTTGCACAAGTAGAGATAATTACGTATTACATTAAGAGTGGCATCAATTCAGTGGCAAAACAATTGCTCGTTCCAGCCATAGCAATAAATTAAGATGCCAAACTATATCATTACTTGTGTCGTCAGTCATCACAGTTCTAGTGCTTCATTACAACACTGGGAGTTGATTTTTGTTTTTCTTCCGCTTGTTCTTCCCCTTCATCACTTGGTTCAATAACAGACAAGCTTTGCCTTCAACGTAAGATTTGGCATGTCAATTAGGGAGCACAAGTATAGTATTAAACTTAATTTTTACGATGAAAGTGGCAAAATCTGAGCCAGCGGTTGTGAAATATCCTTATCTTACCTCAATGGGATATTACGATTGCACATCTGATTGGAAGTCTTGTCTCCATTTGTGCAGTTCACTAAAATCAAGCAACATTATCGTAAAAGTAGCACAACATATGAAAGCACCTTTGTAGAATCATGTGAAAGAAGGATAGTACTTACCTCTCATGATGCGAATTCAAACAACTCACAAGAAGAAGATCTGAACCAAATTAAGCCTTAGCGGATAGGAAGTAAGATCTCCTCTTGTGCAGTTCCACTAAGATCAAGCAATCAAACAACGTTGTCGTTGTGACATTTTGGTTGAACTACACAAAACACTCTTAAAACAAAAGTGTTTTGTGCGGTCTGCAACAAAAGGTCACAATGGCAACAATTAATAGATAACCTGTTTACACAGAGGTGCAAAGGAAACAATTAGTGGTCAATAACGGTGGATGACACAGAAGCCAACAAAAAGAAGCATCTACCTTATCTAAATGGAAAAGAAAGCAAGATAGTAGCATTTCCCAAACGGTGGCATTGATTAATATTAACATAGAGATTATATTAACAATAAAATTCGTTAAACATGTAATTTGCTTTTAACTGTGGCATTGCATCAATTTTCCAGTGGCATTATTAGAGGGTGTTTGTTTACAGGGACATTTTGGTGTAGGGACTAAAAAACCTCCATGTAAGTCCCATCTAAACCAAACAGGAGGGACTTTTAGGGACTAAAAGTGGGCATTTGGGACTAAAGAAAGAAGACCCTGAGGGAGTCTTTTTGGGACTTTTTCCAATAGTTGCCCCTACCACGCATCGCACCTTGTTTCTATTAGTTCATTACTAGGGGTAACATGGTCTTTTAGCATGTCATTTAATAACCTCTAGTCCATGTTTAGTCCCTGGAACCAAGAAGGTAGGGACTAGGGAGTTTTTAACCAAACAGGGCCTTAGATTAACAACAACTAATGAGTTGCACGGGACAGTGGACACACCAGCACCATGTGCATCTACCGATGTACTGTGGTCATGCACAGTCTGTTGCAACAAAGAACAAACAACCAAGGAGCATATTTGTGTTGGTCCCTGTTTTTTTATCTTTATACACCTTTCCCTATGTGAGCGCAGCAAATCTAGTCCTGCTCAAACTCTACAGCCTTGTCCCTTCCTTTCCTTTTTGAACTAGTACTTTCGCTCCTTCCTTTCCTCTTTGAACCATGTCCTACAACTTTCCCACTACTTTACCCCATTCCTTTCCTCTTTGAACCATGTCCTAGATTCATGCTATATAACTTTCCCCCTTCATTTCCTCTTTGAACCACGTCCTAGATTCATGCTATAGGCGGACGGATCCTGTGAAAGTGAGGGAGAGAGAGGCAAAAGTTATATCGACTAGAGGGGGTGAATAGGCGATTTTATCCAGAATTCTTCGTGCAAACCCTAGAGGAATTTGCGGTGAGAAATTCCTTAGCGAAGAAAATAACCTTTTACTTCCTGCATTAGTGGAATAAGTACTCGAGGAATAAACATAACGGGATACAAGCATAGTCATCATGATGAAATGAAGACTAGCACAGTCTGAAAGCGTAAACACGGGATAACAAGATGAAGACAAACAAGTGAAGAAATTGAGCGAGAAATTTGAGAAAGTCTTGATCAAAGTCTTCAAACAGAGATATGAACAACATTCAACACGATAATGAGAAAATGGAAGGGTTGAGGAAATAGAACCGATTAGTTGGTGAAGACAATGATTTGGTAAACCAGTTCCAAGCTGTTGTCTCGGTTATGCGTCTGGTTGGAGCGGTGAGTATTTAAACTTCGAGGACACGCAGATCCGGACACCAGATCTCGAGCGCAACTCAGGACACCCGTCCTCACCGTATTCTCCTTGAACTAAGACCACGCGGTCTCGTCCAATCACTCGTGGTAAGTCTTGGTGACTTCCAAACCTTCACAGACTTGGTCACTCGGCGATCCACAATTCCTCTTGGATGCTCTAGACCTTGGCGCCTAACCGTGCGGAAGAAGCACAGATCTTCAAAGGTAACAAGCGTCGGATCCATGCGGGATCAATTTCTTGATGATGCTCAATCACTTTGGGTTTGTGGGGGTTTGGTTTTGGATTTTCCTCACTTGATGATTTTCGCTCAAAGTCCTCGGAGGATGGGTTGCTCTCAAATGACAAGTGTCAAGTTCTCTCGGGCAGCCAACCAACTAGTGGTTGTAGGCGGCTATTTATAGCCTAGGGAGCAGCCCGACATGATAAGACATAAATGCCCTTCAATGATATGACCGTTAGGTGGATAAGATATTTTGGGACAGCGGTAGCGACACGACAGCGAGTCGGAAATTTGACTCTCAAATTCCTCGGGGCTATCATGTTCCTCCTTTGTGTAAGCAATTCGCCTTTGGCGAATTCCTAACTCCTCGATCGAGCAAAGTCCTCGATGACGGAAGAACTGCGTCTCATCCTTTGAAGAACTTGACTGAATGTATGAGATTTCAATGGCTTCACTCGAAGGGATTGGTAGGTGTAGGATTTTGAGTTGAGCATCACATGGAAATTTTTCCTTAGTATTTCCTCGACCCCTTTAACGATGCGGTGTTTCCTATGACTCAAGAAAGAAAATGAAACTACGAAAACAAAAGTCTTCACGCTTCATGTTCCTCAAATGAATATCAAGTCTTCAAGGTCACACCAATTTCTTCACTTTCAAAGTCTTGAAAGTCTTGAGAATATCAAAGTCTTGATCGAAGAACTTCATTTTAGGGTTGACTTTCTCTGTAAATATCAAACTCCTCATAGACTTATAGACACTGTGTACACTCACAAACGCATCAGTCCCTTAACCTATAAGTCTTCAATACACCAAAATCACTAAGGGGCACTAGATGCACTTACAATCTCCCCCTTTTTGGTGATTGATGACAACATAGGTTAAGTTTTCAACGGGGATAAACATATGAAGTGTAAATACTGATATTGAGGAATTTGATTGCAAGATATAGAAGAACTCCCCCTGAATATGTGCATAGTGAGGAATTTGCTTTTGAGGCAATGCACATTTGAAGAATTGAATCATGGAGATCTCCCCCTATATCTTGTAATTCATACGCATTTGATATATAATATGAAGAATTTGAAATGCATGATGAAATATGGTGCTGATGAGATTCAGCATCGTGCAATAATATTAACGAGGAATAACCATGCGAATAACACATCAAAAGTATCGAGCTCGGTGCATCAAAAGCATCGAGCACCTTCCAAAAGTATCGAGGCACCATCGGGTTTAAGATTACAACTCGATCCAATAAAAGTTTGGAAGAGCGAGTTGTAACTTAACAAAGCGCCCATAATATAAACCGGCTTGAAGACTAACTCAGATTTCTCCCCTTTGTCATCAAATGACCAAAAGGATCGGCGAGGACTAACATACTGAAGAATTTCAAGTTGATGGAGGCGCCCGGCGTTATCGGGGTTGTTTGTTGAAGTAGGGCTGCCGCGATGTCGTCCAAATCTTCATGCTCATCGGTTTCCGCGATGAAGAATAAGAGCTGGCCACCATCAGGAACTTTGACTCTCTTGAATTTCTTGGAGGTGGTGCAGACCGATCAAATGCTTCTTGAGACCCATAGTCTTGAGTTCTTCGCGCTATATACATGAGTGAGAACAGCCAGTGCGGTTGAGGGTTTCATGAAGGTGATAATGGTTCTTCT
The DNA here is from genome assembly GCA_021437245.1 of Aegilops speltoides. NCBI lineage: Eukaryota > Viridiplantae > Streptophyta > Magnoliopsida > Poales > Poaceae > Aegilops > Aegilops speltoides. The sequence continues at coordinate 341,663,413 of CM038145.1, read as the reverse complement.
TCAACGCATTATGTGTTGAGGTCATATTGTGAAGAACAGCAAAGCGGCGCTTCACCCATTTGTGATTGCGATCAACCTTGATGAAGGCGAGGTAACTCATGATCGATCATCACCACAGGTCTTTGTGGCTTGAGGATTTTGCTTTTTGAGGTATTTCTTGGCGGTGTCATGTGTGGCGAGTCGTCATTGGTAGAATAAGATGTAGCGAGCGAAATTGACCATCAATGGGCGAGTGCCTTCATCGATCACAACAGCTGCCTTGCCTTTATCATCGGATGATGGCCGGGTAAACAGAGGACTTCAATGGGAGGCAAGTAGCTACCATGGTTGAGTGTCGACCTTGTAATTCGGTGAAGATCTTGCCCTTATGAATCTCATAATCCAAAGGCGCATAGGGCTTCACTCGAATGGTGACATAGCAACATTTGCAAGAGTCCTCATGAAGAAATCATGGAAGTTGGCGGGAACACCATGAATGATGTTGAAAAGCATGTTCTTCATGATGCCAGCGACATCTTCATCATTTGAGTCGTGGCCTTTGATAGGACTCATTGTCTTCGTCGAGGATGTGATAGGCGTCCGAGGCACATAGAGCAATTCCTTGACGAGGAATTTGGTTGAGGCCTGCCCTAGCTTCAAAGGCTTCATGAGCACTTGCATATAATGATTTGTCGGTTCACGGTCATTGTAGATGCAGCGTGCCTTTGTCATGGGGAGGATCAAGAGGAAGGACACGAAGCAATTCGATTCTTTGGTGCCTTATAGTGAGTGTTTTCGGTCATCAATCCAGCACCCATGAATTGACATCTTGACGTCTCGGTGATATGCGATGTGGCGTAGAAGCGAAGAATGAGTTCTTCATTCCAATCACGGATATCATTGTAGAAGTTGAGCAATCTGCATCGTGAATAACTCGAGGACTGGCTCGAAGCATGGCGAGATTCCATATCCACATGAGGAATATGTTCATGATCGAAGATTTTGTCCTTGTCAAATAGCGAGGAATAGAAGTTGGCTTGACTTGCGGTCGAAGCGCCTCTTCCTTATGCGGCGAGTCATATGGATTATAATCGATGAAGAACACATGCTCGGAAAAAAGTCTTCAACCTTGAATTTTTGCTTGCTTGAGAATGGATTCTTTGGCTTGGGCAAAGGAGTGTCGATGATTTGCGGCACAACCTCGGGAATCATGAGCTCGGGTTCTTGGTGAGAATTTCTGGTTCCTCCTCTTGTGCAACTTGAGGATCGGCAGACGGCGAGTTCTTGACACTAGCGGCTGGAATTTCTTCATGAGCAGAAGGAGTGGGATGAGTTTCTTGAGCCCATCTGAGCAGTTGTAGCGGGGGGTGAGGAATCTGTTGAATAGGAGTGAAGAGAGGAGTATTGGGATCTTGACTTTCCCAAAGTCATCATTCATCACTGGTGTAGTGCATCAATATCCACATCTTCATCTTCATTTTCAATTTCCTCAACACCAGCCTCTTGGTTGTGAGCAGAGGCATAGGTGAGAAATGGCTGGCGTTGAAGGAATGCTTCCACTTCAATTTCTTCATCAAGCTGCTCTGAAGCAGCGGCGAATGATTTTCTTCATCGGATCCGCTTGGGATCTTGTAGTCTTCTCCATAAGGAACAATTTCCTTTGATGACATGGAGGAAATCGGAATGGCATCAATAGGATTTTCAAGAGAGCTGGTCATTGGCTTCATTTTCTTGCGGCGAAGAATTTGGCCTTGGTGATGCCTTCCTTTTCTTCACTTGCAGCTCGCTCTGCAGCCTTGGTCTTCTTCACTTCATAGGCGAAGGAAGAATTGGAGTTGGTGTTGGCGGGGAGGAGCTGAGGACTGTGGTTCATTTTCTTGGTATGGCCCAGTGCGATTGCCTGATCTCTTGATTTCTTGAGCGCACCACTAGTGGATGCCACAGCAATTTCTTCGGTGGTGGGATGGAGTCATCAGCCACGGAACTTGTATTTTCATCGGCATCTGAAAGTCATCAGCCGTCTTGGCATGTTCTTCGATGAGTGGCGAATCTGCAGCTGAGGATTTTCTTGTTGCGATGGGGCTGCAGCAGTTGTCATTTTCTTCGTCGGGTTGGCGAATCTCACTTTGGCTCCTTGCCAATCAGCATTGTATGCATCGAAGTCCTTCTTTGAGGGCTTGGATTTCAGATTGAGCCTTGAGAAGTTCTTGGTGTCGATCGACAACATTCTTCTTGAAGCTTCTCCTTTCTAGATTGAGCTCTCTTTATCTCACTTGCCTTTTCAAACTTCCATTTCTCTTGAGAGATGAAATGGGTTGACATGTGACTTTGACCGGGAGTCGAGGCGGATCGGGCATTGGAGTGTTGGGATCCTTGTGCGAAAGATCAATGTAGTCGAGGATCTTCTTGGATCAAAAGCGATGCACAGATGTGCCTTTGGCTCTAGCGGCCTTCACTTGTCTATCTCGATGATTTACGCAAGTTCTTCATCGAAGCTTCATCATCGAGATGGCACTTGGAATGCAACTTTTCTTCCTTGGACTTGGCGAGGACCGTGTCTAGCTGTTGCTTTAGTCTTCATCGAGTGGGGCTGATGAGGACATTGGTGCGGTGAGGAACTTCTTTGAGACACGAAGCAATTGAAAAACCACAGGTCCTTTGACATGTAGCGGATGCACGGAGTTGAGGACTTGAGGACTTTGGTGGAATTTGGTGGAAGCGATGTGATCTGAGAATTTGCCGTGAGGCGCATGTGAGAACTTGGCCGTGAGGGCGCGATTGGTGAAACACTTGGCTTGCGAGCGGCTTCTTGGCATTGATTTCCTCGGTTTGACCGAGGTCTCGTAACAGCGGCAGCGGCGAGAATCCTCATTGAATTTCCTCACTGCCTCCTTGGCTTGCCTTGCCAATTTAGCTTGGCGCTTAGCCCATTCTTGAGAAAGTCCTCACCACTTTTGATGCTAGTGGGATCGGCTGACTTGGCAGTGCCAATGGAGCTCTAGGGCATGGAGGATTGAGCGAATTTCTTCATGTACTTTGGAGTAACATATCGATATTCCCTCCATTCCCTTGCCCATCTCCGTTCAATTCTCTGAATCGCACCTTGCGCTGATTCTTATTTTCTTTGCCAAACTTGGCTTCATCAGTGTGCAATAATCCTTATAGAGTTCATCGAGGATTTGGCAGTCATGACCTCGGGCCTCTTTCCTCCTTTACGCGGTCTCTTTCCTTGACCATATTCTTGGATGAGGAATTTGAACAATTGAGCACTCGAAGAAGTATGCAGTTTTTCTTGAGAGCAGCTGCAAATGAGTTAAGTTGATGAGAACCTAGTGATTCAGCGGCGGTCATGAGTACTGTGAGCGAGTGTAGGTGCGAGGAATTTGAAGAGGTCATATCGTTCTCGGAAGGATTTTTGAAAAGACAAGTTTTGAGAATTTGACCAGTTGAGCCTTGAGGAATTTCACTAAGCGTTCTTGTCTTAGGTTCGAGTTGTCTGATCAAAAATCCACACAATTGAGGAATCTTGAAGAAAATGAGTGCTTAGAGAAATGGATCAAGAGCATCTGATGTGTGAGGTGTTCATATGTGTGAAGATTTGAAGAATAAAACACCTTTGAAGATTTTCGGAAAGTTTGAGAATCAAAGTGAGTAATAAAAGTAACTTTTAATTACCGAACGAAGAACACGACGAACGAGATGAACAGATGTGAAGTTAAATCGGTTAGATCTCCACGCCTAACTTGGCGGAGGAAACAGCTACGGCGGGGCGGAGTGAAGATTTCCAGCCGTAGCAATCTGACAGCGACGAGTCGGCGGTGAAGCTCTTCCTCACCGGCGACGATGGAGTAGCGGCGGCGCTAGGGTTTGAGGAAGCTCGGCGAGAGACACCGACCGGCGGAGTAAATGAAGTGAGGAAGGGAGAGGGTATTTATAGCCACGGTAAAACTGTTAGCCCAAAGATTTTGGGATGAACATGCCCTTCCCTTTCTCCTTCACGCGACATGTGTCACCCACGTCTTGTCTGAGATGAGATCGTGTAAGATCGTGGGTGAATAAAATAATGCATCATGGGATGCGGAGCGGTTTAATGGTAAAACCAAAATCTGGATAAGATTTGTTTTAAAGTTTAGTTTCGCAATTTCTTCATTGTCAAGGACACAGTGAAGACTTTGAGCGAGTTTCAAATAGAACACACATGAAGAATTTGTGAATAGATTGGGTTGAGTATAGCATAGAGGGAAGGGTCGATCACATTCACTTAGCGAAAACACAACTTGAAGAAATAGCAATAAGTGAATCTTGTAGAGGACATAAACTCATATATATATATATATATATATATATAAATATATATATATATATATATATATATATATATATATATAGAATGAAGAAAAACGATGGAAACAGTGAAGATTTTGCAAAGTTGAAGAATTTGAAAAACTAAAGAATTTCAAAATGAGGAAAAACTCAAATAGAAGATTTTCAACTTTTGTGGTGGCGTGACCCACCGTATAAGAATGATGATTTCAGACACCGCGTACAATTGTCGTAGGGTTCTGAGAATCAAATTCTTCATTAATTTCTTCACACTTAGAGTGTTATTCTTCATTGATTGAAGAAAAACGTTTCTTCATGTGTTGCACATCTAAGTCATCAATTTTGCATAAGGGTTAGGATGTGTGTCCTTTTCAAAGAACATTCGAAGATTCTAAGATATTTAGCTCACACGCAACTTGCTAAATCTCTTCTCATCCAAGGGCTTAGTGAAGATATCAGCTAGTTGTTCTTGATCTTCACGTGCTCGATGGAGATGTCGCCCTTCAACACATGATCACGAAGAAAATGATGACGAATCTGGATGTGCTTTGTCTTGAGTCTTGAACTGGGTTGTGAGCAATCTTGATGGCACTCTCATTGTCGCGAGAGGAGAGCACATTCTTCACGTTGATGCCATAGTCCTTGAGGTTTGCTTCATCCAAAGCGATTGAGCACAGCATGAGCCAGCAGCAATGTATTCAGCTTCAGCGATGAAGCGGTGATCTGCAGATTCTGTTTCTTCGAGGACCAACGGACCAAAGATCGTCAGAAATGACAAGTGCGGATGTTGACTTGCGGTCCACGATCACCAACATAGTCGAGTCGAATATCAATGAGATCAAAAGCGAGCCCTTGGGGTACCATAATCCTAGTGTTGGTGTGTGAGCTAGATATCGAAGAATATGCTTCACACCTTATGGTGTGATTCCTTGGTGCAGCTTGAAATCGGGCACACATGCAAACACTAAGCATTATATCTGGCCTAGATGCACATAAGTACAATAAAGAACCAATCATGGGCGGTATACCTTGTGATCGAAGTCAATACCATTTTCATCGATTGCATAGATGGCCATTTGTGGGCATAGGAATTTTAGCGCCTTTGCAATCTTGCATGCGAATTTCCTCGATACATCTTTGAGGTATTTCTCTGAGATATGAATATGCCATTCTTTCTCTTGACGAATTTGAAGACCTAAGAAGAATTTCAACTCTCCCATCATAGACATTTGATATTCTTCACTCATCATATAGGCAAATTCATCACTATAACGTTGGTCGGTACAGCCAAAGATAATATCATCAACATATATTTGGCACACAAATAGTTCACCATCATATGATTTAGTAAAAAGAGTAGGGTCGAGTGAACTGGGTGTGAAGCCATTCTTCACGAAGAATTCCTTCAATGTATCATACCACGCTTGAGGGCTTGCTTGAGGCCATAGAGGGCCTTATTGAGTCTGAAGACTTTGTCAGGATTCTTTGGATCTTCAAAACCTGGGGGTTGAGCAACATATACTTCTTCCTCAAGCTTACCATTGAGGAATGCACTTTTCACATCCATTTGATATAAGATGATATCATGATGGTTAGCATAAGCAAGTAATATCTGAATAGCCTCAAGTCTAGCAACAGGTGCAAAAGTTTCATCGAAATCAATTCCTTGACTGTGTGTAGCCTTGAGCTACTAGTCGTGCCTTATTCCTCACCACAAGGCCATTTTCATCTTGCTTGTTGCGGTAGATCCACTTTGTGCCAATGATATTATGCTTGCGAGGATCAGGCGATTGACCAATTCCTAGACATTGTTAAGCTCGAGCTGATGTAATTCTTCTTGCATAGCTTGAATCCTCCGGCTCGAAAATGCTTCATCTACCTTAGTGGGCTCTGTGATAGAGACAAAAGCATAGTGCCCACAAAAGTTAGATAAATGTGAAGCTTTTGAGCGTGTGAGAGGACACAGTGCGCTAATGTCATCGATGATCTTCTCCACTTGCACTTCTTTTTGCGCGAGGATGAGCTGGTTGTCGTTGAGGATTTTGATCAGCATTTTCTTGACACCATTTTCCTCATCATGTTCTTGGTGCATCAGCTCGGCGTTCTTCATGAGCAGGAATGAATTCTTGATGATTCTTGATGGGAATGACATCCTCGGTTGCCTTGAGCTTGATAGCATCCTCGGTGCTGGTTCATCTAACACGAAAGGTAGGTGCTCTCTTTGCGAGCCATTAGTTTCATCGAACCGCACATCTACAATGTCGACAATCTTGTGAAGAACAATGTTGAAGACTCTGTAGGTGTCTGAGTCCTTCGTAACCAAGCATAAAACCTTCATGTGCTTTGGTGCAAATTTAGAGTTGTGGTGAGGATCTCTAATCCAACATTTAGCACGAAGACTTTGAAATAACTCACATTGGGTTTCTTGTCGTTGAGGAGTTCATAGGCCGTCTTCTTGAAGAATTTGTGAAGATATACTCTGTTGATGATGTGGCACGCGGTATCAATTGCATCAATCCAAAAAGCGAGGCGTTTTGTATTCATCAAGCATAGTGCAAGCCATCTCAACAAGAGTTACTGTTCTTGCGCTCCACGGCGCCATTCTCTTTGAGGAGTATAGGGAGCAGATAACTCATGAGTAATACCAAGTTCATCAAGATAGGCATCAAGACCGAATTCTTGAACTCGGTTCCATTGTCACCGATGTGCTTGATCTTCACACCAAAGTTGGTTGAAGCCCTCGAGGAAAATCGTTTGAAGACTTCACGCACTTCATGTTTGTAAGTAACAATGTGTACCCATGTATATCGAGAATAATCATCAACAATGACAAAACCATATAGAGATGCATCATTAGTGACTCTTGAGTAATGATTAGGTCGAAGAGGTCCATGTGAAGCAATTGAATGGGCGAGTAGTGGTCATGATAGTCTTATTTGGATGCTTGGCCTTGGTCATTTTCGACTTCACAAGCTCATATAAGTGATCCTTGAGAATTTGACATTCTCAATGCCAATGACATGCTTCTTCTTTGCAAGCGTGTTCAAATTCCTCATGCTGCGTGACCAAGTCGTCGATGCCATAGCCATATACGAAGCTTTTGCAAGTAGACACACGGCTGGTTGTGGTCTGTAGAAAATCAACAATATACAAATCTCCTCTCCTAAAGCCTTGAAGACTTTGGAATTGTCGACTTCCATAATCACAACACAGCGATACTTGCCAAAGACAACAACCATATCAAGATCACAAAGCATTGAGGCGACATGAGATTGTATCCTAAGGACTCAACAAGCATGACTTTGTCCATGTGTTTATCCTTAGAGATTGCAACCTTACAAGACCCAATACGACTTTTGCCTTTGTCGGCCAAAGATGATATGCTTGAGAGTGGCGGTGATAAGGAGCATCCATCAATAGATTCTTGTCACCGTCATGTGATTTGTACATCCACTATCGAGGACCCATTCGGTGGTTTTGGGTTGATCATCCTGCGAGATGAATTAGTGTAGCTTACAATCTCATATGCTTCATCGATGAAGAATATGATATCAAGTTCATCGGATGAATTTCATCAAGCGATAAACAGATATAGCGGTATGAGGGCGTGTGAAATGAAAGTTCATTTCATCATGATTCGCTGCGTCCTTTCGAGCATTTTGTCGGGTCCCCACAAATTCTTGAGACGTTAAAGCACGTGCGGAGACTGACCTGCAGAAGAGATTAGTTCTTTTCTTCACCACCCACATCGGAGGGTGGCAAAGAGTTCATCACTCTGCGAGCACCATATGAGAAAGGTGGCAAAGATGCCAAACCGTTTCGTTTCACATAAGAGGGGTTAGGGTAAGCATATGAATAAGCGAGTAATTCTTGAGGACTTATGAACATAATGGTTTGAAGAATAATGCACATATTCATAGCCCTTAGCTCTACCTGCGAGAAAAGTTGTTAGCACGATGATAATCATATGAGGACTTTGATCCTTTGAGAATTTGATCCATGTGAAAATTTGGTCCGTATGAGGACTTGGATCCATATGAAGAATTTGGTCCATATGAAGAATTTGATCTGGGGTTCTGTTCTTCACGGTGGTGTCATGAGGACATTCACGAAGACTTTCAACATAACTTTTGGGAACCTAGATTTTCTTCATAGGGAACCGTTCTGCGATTAGTGCCAACATATCTAGCAAATACTTCACCATTCGATTTTTGAACAGTTTATAGTTGGAGTCAAATGACTCATCGGAAGAATGAGGAGATTCACATGTAAAGCGGATAAGTTAGATGGATCAATGGAGGTCCCTTTCGACAACCCATGAGGTTTTGGGGTACTTCTCGGGCTTCAATATGTTCCATCGGCATTGAGTTTCCTCTCAAAGGCAATACCCTCTTTCCTAGGGTTTCTATTGAGGATCTACTTTTAAGCACATCACATAGAGTCGATGCCCTTTGAGGCTTTTGTACATGCCTATCATGTACAATTCCTTCAACCTGCATTGTCGGTGATACTAGCAATGTCCTCGGATGAGAATTAGTGATAGCGAGGCGGATGAAGAATTTGTAACAGTTGAAGCATTTGAACATTGGTGAAGAATTAGCGATTCACGTTCAATGCACTTTAAGCATGGAGGAACAAATTCTTCACGAGAAGCGCTGATTTGTTGAGCTAGTAATGAATCGAGCTCCTTCGAAGATCTTCATAACACACTCTTAGCTTTTCAAGATCTTCCTTTCTTTGAAGAGATTCAAGAAAGCTTCTCGTGATCTTGCTTTTCTTGAAGAAATTCATAAGAAAGTTTCTCATGATCGAGATAAGAGAGTGTTATGATGACTTTGAAGGTTATCAAACCTAGGCGAAGTCTCTGAAGATTTTCGATCGGGGCTTTAGTCGCGATCCATTTCTTCACCCAACATATCATCACTTTTGTCTAGCATGTTTTGAACCTTTTCAAAAGCCCTTTGTTGTTTCTGACAATCTTAGCAAGTTTAGAGTAGTTGGGCTTGAGATCCTCATCGATTCATTTTCACTAGATTCGGAGGAGTTGTATTTGAGTACCTTAGCACCTTCGCCATGAAGCAATAGGTGGGGCGTAGCCATCATTATCTTCATCGGGCTTGTCGGTGGAGTCGGTTTCTTGATGTTGAAGATGGACTTCTTGTGAAAGCGATGGCGAAGCCGGACTTCGCCACACAGTTCAGATTCTTGAGATCCTCCTCTTCATCATTTTCCTCAGATTCAGCTTGAGTCCATTTCCTTGCCAATGAATGCAGAGCCTTCTTGGAGCTGCTCTTCTTGTGAGATGAAGACTTGAGGATTTTGATGGCGAAGATTTTGTGATTTCTTCTTCTTCTTAGCATCATCGAACTGTAATCCTTGTATTTCTTCTTCTTCATTTCCTTTTCCCACTAGGACAATCTTGAATATAGTGACCAGGTTTCTTGCATTTGTGGCACAACCTTCTCTTATAGTCCTTTGGATGAGGAATCATTGCTTCTTGAGGATTTTCCAGCGACCACGTCTTGAGAACTTGGAATTTCTTCACGGCGATGCTAGCTCTGACTCAATTCTTGAGGATCACCAAGGCTACTACGAGTCCTCATATTGAGTCGAGACACAGCCTTGGCCTTGAGGCACGTGGTTTGCCATAGTTTGAACCATAGAGATCTCTCTTTTGACAAATTTGGAACTTCGTGAGTATTTAGCCTTTCGAGGATATCGGCGGGATCAAGAGACTTGTAGTCGGCCGTTCTTGTATCATCGGTCCCGAGTATCAAATGAGGAATCAGCGATCTCAACGGTTTCTTCACTACTTCATGATCGGTGATGTCGGTGGCACCGAGGGCTTGAAGCTCATTTGAGATGTCGATGAGGCGATCAAAGGTTTGTTGGACATTTTCATTGTCGAGTCTTTTGAAGCGGTTGAAGAGATTCGAAGAACATCAACTCGAGAGTCACGCTGAGTTGAGACTCCTTCATTCACTTTGGACAGCCTATCCCGGATAAACTTAGCGGTTTCCAAAGCACTCACTCTTCCATCTTGTCCTTTACTCGAGATGGCCACATATGATATTCTTAACTTGAGAATCGAGTTGTTTGAATCTCTTCACATCGGTGGCGTTCGGTGAGGGTGTGACGGAGGGACACCATTTTCCACAACATACGAGAGATCATTGTCAATTGCCTCAAGATGCATTCTCATCTTGTTCTTCGATAAGGGGTAGTCCGTCCCATCAAGGTAGGACACCCGGCCGAGACCTTGATCATACTGCGGTCGACATAACTAAAACTCCGGTGGTTAAACCAAAATCACACGAACAAGGGAGTACCTTGCTCGATACCAATTGAAAGTGTGTTATATCGACTAGAGGGGGTGAATAGGCGATTTTATGAATTCTTCACTAAGGAATTTGCGGTGAGAAATTCCTTAGCGAAGAACTACTTGCAATGAATAAGTACTCGAAATAAACATAACAGGATACAAACATAGTCATCATGATGAAATGAAGACTAGCACAGAGTACATAAAGCGTAAACACAGGATAGCAAGATGAAGACAAACAGAATGAAGAAATTGAACTGAGGAATTTGAGAAAGTCTTGATCAAAGTCTTCAAACATAGATATGAACAACATTCAACACAATAATGAGGAAATGGAAGGGTTGAGGAAATAGAACCGATTAGTTGGTGAAGACAATGATTTGGTAAACCAGTTCAAGCTGTTGTCTCGGTTATGCGTCTGGTTGGAAGCGGTGAGTATTTAAACTTCGAGGACACGCGATCCGGACACCGATCTCGAGCGCAACTCAGGACACCCATCCTCACCGTATTCTCCTTGAACTAAGACCACGCAGGTCTCGTCCAATCACTCGTGGTAAGTCTTGGTGACTTCCAAACCTTCATAGACTTGGTCACTCGGCGATCCACAATTCCTCTTGGATGCTCTAGACCTTGGCGCCTAACCGTCTGGAAGAAGCACAGTCTTCAAAGGTAACAAGCGTCGGATCCACGCGGGATCAATTTCTTGATGATGCTCAATCACTTTGGGTTTGTGGGGGTTTGGTTTGGGATTTTCCTCACTTGATGATTTTCGCTCAAAGTCCTCGGAGGATGGGTTGCTCTCAAATGACAAGTGTCAAGTTCTCTCGGGCAGCCAACCAACTAGTGGTTGTAGAGGCGGCTATTTATAGCCTAGGGAGCAGCCCGACATGATAAGACATAAATGCCCTTCAATGATATGACCGTTAGGTGGATAAGATATTTTGGGACAGCGTGGCGCGACAAAGACAGCGATCGGAAGTTTGACTCTCAAATTCCTCGGGGCTATCATGTTCCTCCTTTGTGTAGGCAATTCGCCTTTGGCGAATTCCTAACTCCTCGATCGAGCAAAGTCATCGATGACGGAAGAACTGCGTCTCATCCTTTGAAGAACTTGGTGAAGCTGTATGAGATTTCAATGGCTTCACTCGAAGGGATTGGTAGGTGTAGGATTTTGAGTTGAGCATCACATGGAAATTTTTCCTTAGTATTTCCTCGACCCCTTTAACGATCACGGTGTTTCCTATGACTCAAGAAAGAAAATGAAACTATGAAAACAAAAGTCTTCACGCTTCATGTTCCTCAAGTGAATATCAAGTCTTCAAGGTCACACCATTTCTTCACTTTCAAAGTCTTGAAAGTCTTGAAATATCAAAGTCTTGATTGAAGAACTTCATTTTAGGGTCGACTTTCTCTGTAAATATCAAACTCCTCATAGACTTATAGACCTGTGTACACTCACAAACGCGTCAGTCCCTTAACCTATAAGTCTTCAATACACCAAAATCACTAAGGGGCACTAGATGCACTTACAATGTCGTGTTTTTGTGTGTGTGTGTGGGAGTCATTGGGATTTCAATCATAATCTTGCCATGTGGTTTTGGTGGTAAGACTATCCACAGTGGTGCAGAAATAATGCAGCCTTAGTCACCTTACCTCTCTCCACGTAGTACGTTGGGTCCCACCAGTCAGAGGTGAAACAAACAAATTAATAAGAAAAATTAAGGCGCCAGGTGATGTATCTTACCTCACACATCTACGCCCTTTGCTTTCAGAACACTTGTCCAATTGATCCCTCTGTTAGCTCACGTACTATTTTAAGTGAATCCTTATTATAACATGCACACAAATTTTGGGCACTTGTATTTGACTTAAGTCAGTGTGCCACCGTATCTCGTATACTTACTACTCCCTCCGTCTAGGTGTACTAAGTCACGTTAGAAGGTGCAACGGGACTAAGGTGCGTGCGTGTGCGTGTGTGTGTTTAACAGCATGTGTGTGTTAGAGAGTGCGACAGATTGACCTACTCCTACAGAGAGATGGTGTGTAGTGTACGATTTTAGCCGCGAGAGTCAGTGCATCCTCTTGTTTCCGTGCGTGTCCGGTAGGGACATGCGGACAGCTGCCACGCCCGCTCCTGACCAGCCTGGCCCACCCAAAGCCCCTCCATCGCTGCCTTCCGCCCTTGAAAGCAGTCGGCGCCGCTCCAAATGTCGGTGCCGCATTCATGCCCGGGCAGAGCGGACGCGACCTCTCACTGGCGCAAGAGTGATGGTTGCTTCGTCCGTCCAACTTACTGCTGGGTCTATGTGATTTGATGGCTCATTGGTCTTTATTACTGAGGTGGTAGGACTGCTGGATGTCCCACGCTTTCGGCGAAAGGAGGTACTACTACTACTAGATTACAATTTTCTCCATTCTTACAGCGTAGGAGTGCAAGAGCAGTGAAAACACGCAGGCTCAGTGATTACATGGCCCACCTCACACTATCACCATGCGACACCTAACTCTTTACATAGTACTCCCTCCGTTCCTAAATATTACTAGATGAGTCCCAGCGTTGCCTTGAACAGCGATATATCTCTCTGCGCAAAATTATCGATTTCATAGAACTAAAAAAACTCTATAACCGCATGACAAATGTGGTAGCCAAACTAAATAAACTCCCATCATCATTTAGATCATCCCACGCAAGGAAAAAAGATCAGCCAACTCCTACTGCATAATGGGATTATATTTTTCTTTTTGACATGTTAATGGGACTTAAAAGCTCACTTACATGCATGCTACCGGTGCATGCTTGCATGCAGACATGTTGATGTGATTTAAAACCCACTCACATGCATGTGCCATGGTATTTCTGCATGCTTGCATGTGGCTTAGTCTTGAACCTCTCAGCGTCTAGATCGGGGCGGCTATTATGGACTGATTTACTTCATCTAACAGCTACATCAATTTTGATGATGTGGCTCAAGGAGAGGATAGAGAATTCCTAGTAGTGGGGTCTAGCTATTACTAGTAGATAAGTCTTTGTAGAGATTCCACTAGGTGAACTACATACGGAACAAAATGAATGAATCTACACTTAAAATGCATCTATATACATCCGCATGTGGTTCATGGTGAAATCTCTACAAAGACTTATATTTAGGAACGAAGGAAGTACTAGTAATTTATCAGCGAGATAAATTTGTACAATGCTATGAAGCTTCAAGCTTCTATTACATGTATCTTGCATCCAAGGTTGCCCATTGCAACATTTCATCAAATACAAAGGAGACTAACATGCATGCTATATCATCTCAATGATTGACAGATCATAGCAAATATGTACTCCCTCCGTTCCAAAATAAGTGTCTCAACTTTGTGCAAACTTTAATACAAAGTTGTAGTACTACTAAAGTTGACACTTATTTTGGAACAGAGGCAGCTAAAGAAAAAAACGATCCATGCAAATCCTAGCCCTTGAACCGTGAACCCTCACCAGGCTTCAATTTGCTGGCAACGTTCGAGCTTCCTAATAAATGAAGTTTGCAACCTTTTGACCATCGTATCATTTTGTGCAGTTTCACCAAAATCGAGATGAGCATCCCTGTGGCAAAGAAATTGAAGAAGCGTGATTAGAATAAGATTACTGGGACTAGTTGATGAGACATAAACTCATCACAAATACAGTACATAGAAGCCAATAGAGGTATCAGGTATGTGCGGGGCAAAGAAGTAGAGAAATATCCACAGGGAGTGATGTGGGCAGCTGGAGTAGTGGTGCAAGCCGACTGTAAAGGAAGTTGTTCCTGAGGGATGTAGCTCAACCTTGAGGAGGGTGGCGGGAGGCGGCAACTACCAACTTTGCGGCAGTGAGCAAGGGATGAAGGCAACCTCACCGGCTTTGTGAGAGAGAACGGCGGGGACCCCTGATCGGGATGTGCCGACATTGGGTTTTCGCCATCGGCGACGGCCACCGCATCTACACTAAGCATCCAGCCCTTCCAAGCGGACATGATCCGCCGGATGTTAGAGATGTGGCCACAGTCGTTTTGTGCGAGAGAGTGTGAAGAGAGCAACCCCAGCAAGCAACCGTGTAGGCTGGCCCGTCCTGACTATGTATATAGTGGAGCGGTTTCCTTTTCTCTCCATATGAACCTATCATATTGCGTACGTGCCACTGAAGAAAAAAAAACTTTATTGATAAATGACGCGGCACCTACTACTCGTTCTCCTATAACCTTGCGCTTGGCATCTCCAAAATATTAACCTTGCGATTGGCTCTTCGCTTCTTCGGGAAGTCGAGCAATAATGGTAGTGCAGTATATATCGTTTTGGCTATATGCGACCCAATGAATTGCTGCACGTCCACCCCACGTGGGCGAGGGTCGAGGGGCGAGGGAGAGTGCTACATACGGAGCAAAATGAGTGAATCTACACTCTAAAATACGTCTATATACATCAGTGTTTGGAGTATGTACTAGTAGTTCATATTGAAATCTACTAAAGGACATATATATTCCAAACAATATGATATAATCTCTATAACCAAGGCAGTAGGGACGAGGAGTAAATCGAAGGGAGTAGTAAGTTTTTCTCCTCGTCCTGCGAGCCACCGCGCACATGGGCGAGGGAGCGGGCATAAGGCGGAGCAAGCTTCACCTCATCCTGCGAGCCACCGCGCCCGTGGGCGGGGGAGACGGCATACCAAGCAAGCTTCTCCTCGTTCTACGAGTTGACGGGACACATCAAAAGTACTCCAGTGTATAGAGCCTTGCCTCTAAGGTAGGCCCCACATGGTTTGCCTCTTTTTTTAATTTAACATAACGCGTCAAGTCGCAATTTGTTTGTTCATCCGTGGTAGACGATCCTCCCTCCACCAAGTGGACAACCAGTACACGTGCCAAATTACCACGTGGGCTGCCTTTTTCGTACAGAAATGAGCTCCATCGTGTACCCGCGCGGGTGTGGTTGGGAAAGAGACGGTAGTACGTGCACCGTGCATGCACCTCTTCTCTTCGTGCACGTCCCCCACCTATGTGGGTGTGTGTGAGAGATACAAACCGCGTTTGTGAGTGTTTTTTGTTTTGGGGTGGGGGTGGGGGGTTGATTTCATGAATTATTTGTGGGAATATGTGTCGATGACATCTCAAACAAAATTTTGCATGCAATGTGTGTGAAATGGAGGCCTATCCATATCATATATAGAGGGTCGGGCAATCCACGAGAAGAGAGGGAGGGTCATAGCTATCGATAGAGTAGAAGAGAGGATCAAGTGGGTGGGTGCGAGATCAATGAAGAGAGCCATCGAAATTGTGTGTGTGTGCAAGTCAAAGATATAGGGTGGCTGGCCTACTGGAACGTTAGAGGGCACATGTCAAGTTTGTGTGTGGCAGGGAGACATCACTAGAGCGCTCAATGTATCGGTGTGTGTGGGGGCGAGGGGGTGGGGGAGGGGTAAGCAAAGGCCTAACTATAGAGGTAGAACGACTCGTATATGTGTTGAGAAGGAGAGACCCAGCTATGTCTTGAGGGAGATCGGTCGACATCCATACATAACTGAAGGACAGGAAATATGATGGGACAGAGAGAGAGAGGAGAGAGAGAGGGAGAGGGAGAGGGAGGGAGAGGGGTAGAGTGTTGGATGGGTGATGGAGTTGCTTCTCGGAGATGTTGGGAGAGGCCTACTAGACAAGCGAGGTGGAGCGCAATGTTATCAATAAGAGTGGGGATGTGTTTACGTGTGTGCACATGCGTGATAGATCTGTCGGGACGCATCCATGGATGATGAAGGGGAACCATGTGTTTGGTAAGCAAACCTAACTAGATCGGTAGATCAATTGTTGTTTGTCGGAGGAAGGAGAGACACAACTAATGAGGTAGATCGATCGGCGTGTGGGTAAAAGCGAGTTATAAGGACCTAGCTAGCTATATGTATAGTGAGAGATCGGTCGGTGTCGTCCATTTGTTATAGGAAAATAAGGCCCAGTGAGGCGGATGAGCGGAGGAATGGAGCTAGGAGGTGGTGCGAGAGGCCCAACTACTAGCTAGATAGGGGGAGGAGTGTGCAGTTGTGAGATCGATTAAAAGAGGGGCGAGAGTTTACACGTGTGTCTGACCGTATGAGAGACACGAGGCAAGGACACATAAAGGAGGAGATTGAAGGTGTGTGTGTATGTTGTAGGCAGGCATCGCTGGAGAGGTTTATCGATCAGTGTGTGTCGAAAAGGAGTTGTGGAGACTCTGGGGGAACAACCTAAAGAAAAAAAATGAATGTGCCCGGTGGATAGAATGTCGAGGGAGGGGGAGGGCGAGGAGGGCGTGTGCATGCACGAGAGAAGTTAGTGGTAGCTACAAAGGTTAGAGGATTGTGTGGGTGTAAGAGACTAACAAAGATCATAATTTGATATGAAAGCGGATTCATATATTTGAATAGGAGATCATAGTGTTTTAAACATTGCATGCATGAATATAGCGGTGATACACGTGTTGTGCACATGTTATACCATAATGTGATAATGCATGGCGTTTGCAACTCACAGCTAAATGCCGAACAATCTAAACCATACTATACATCAAACAATCTCACATTTTATTTATATTTGTGATAATGTGTGGTGTTTGCAGCTTACAACTAAATATCGAGCAATCTAAACAGTACTATATATCAAACATTCTCACATTTTATTTGAATTTGTGGTAATGTGTGGTGTTTGCAACTCACATCTAAATACTTGTAGGCATAGGGGGCGGGGCACCATACATAATGCGATAAACACATTATACATATGAGACATGGTTTAGATTATGAAGATCTAGCTAGAGCTAGAAATGTAATGTGATTTGAAATCAAAATAAAGTGGATTCAAAAAATCTAGTTCGAGTTCATATAGTACACATAGTTCATATGTAACTCGAGACTAATCATGTGGTGTGCTGTGAAGATAATACACAAACGATGGTTTAACTTGACAATAATGATGATTGTAGATCTTATTATAACAAAGAAACGAATTCAAATGCTTTGACTTCACAACAATCATTACTGTAGATCTTATTCAAATAGAGAAACGAATTCAAATTTAGTTCATATTGAAGCGGTAGTATATACGTTTGGAATGAACTAAAACGTTCATTTGAGTAGTAGGTTGCATGCATTATACACGTAGCGAAATATTTTAATTGAACATAACATGAATTCAAAGTTTTGAATGACATTTGTAGTGCACATTGATTTGGTATAGTATACGTTAGGCTTGTCCGGAAATTTCAACCCGCGCCTTGTTAGCCCGAAATATTTAAGATATATCTTTGTCTCGTTGTGCTCCGACAACTCCCTCCATCTCAACCCGCGCCTTGCTATTCTGAAATTACAACGCGCGCGAAAACTCCCACCTCCTGTGAAATCCCGACACGTGAAATGCCCATGGTACCCGTGAACCGAAAGAACCGCCTCAAATCGGTGGGGGGTACTTTCGTAACTTACCCCACATTTCAGATAAGCGCGTCTCTAAGCCATGGTTCCCCACTGCCATCCCATCTGCCCACCCATTCGTACATCGAGGCCGCGAAAACCCGCGACGAAACCCCACACCCTGCTCCGTCCGCCACCCAGCCGGAGCCTCTTCCCCGACGACATTGTCAACAGCAACACCTCGACGTCCCTCATCCACCGTACCAGATGAGGATCCATCGTCGATCTCATCGTCCCGCTGGTTCAGCCACCCCGTCCTCCACCTCCAAGGAGCTGCCTCGATGTTCCCCTTGTCTTTCGCGCCACCTCCATTCCCACACCGCCGTCTTCACCTACACCACCGGAAGAGCATCATCATCACCGTTTCCTCGGATGAAGCTGCGGCCTAATCGGCGCCACCAAAGAGGTTGTACACTAATCGCCGCATTTTCTTCTTGATTCGATCTCACGGTGCTGCCGGCGCTCGGTCCTGAGCCGACACAGCGCGGCTCCATCCATGGCGTCGTCGCCGGCCACTTCCTCCACGGCATCGCTCCCTCGGCGGTGACGTCCACATCAGTAGGAGCTGCTGCTGCTTTAGCTCTCGCTTGCGCTGCTGCTCTGCTCTTGCTCTCGGTCCCCTGCCTGGTCCGCTCTTGCTATTGCTCTTGCTCGCGCTGCTGCTCTCGCTCTTGCTCTTGCTTGTGATGCTGCTCCGATTTGGCTACACTTTAGTCGACTGAATCGACTTTCGGGTCAGTCGATTTTCAGGGGGTGGGCTCATCGGGGTGAAGGAAGAACCAGCCGCAGCGGGGAGAGGGGCTCGCCGGAGAGGTACCCCACTATCTATCTTAGGGTTCAGGATGGGGGCGGTGGTCGCCGGCGCTGGCGGGGCATTGGCGGGGCGGTGGCGTGGGGATTGCCGGAGAAAAAGCTCAGCACGGGGGCGCCTAGAGGGATGGTCGGGGCGGCGGCGGACCGGTGGTGGGGAGTGTTTTCAGGGCGGATGGGGCGGCGCACCGCCGGCCGCGGGCGGCGGAGGGCTGCTGTTTGGCCGGTGGTGGCTGGAGGCTCAGGGGGTGGAGGTTGAAGATGAACCACAGGCCCTTGATTTCGTATCCAACGGCTGCAAAATCGACTGAACGGAGATGAAAAAGTCAGTCGACCGACGTGTAGCCTCACCTTGCTAGTGCATTTAGTTTCAACAGCAAAATTCAGTTTCGACAGCAAAATTCAGTTTCGACAGCAAAATTCAGTTTTGACAGTTAAGTTCAGTTTCGACAGTTAAGTTCAGAGATGAGCGGCTGATGTATTTTACATCTAGCACTTTGTGGTTATGTATTTTACGTCATGTATTGGAGGCGCTATTAGAATTCCACTCAGGTTAACGTTGTTCATTGTCTCTCTTGTTCTGCTTCAGCCTCGGCGTCGTACAACTCACTGAAGCTGCTCCAACGATTTAAACCCTCCATCACAGTGAGCGATACCTCGGGCTCCATCTCCGGATGCCTAAGATCTTCTTCCCCTCCTCGACAAAGAATTCAGCGGAGCATCCTCACCGCCAACCCAATCATCTTTGAGATCAACATGGCTTCGCCAAAGAGGTTTTACACTTGTTGCATCTCTTTTTTACTCTACATGTTATATATATTGTCCACCGAGCACACAGATTTGTTCCTTTAGTGTCTCCTTGAAAGAAAAAACATAGGAATTTTAATTTTCACTTGTCCTCCTTTTCAAATTCCTATTCATGAAGCACAAGACTAAGAGATAGTAGCATAATAGCATTATAACCGTACATTTTCTTGTGGTTTGACTTAATCTCACCATGCTTCTTTGCATCCTGTGATCTTCCAATTGTTGTGAATCAAACACCCAGATTGGCAGAAATCATGTGTTTCTAAATTCTCTATTTTGCATGTGCATTCCTATCCTATTCCTGTCTATTTCCTATCCCTGCATTGTTGGAATCCTCCAATTCAAACGATCCCTTACAGAGTTACTTCTCTTACAGATAGTTGTCAAAGAAAACCTTGCGTGGTTTGTCCCGCTCCTGCTGCACCATCGTCCACCCTAGCTCAACTGCTCCAACGACAGAAGGGTCCAGCCAGCAGGGATCCGGCCTCCAGACTGTCTTTTGCTGCCTCAGATCTTCTTCCCCGCCGCTGGCAGCAATGAAAACTGCATTACCATCATCAACCGAGCAGATGACCTCGAGGACTACACGGGTCCGCAAGAGAGGTCGCACTCTTTCGTGTCTGCTTATGTTATGCATCGCTTAATATTACATGCTACTTTATCGTCCTGTTCACCGATTAGACTCTGAGTCAGCTCCAAACTAATGGTCAAACTTGAGTTTTTAAATGGTTGTGGGGTACATATCGGGGCCGCTATCAATAGTATCTATCTACTATCTGGTTAATCTCCGGTGTCTACTATGAGTTTCATGTTGGGTGGGAAACAAACAGTAAAGAAGCCATTATCTGTATTTTTTAACTGAAGCCATTATCTGCCTGCTATTATTGGTTTTGGGTCTATACATAGGTTGCTACCATCACTCTGGATTTCTGCATGCACTCCTTACATAATCTCACTATGTTTTATTCCTATGCATGACAATTATTGTGAACAATGGAACTGAACATGTAGAGCAAAAGAGACGAGCCTTGCATGGCAATAAAATTTCATGCTGACGTCGCTCCATGGTAGGCGCAAAGGCAGCCCCCCTCCACGCATTTCGGATTGTAATCAAGAGGAAGATATATGTTCTAAGGGGGATTCAGAAGGAGAAGACAACTCCTTTTTACCCCCTGAGGTCTTCACTCTAACTTGGCATGCTGATGTTGGTTATATCATGCATATGGTGTCTTGCGTTGCTTACTTTATACATCAAATATGTCATCTGCTTAGTTTAGACATCCTTTGTGCGAATGCCATCTGTTTAGTTTATTCATCGTTTATGTGAATTATGCAACACCATCTTGTTTAGCCAGGCATCATATATGTGAATTTTGCAATGCCATCCTGCTTAGCCAGTCATCTTATATGTAAATTATATCAGGCCATCCTTTTTTCCGTTACATATTACATTTGTCAACAATGTTAGTACATTCAACTGCTCTTCGTGTGCATCAGCCATTTGACATGGTGATGGCAAATTCTGGAGTGAAAACAAGGTCTTCAGAGCAGACTATGCTATCTGACGAAGCACATATCTCGCTGGTTACGGATAGCTCCTCAGAGGAGGATTCAGAGACAGATGACCAGTCCTATTCCCCCCCCCCATGAGGTGTATGCTCTAACTTGGCAGGGTTATGTTGCTCATATCGTGCGTATGGTGTCTCGCATTGCTATGTCATTTGATTAGTTTAGACATGCTTTGTGTGAATGCCACTGCTCAGGTGTCTAATTACCATATATGTGAATTATGCATTGCCATCTTGTTGCAAGACATTATATATGTGAATTATACAATGCTATCTTGTTGCAAAGGCATTATATATGTGAATTATGCAATGCCATGCTATTTAGCCAATCATCATGTATGTGAATTATATCATGCTATCATTTTTTGTATTACGTGTTCCATTTGTCAACAACATTTGTATATTCAACTACTCTTCCTGTGCATCAGCCATTTGAAGCGGTGATGGAAGTATCTGGAGTGAAAACAAGGTATTCAGAGCAGACAATGCTACCTGATGAAGCAGACATCTTGCTGGTTACAGAGAGCTACTCAGAGGAGGATTCAGAGACTAATGACCAGTCCTATTTCCCCCCTGAGGTCTATGCTCAAACTTGGCAGGGTTATATTACCCATGTCATGCATGTTGTCTTGCATTGCTTAGTTTTTACATCATATATGGATTGCCATCTGCTTACTTGCTTACTATATAAATCATATATTTGAATTATATCATGCCATCATGTTTACATAGTACATACACATCATCTATCTGAACTATGGCATGGCAACCCATTTAATAAAGACATCATATAGTTATATCATCTCATCCTGTTTAGTGTTTATAGTCATCATATTTTGAGTTAGGGCATTCTATCCGTGAATGTATGTGAATTATGGCATGCCAACCTATTTAATAAACACATTATATAGGTATGTCATGTCATCCTGTTTACATAGTCTCATATTTTGAACTATGTCTTTCCATCTTTTTTAGTTAGCCATCATAATGTGAAATTGTGTCATGCTATCCTGTTTAGTTAGCCATCATATATGTGAAATTGTGTCATGCTATCCTGTTTGGTTAGACAACATAAATATGAATTATTTCATGCCCTCTTTTATTCCCCACTATCCATTGCACCTGTCTATCATACAATGTCTATACTTTCAATTACTTTTCTTGTTTATCAGCCATTTGAATTGGAAAGCGTGATGGCAGTATCTAATGGAGTAACAACACGGTCTTCAGAAAAGATAGTGCTACCAGCTGATGCAGATAGAACCACGATTGTACTTGCCCAAGGACCAGATCCACCACACATAACCCAGACTCTCATGATTGTACCCCTACCCAGTTGGACGAGAGAACCAACTACACCTTCTAACCCCAACCCGGCAGATAGTAACCTAGTTCCAGTTGACACAACACCGTCTCCACCACAGAGCACCCAAACATGAGCGGTTAGTAAGGGAACTGCGATGCCCAAAGCACGAGGACCACCACTCCAATCCCAACTCAACGCTTAAAGGAGAAGAAGATTTGTTCTCGGGTCGGGTTACGTAGCTATGGTTCATACTCCTTTACTCTTGCATTCTTGTATTTACTCATACCAACTATTTTCAAATTTGAAGGATGGAATTGAAACTCCAATGGCACAACATGTATGTTTTAAACTGTTTCTTTAAGCTGGTTTCTTTGTTGTAACCTGCTCTATGTTGATTTCAGTTTCAATTGAATAAACAGTTATGTTCTCATGTCATGCACATTACAAGTGTTGTTATTGCTCTATAGTTACCCACACTTATATTCTGTCTATTCTGCTTTGTCTTGAACAAATATTATTTGAACTGTGTCTCTATCTTGATTTGGCAACAAAAACTAGAATGATATAGACCATGAAGTGACCATGGTACATAGATATATGTTTGTTTCATGCTGTTATCCTGTCCACTTTACTACTGAACTCATTTACCAAAATGAGTTTCATATACAACATGGTAAACGTGTGATGTGTCTGCTTGTTTCTCTTTTAGAATGCGGAAAAAATATTGGAGAACAGTACCACGTTATCCAATGGTAAAGAAAGTAATGCAGATAAGGTTCAAGATAGTGAGACATCCTATTGGTCTCCAAGAAAGCTGATAAAACTATCTTGACGACGTGAGGGAACCCAAAAGTCTGTCTTGATGTAGTGTTTGAGTTCTTGGCCACTCTCTGCGGCACAAGCTCTTGAAATCGCTGCTGAATTAGTTCATCTTCTTGAGTCTCAACTTCAAGTTGAAAGACATCGATCGATGTGTCTTTGCGACAGAAGCTCAAGGACCGAGGAAGTCCTGAGAATTCAGATGCATATTTTCTGGTGCAACAGCAAGAGCTAGAGGATTTAAGCGCCAAACAAGAGAAAGTTAATAAGCTTGCTAAGCATCTTACCAGCATTATGGGTACCCAGGATATTGTTTCTTGAGATCCTCTGAAGTGGTTTCAGTTCTGGATTTGTTTTGCTGCGGTGTTTATTTGCGCTGGTCGCCAACTTTGACAACCAGTGTATATGATATGCTGCTTTGTTCTCTATATTTGCACTGGTGGCGAACTTTGATGCCTAGTGGATGTAATATGTGTAATAGCCGTGATAGCCTAGCATTAGTTGCTTGCTTATTTATTTCCTTGTTGTCTTGTTTATTTGTTTGCTTGTAGTCATTGCAGTTCTTTTTTCGCGGTTTGCTAGTGGCTGCAATAACCTATTTTTTAAAACTAGGCCACAATAACCATGAGCTAATATTTACTGTAGTGACACTGGGCCTCCTACTGGACGTAGAAACAATGGGCCTCCTACAGGCCGTAGAAACAATGGGCCTTCTGCAGGCCGTATCATCAATGGGCCTTATACGGGCCGTATGATCGATTGGCCAAACAGACCGCATTATGGCCGTAGACGGGCTAGAGTTGGAATCGTCCGTTCATGGGCCGACCATAACGGGCCATCGTTAATAGGCCGTATTTGATGACGCTATGAAAATGGCCCAACTTATTAACGGACCACAAACGGGCCGATCAGAACCACGGGCTGAATTTTGCCCACAAGCGAAAATGAGCGATGTGGGCCGTAAGTAAGCGAATCTTTGGAAATGCGCCCACGAATAAATGGGCTCGAGAAGGCGAAAGATAACATGGGCTGGAAACGCCCAATGAATAATGGGCTGTTAATGGGTATAAAGTGATACCTTTGTTCATTACGGGCCGCCACCACGGGCCGTTAATGGGTGTAAAGTGATACACTGTTCATTATGGGCCAGTTTCACCACGGGCCATTAATAGGCCAAGAGTTACATAGGGCCTCATATGGGCTGAAAGACGTCATGGGCCATACATGCGCCAGAAGTGAAAACGGGGTGGAATCATATTGGATGACCCAGATGACGCTTCTGGGCCTAATTCGGATAGGGCGTAACGGGCCTTGGGTTAGCGGGTTGTAAATGGGCTATATGCGAACATGCCGTTAACACGCTTTCCATGGGCCGGCCCGCCACCTTTTGACCAAGTCAAACGGGCCGGCCTTTTCACAGGAACGGGTCTCTGTTGGGCCGTGCCACGTGTCGACATATCATAGGCGCCTTCCGTCCAATGAGTGGATGACATCTGTCCCAACGATGAGCCGACACGTGTTTCCTCCAGCCAATGATGATTTTACACGTGGAAAATCCCCATTGGTCGGGGCTGCTAACGGGTTATCGGATCCAAAACCCGACCCGATAGCATAACGGCGTTCCGTTACGGTGGATGCCACGTGTTGGTCACCCTTGACAAAAGCACTTCTGTGACGCGCGATTTATCGTCATGGAAGTGGACACTTCCGTGATGATAATTTTGGTAATGTCATGGAACACTTCTACGACAGCACATGTATGACTATCTTGATTCTTTCATAAAATCGTCATGGATGTACATGCATGACAAAAAACGTGACCTACTGTGACAAACACGTATCATCACGGAAGTGTATTTTTTTTGTAGTGTCTGGGGCATAAGATTTCCGAGAGAGGTATTGAAGTTGATAAAGGCAAAGTTGATGCTATTGAAAAGATGCCATGTCCCAAGGACATAAAAGGTATAAGAAGTTTCCTTGGTCATGCCGGTTTTTATAGGAGGTTCATTAAGGACTTTTCTAAAATCTCTAGGCTTCTGACTAATTTATTGCAAAAAGATATTCCTTTTGTCTTTGATGATGATTGTGTAGAAGCATTTGAAATACTTAAGAAAGCTTTGATCACTGCACCTATTGTTCAGCCACCTGATTGGAATTTACCCTTTGAAATTATGTGCGATGCCAGTGATTATGCTGTAGGTGTTGTTCTAGGGCAAAGAGTTGATAAGAAATTGAATGGTATCCAGTATGCTAGTAAGACTCTTGATACTGCCCAGAGAAATTATACTACTACTGAAAAAGAGTTTTTAGCAGTTGTGTTTGCTTGTGATAAGTTTAGACCTTATATTGTTGATTCCAAAGTTACTATTCACACTGATCATGCTGCTATTAAATATCTTATGGAAAAGAAAGATGCTAAGCCTAGACTCATTAGATGGGTCCTCTTGCTCCAAGAAGTTGATTTGCATATTATTGATAGAAATGGAGCTGAGAACCCCGTTGTAGACAACTTGTCTAGGTTAGAGAATGTTCTTGATGACCCACTGCATATTGATGATAGCTTTCCTGATGAAAAATTAGCGGTCATTAATGCTTCTCATACTGCTCCTTGGTATGCTGATTATGCTAATTACATTGTTGCTAAATTTATACCACCTAGTTTCACATACCAGCAAAAAAGGTTCTTTTATGATTTAAGACATTACTTCTGGGATGACCCACACCTTTATAAAGGAGTAGATGGTGTTATTAGACGTTGTGTACCTGAGCATGAATAGGAACAGATCCTACATAAGTGTCACGTTGAATCATATGGAGGACACCACTTTGGAGATAGAAGCGCACATAAGGTATTGCAATCTGGTTTTTATTGGCCTACTCTCTTCAAAGATGCTCGTAAGTTTGTCTTATCTTGTGATGAATGTCAAAGAATTGGTAATATTAGTAGACGTCAAGAAATGCCTATGAATTATTCTCTTATTATTGGACCGCTTGACGTTTGGGGTTTTGATTATATGGGGCCTTTTCCTGCCTCTAATGGTTACACACATATTTTAGTTGCTGTTGATTACGTTACTAAGTGGGTAGAAGCTATCCCAACTAGTAGCGCTGATCATAACACTTCTATTAAAATGCTTAAATAAGTTATTTTTCCGAGGTTTGGAGTCGCTAGATATCTTATGACTGATGGTGGTTCACATTTTATTCATGGTGCTTTTCGTAAGATGCTTGCTAAGTATGATGTTAATCATAGAATCACATCTCCTTATCACCCGCAGTCTAGTGGTCAAGTAGAGTTGAGCAACAGAGAGCTCAGAATAATTTTGCAAAAGACTGTCAATAGATCTAGAAAGAATTGGTCCAAAAAACTTGATGATGCATTATGGGCCTATAGAACTGCATAAAAAATCCTATGGGTATGTCTCCGTATAAGATGGTTTATGGAAAAGCATGTCATTTACCTCTAGAACTAGAACATAAAGCATATTGGGCTATTAAAGAGCTCAACTATGACTTCAAACTTGCCGGTGAGCAGAGGTTATTTGATATTAGCTCACTTGATGAATGGAGAACCCAAGCCTATGAGAATGCCAAGCTATTCAAAGAAAAAGTCAAACGTGGGCATGATAAAAGGATACAAAAGCGTGAGTTTCATGTAGGTGATTATGTGTTATTATTCAACTCTCGTTTAAGATTTTTGTAGGAAAACTTCTCTCTAAATGGGAAGGTCCTTACGTTGTCGAGGAGTTCTATCGTTCCGGTGCCATAAAAATCAACAACTTCGAAGGCACAAGTCCGAGGGTGGTGAATGGTCAAAGAATTAAACATTACATCTCAGGTAATCCTATCAATGTTGAAACTAATATTATTGAAACCGTAACCCCGGAGGAATACATAAGGGACACTTTCCAGAATGTTCCAGACTCCGAAAATGAATAGGTATGTGGTACGGTAAGTAAACCGACTCCAAAACAATTCTAATGGCAATTTTATCCATTTTTGAATATTTAAGAATTTTAGGAAGAAAGAAGTAGTCCGGGAAGGACACGAGGCCTCCACGAGGGTGGAGGGCACGCCCACCTTTCCTGGGCACGCCCCCTGTCTCGTGGCCACCTTGTGTGCCTCCTGGACTCCATTTTCTTGCACGTTACGTATTTTGGTCGGTAAAAATTCATTGTATAATCTCCCGAAGGCTTTGACCACCGTATCACGCAAATATCCTCTGTTTTCGTTTCGAGCTGTTTTTCTGACAGATCTAGAGCATCATGATGTCTCCAAGCGCTCCCAAGGACAAGTTTTTCGAGAGGGTTATCAACCCCTATCTCGCGGAGGTGTTGTAACACCCTCAAACCATTGAGATGTGTGAGGGGGTGCTGCACATCCGCGATGTGGAGGGACCAAGGCGTACCGGAAGCATGGAGACAAAGCTCGAAGCCATGGAGCAACAAGTTTTCAAGTGGCAAGGGATGGTGGAGCGTGGACTCAACGCCAACCAGATGATGATCACGGAGTTCACCAACAACCACAAGCTAGATGCCAAGGTCATTGGGGAGACCATTTTCAAGCTTCAAGAGAAAACCGAGCACCTCCAAGCCCAGATTATGACCTGCAAAACCAAAACTATGAGTATGAATATAGATTCAAGAGGATGAGTTTGGCTGCAGATTTAAGGATCCCGGAGACTCGATCATTCTTCTATGATGGTGAGCCTATGCCTTGGAAGATGGACGACAAGCCTACATCATCAACAACCCCTACTTCACCACCTCCGAGGACATAATCACATGTGTATGGGCACTCCACTTGGCAACTGCCAAGCTTGGGGGAGGTGCCCCGGTATCGTATCACCATCACACTCCTATCTTTACTGTTTTATCTAGTTCGATCCTTTTAGTAGTATCTTGATCTAGCAGATTGAAGTTTTAATATCAAGTAGCTTTGAGTTTTGCTTTGTGATCTCTTTTTGTAATTGAGTCCGTGAGCTATCTATAATAAAGATTAGTGTTGAGTCAAGAGCTTTGCTATCTTGCCATGATCTTGAGAAAGTAGAAATAATAGAAAGAATAAAAGAGTTCATATTGATCTTATGGATAGCAATGACTTCACATATAGAAAGTATGAGGCATAAAAGTTGTTGAGAGTTGACGAATGCAGCTTTGGTCATCGTTGCAATTAATAGGAAGTAATAAGGAAAGAGAGGTTTCACATACAAATATATTATCTTGGACATCTTTTATGATTGTGAAGCACTCATTAAGTATGACATGCTAAAAGAGTTGATGTTGGACAAGGATGACAACGTAATGGTTTATGTTTTCTCACATCTCAGTTAAAGTATATTGTCATTGACCTTCCAAACATGTTGAGCTTGCCTTTCCCCCTCATGCTAGCCAAATTCCTTGCACCAAGTAGAGATACTACTTGTGCTTCCAAATATCCTTAAACCCAGTTTTGCCATGAGAGTCCACCATACCTACCTATGGATTGAGTAACATCCTTCAAGTAAGTTGTCATGTTGCAGGAAAAAAAATTGCTCTTTAAATATGTATGACTTATTAGTGCAGAGAAAATAAGCTTTATACGATCTTGTCGTGGAAGCAATAAAAGCGACAAACTGCATAATAAAGGTCCACATACAAGGGGCAATATAAATTGACGTTCTTTTGCATTAAGATTTTATGCATCCAACCCTAAAAGCACATGACAACCTCTGCTTCCTTCTGCGAAGGGCCTATCGTTTACTTTACGTTTTTTACTTTATTCTTGAGTCAAGGTGATATCCACCTTTCCCTTTTTCATTTTATCCTTTGGCAAGCTCCTCGTGTTTGAAAGATCTTGATATATATATCCAATTGGATGTAAGTTATTAGCATGAACTATTATTGTTGACATCACCTAAAGGTGAATACGTTGGGAGGCAACACAATAAGCCCCTATCTTTCTCAGTGTCCGGCTGAAACTCCATAACCACAAGTACTGCGTGAGTGTAGCAATTGTAGAAGACTACATGATAGTTGAGTATGTGGACTTGCTAAAAGGCTCTATTCTTGACTCTTTCTGATGTTATGATAAATTGCAATTGCTTCAATGACTGAGATTATAGTTTGTTAGTTCCCAATGAAGTTTCTAAGCCATACTTGACATTGTGAATTGATTGTTACTTGAGCATAAGAAATCATATGACAAAATCTATATATGTTGTTGTTATAAGAATGATCATGATGCCCTCATGTCCGTGTTTTATTTTTATCGACACCTCTATCTCTAAACATGTGGACATATTTTTCGATTTTCGCTCGAGGACAAGAGAGGTCTAAGCTTGGGGGAGTTGATACGTCCATTTTGCATCATGCTTTTATATCAATATTTATTGCATTATGGGCTGTTATTACACATTATATCTCAATACTTATAGCTATTCTCTCTTATTTTACAAGGTTTACCATGAAGAGGGGGAATGCCGGCAGCTAGAAATCTGGCTGGAAAAGGAGCAAACATTGGAAACCTATTTTGCACTGTTCCAAAAATCCTGAAACTCCAGGGAAGTCAGTTTTGGAATTAATAAGAATTATTGAGAGAAAGAAATACCCGAGGGGGCCCACACCCTGGCCAGGAGGGTGGGGGCGCGCCCACCACTACTGGGCGCGCCCCTGTCTCTTGGGCCCCCTGGTGGCCCTCCGGTGTCCATCTTCTGCTATATGAAGGCTTTTACCCTGGAAAAATCAGAGGCAAGCTTACGGGACGAAACTCCGCCGCCACAAGGTGGAACCTTGGCGGAACCAATCTAGAGCTTCGGCAGAGCTGTTCTGCCGGGGAAACTTCCCTCCGGGAGGGGGAAATCATCACCATCGTCATCACCAACGATCCTCTCATCGAGAGGGGGTCAATCTCCATCAACATCTTCACCAGCACCATCTCCTCTCAACACCCTAGTTCATCTCTTGTATCCAATCTTGTATCAAAACTACAAATTGGTACCTGTGGGTTGCTAGTAGTGTTGATTACTCCTTGTAGTTGATGCTAATTGGTTTACTTGGTGGGAGACCATATGTTCATATCCTTAATGCATATTATTACTCCTCTTATTATGAACATGAATATGCTTTGTGAGTAGTTATGTTTGTTCATGAGGACATGGGTGAAGTCTTGCTATTAGTAGTCATGTGAATTTGGTATTCATTTGATATTTTGAAGAGATGTATGTTATCTTTCCTCTAGTGGTGTTATGTGAACATTGACTACATGACACTTCAAGGGCAGTACCCAAGCACCGGTCCACCTTGATACGTCTCCAACGTATCTATAATTTTTGATTGTTCCATGCTATTATATTACCCCTTTTGGATGTTTATGGGCTTTATTTTACATATTTATATCATTTTTGGGACTAACCTACTAACCGGAGGCCCAGCCCGTATTGCTGTTTTTTTTGCCTATTTCAGTATTTCGAAGAAAAGGAATATCAAATGGAGTCCAAACAGAATGAAACCTTCAGGAGCGTGATTTTTGGAACGAACATGATCCGGAGAATTTGGAGTGCAAGTCAAGCAGCAAACGAGGCGGCCAGGAGATAGGAGGGCGCACCCACCCCTCCTGGGCGCGCCCCCGTCTCCTGGGCCCCACGAGCGGCCGCCGACGCACTTCTTCCTCCTATATATACCTACATACCCCGAAAACATCCAGGGAGCCAACGAAAAACAATTTCCACCGCTGTAACCTTCTGTATCCACGAGATCCCATCTTGGAGCCTTCGCTGGCGCTCCGCCGGAGGGGGAATCGACCATGGAGGACTTCTACATCAACACCATAGCCCCTCCGATGAGTTGTGAGTAGTTTACCACAGACCTTCGGGTCCATACTTATTAGCTAGATGGCTTCTTCTCTCTTTTTGGATCTCAATACAATGTTCTCCCCCTCTCTTGTGGAGATCTATTCGATGTAAACTCTTTTTGCGGTGTGTTTG
This sequence comes from Aegilops speltoides, assembly GCA_021437245.1. NCBI lineage: Eukaryota > Viridiplantae > Streptophyta > Magnoliopsida > Poales > Poaceae > Aegilops > Aegilops speltoides. The sequence continues at coordinate 341,632,060 of CM038145.1, read as the reverse complement.
TCGAGATCCGATGAATTGTGGGTTTATGATCAAGTTTATCTATGAGAAATATTTGAATCTTCTCTGAATTCTTTTATGTATGAATGAGTTATCTTTGCAAGTCTCTTCGAATTATCAGTTTGGTTTTGCCTACTAGATTGATCTTTCTTGCCATGGGAGAAGTGCTTAGCTTTGGGTTCAATATTGCGGTGTCCTTACCCAGTGACAGAAAGGGTTGCAAGGCACGTATTGTATTGTTGCCATCGAGGATAAAAAGATGGGGTTTATATCATATTGCATGAGTTTATCCCTTTACATCATGTCATATTTCTTAATGCGTTACTCTGTTCTTATGAACTTAATACTCTAGATGCATGCTGGATAGCGGTCGATGTGTGGAGTAATAGTAGTAGATGGAGGCAGGAGACGGTCTACTTGTCGCGGACATGATGCCTATATACATGATCATGCCTAGATAATCTCATAATTATTCGCTTTTCTATCAATTGCTCGACAGTAATTTGTTCACCCACCGTAATACTTATGCTATCTTGAGAGAAGCCACTAGTGAAACCTATGGCCCTCGGGTCTATCTTTTATCATATAAGTTTTCAATCTACTTTTATTTGCATCTTTACTTTTTGCATCTATATTATAAAATACCAAAAATATATTTATCTTATCATATTATCTCTATCAGATATCACTTTCGCAAGTGGCCGTGAAGGGATTGACAACACCTTTATTGCATTGGTTGCGAGTTCTTTGTTTGTTTGTGTAGGTGCGTGGGAATTTTGAGGAGCCTCCTACTGGATTGATACCTTGGTTCTCAAAAACTGAGGGAAATACTTACGCTACTTTGCTGCATCACCCTTTCCTCTTCAAGGAAAACCAATGCAAGCTCAAGACGTAGCAAGAAGGATTTCTGGTGCCATTGTCGGGGAGGTCTTCGCTCAAGTCAAGACATACCAAGTACCCATCACAAACTCATCTCCCTCGCATTTACATTATTTGCCATTTGCTTCTCGTTTTCCTCTCGCCCACTTCACCCTTGCCGTTTTATTCACCCTCTCTTTCCCAATCTTCTTCTCCTCTCTCTTTTCCGTTAGCCTTCTTCTTCTTCCTCGCTTTTGTTTGCCGTTACGTCTGAAATTGGGGAGATTATCGTCGATATGGACAATAATGATAACATGGAAAATTCCGAGGCTCCGGCTGAAGAACCCCCTATCTTGCATACTAAAAAGTTTCGAATCGGTAGTGGTAACATTATTGGAAAAGGTGTTATTCAAGATTTCTTTACTTGTGCTGGTGCTTTACCTTCCATGGGTGGTTCTATTCTTCATAGAACTAGTAGTCTTGCGGATGCTATCGCTATGCTTGTAGTTGAACTTGAAAGACAATTTATGCATATGCATCCTTGCATACAAAGAATTTTCCTAGAATTTTCTAATATTGAGCATTCTTACATTAAGCGCTGTTACTATCTTTTGGCTCATGAGTTTAGATTTATAATAAGAGAGGCCAAAGAAATCTTTGCGCACTATAGGGTGGACGCCGGTCGTCCTCCCATAGAGGCGGTCCTCTTTGATCAAGAGGAAATTAGGCGTTTTCAATCTTCAGACTATGTTGCTTTCAATGAAAACCTTAGAAAAAAGGTTCCTACCAATGTCTTGGTTGATAGAATTTCTGAACTTAATAATGATTTTGCTCTTCAAAATAATGAGCTAGGATACTCTCTTGAGTATAGGCTAACGAGATTTTGCCAAAAGAATGCTTTTAGTGATGAATTAGATGTGCATTATGAAGGGCCAAAGGAGGAACCCGTTCCTCCTGAGATTGATCTTGGGGACTTTTGTCCCGCTAAATTTAGCCCTTTTGATTACTTTTGCTTGCCTCAAAGAAAACTTTCTGCCGAACGTAGAGAATATGAGATGAGTTTTCAAGATCTATCTTATTATTATGGCACTACTTAGATCTATCTTCGCTTTATGCCTAGCTAGGGGCGTTAAACGATAGCGCTAGTTGGGAGGCAACCCAATTTTATTTGTGTTTTTTGTTTTTGTTTCTGTTTAGTAATAAATTTTGCATCTACCTTCTGTTTAGATGTGTTTTTATGTTTTAATTAGTGTTTGTGCCAAGTAGAACCTATAGGATAACCTATGATGATAGTTAAATTGATTCTGCTGAAAAACAGAAACTTTGCATGCACGAATTTAGTTTTGTTAAATCACAGAAACATGCTTTTGCGTTGATTCTTTTTGCTGCTGATCATAGACAAATTGTCCAGGACTTCCCATTTTGGTAGGATTTTTAGAGTTCCAGAAGTTTGCGTTAGTTACAGATTGCTACAGACTGTTCTATTTTTGACAGATTCTGTTTTTTGTGTGTAGTTTGCTTATTTTGATGCATCTATGGCTAGTAAAATAGTTTATAAACCATAGAGAAGTTGGAATACAGTAGGTTTAACACCAATATAAATAAAGAATGAGTTCATTACAGTACCTTATGTGGTGGTTTTGTTTTCTTTCACTAACGGAGCTTATAAGATTTCCTGTTGAGTTTTGTTTTGTGAAGTTTTCAAGTTTTGGGTAAAGCTTTGATGGACTATGGAATAAGGAGCGGCAAAATCCTAAACTTGGGGATGCCCATGGCACCCCAAGATATTGAAGAATAGCCAAAAGCCTAAGCTTGGGGATGCCCTCTTTCGTCTTCGTTCATTGGTAACTTTACTTGGAGCTATATTTTTATTCGCCACATGATATGTGTTTTGCTTGGAGCGTCGTGTATTATATTAGTCTTTGCTTTTTAGTTTACCACAATCATCCTTGCTGTACATACTAATACGTATCCGTCGTATCTATAATTTTTTATTGTTCCATGCCAATATTCTACAACTTTCATATACTTTTGGCAACTTTTTATACTATTTTGTGGGACTAACATATTGATCCAGTGCCCAGTACCAGTTCCTGTCTGTTGCATGTTTTATGTTTCGCAGAAACCCCATATCAAACGGAGTCCAAACGGGATAAAAATGGACAGAGAATAATTTTGGAATATTTGTGATTTTTGGGAAGTAAAATCAACGCGAGACGGTGCCCGAGGGGGCCAAGAGATAGGGGGGCGCGCCCCAGGGAGGCAAGCGCGCCCTGGACTCTCCTGGCCCCCCGTAAGGTGGTTAACGCTCTTCTTTTGCCGCAAGAAAGCTAATTTTATGAGAAAGATCTGGGCAAAAGATTCACCCCAATCGGAATCAGAATCTGAGAACGCAGAAACAGAGAGATAGATCCAATCTCGGAGGGGCTCTCGCCCCTCCCACGCCATGGGAGCCAAGGACCAGAGGGGAAACCCTTCTCCCATCTAGGGATAAGGTCAAGGAAGAAGAAGAAGAAGAAGGGGGGGCTCTCTCCCCCTTGCTCCCGGTGGTGCTGGAACGCCGCCGGGGGCCATCATCATCACCACAATCTTCACCAACACCTCCGCCATCTTCACCAACATCTCCATCACCTTCCCTCCTCTATATACAGCGGTCCACTCTCCTGCAGCCCGCTGTATCCTCTACTTGAACATGGTGCTTTATGCTTCATATTATTATCCAATGATGTGTTGCCATCCTATGATGTCTGAGTAGATTTCCGTTGTCCTATCGGTGATTGATGAATTGCTATGATTGGTTTGAGTTGCATGTTTTATTATTGGTGCTGTCCTATGGTCCCTCCGTGTCGCGCAAGCGTGAGGGATTCCCGATGTAGGGTGTTGCAATGCGTTCATGATTCGCTTATAGTGGGTTGCGTGAGTGACTGAAACACAAACCCGAGTAAGTAGGTTGTTTGCGTATGGGATAAAGGGGACTTGATACTTTAATGCTATGGTTGGGTTTTACCTTAATGATCTTTAGTAGTTGCGGATGCTTGCTAGAGTTCCAATCATAAGTGCATATGATCCAAGTAGAGAAAGTACGTTAGCTTATGCCTCTCGCTCAAATAGAATTGCAATAGTGATTACCGGTCTAGTAACATAGTCAGCTGCCTAGGGACAATTTCACAACTCCTACCACCACTTTTCCACACTTGCTATATTTACTTTATTGCATCTTTATCTAAACAGCCCCTAGTTTATATTTACGTGTTCCTTATTATCTTGCAAACCTATCCTACAACACCTACAGAGTACTTCTAGTTTCATACTTGTTCTTGGTAAAGCGAACGTCAAGCGTGCGTAGAGTCGTATCAGTGGACGATAGGACTTGAGAGAGTATTTGTTCTACCTTTAGCTCCTCGTTGGGTTCGACACTCTTACTTATCGAAAGAGGCTACAACTATCCCGTATACTTGCGGGTTATCAAGACCTTTTTCTGGCGCCGTTGCCGGGGAGTTATAGCGTGGGGTGAAGATCCTCGTGTGTGCTTGTTTGCTTTATCACTAAGTAATTTTTATTTGCTGTTCTAAGTTGTTCTCTATCTTTAGTTATGGAAATGGAACACGAAATACCAAAAAATTAGGTGTACTTGCTACTCATGGAGATGGGGTAACTCCTGAAACCCTCGATTCTCATTATGTGAAAGATATTATGTACTATTTTAATAATCCTGAGAAAACCCCATTCAACTTTATAATGGGAGACATGTTGGATCAACGTGAATATTTTAGGGATTATCGCTTTACACAAAAAGGGAAACTATTATAGGATCAAATTAATATGTTGCGTTGGTATGCTCGGGATCTATGCTTGAGATATGATATTACTTGTTGCTCTAGGATGAAGGCTCCACACCTTCCCTTTTCATGCAAATTTAATGATAATGAAACCTTAGCTTCTTATGCTAATGGTATATATGATTACTATGATATTGAACAAATTGAAGAATTTGTTGCTTTTAAGGCTGCTTATGAAATTGAATCTTTGTTTGAAAAGTATGAAGCTTTAGATGATGATGTTTATAGGCCCGAAAATCTTGCTATACTTAGATACTGCTATGAAAACTATGAATACAATTACAATATTAATGCATTTATTGAGAAAGTCTTCGCTGTCCAAGAAGAGACTAATATTTTGCAGGAAGATATGGAAGAAGAAATTGATGAAACTGTGAGCTCATTGGATGAAAAAGATGATGAGGAGAGCAAAGAACAAAAGGAGGAAGAGCGGATTGATCACCCGTGCCCACCTTCTAATGAGAGTAACTCTTCAACTCATAAATTGTTTAATTCCCCTTCGTGCTTAACGAAGGATGATTGCTATGATGATTGCTATGATCCCGTTGATTCTCTTGAAATATCCCTTTTTGATGATGCTTGCTATGCTTGTGGCCAAGATGCCAATATGAATTATGCTTATGGAGAGGAACTTGCTATAGTTCCTTATGTTAAACATGAAATTTTTGCTATTGCACCCACGCATGATAGTTCTATTATCTTTTTGAATTCTCCAAACTACACTATATCGGAGAAGTTTGCGCTTAGTAAGGATTATATTGATGGGTTGCCTTCTACCATTGAACATGATGATTTTGATAGATATAATATGCATGTGCTTGCTTCTCCTACTTGCAATTATTATGAGAAAGGAACTATATCTCCACCTCTCTATGTTTCCAATACGATAGAATTGTAAGAAACCATTTATACTATGCATTGGCCCTTACTATGTGTGCATGAATTGTTCTTTTATGACATGACGATGCATAGGAAGAGAGTTAGACTTTGTTGTTGCATGATATATGATACTTTGTGCTCACTACTAAATTACAAATCATTCCTAATTAAAATTGGCTTTGATATACCTTGGGATCTGGGTGGATTCATTACTTGAGCACTAAATGCCTAGCTTAATGGCTTTAAAGAAAGCGCTGCCAGGGAGACAACCCGGAAGTTTTAGAGAGTCATTTATTTCTGTTGTGTGCTTTCATATAGTTTAAAAACAAAAAAATAAAGAGGGGAACTCAAAACTTTTCAAAAAGGAAAGTGAAAGTGAGAAAGACAAGCATTGTTGAAGTGGGAGAGCTCCTTGAACTTTGTTCATGCTCATGGAAACTTTGTGAACCTTGATTAAAGAAACTTTTCATCAAAAATAATTATCCCCTTGTATAATTCCATTGTATTATAAAAATAATGTGCCAAGGTTTGCCTTTAGGATGTTTACAATGCTTTTTGGTTTGTACGCTGCAGGACAGAAACTTTGGCTGTAGTGCGCGATTTTAAATTTTTAGCTCGAATGTCAAACGGTTATGATTCTTTTTGCACTGTCTTTATGTACAACTTGTTTATTTTTAATAATTTTTGTAGAATTGTTGTGGTAACAGAAGTATGGTGAATGTTCAGATTGATACAGACTGTTCTGTTTTTGACAGATTCTGTTTTTGATGCATAGTTTGCTTGTTTTGATGAATCTATCAATTTAAATCAGTGGATTAAGCCATGAAAAAGCTATATTACAGTAGACACAATTGAAAAACAAAATATGAATTGGTTTGCTATAGTACTTAGAGTAGTGATTTGCTTTATTATACTAACGGATCTTACCGAGTTTTCTGTTGAAGTTTTGTGTGGATGAAGTGTCTAATCGAGGATGACTCAATATGAGGAAAAGGAAAAGAGGCAAGAGCTCGAGATTGGGGATGCCCGAGGCACCCCAAGTAAATATTCAAGGAGACTCAAGCGTCTAAGCTTGGGGATGCCCCAGAAGTCATCCCCTCTTTCTTCAACAAGTATCGGTATGTTTTCGTATTCGTTTCGTTCATGCGATATGTGCAAGTCTTGGAGCGTCTTTTGCATTTAGTTTTCAATTTTCTTTTATGCACCATGCTGGTATGAGATAGTCCTTGGTTGATTTATAGAATGCTCTTTGCACTTCACTTATATCTTTTGAGTATGGCTTTATAGAATGCTTCATGTGCTTCACTTATATCATTTGAAGTTTGGATTGCCTGTTTCTCTTCACATAGAAAACCGCCATTTGTAGAATGCTATTTTGCTTCACTTATATTTGTTAAAGCATGGGCATATCTTTTGTAGAAAGAATTAAATTCTCTTGCTTCACTTATATCTTTTTAGAGAGATGACAGGAATTGGTCATTCACATGGTTAGTCATAAAATCCTACATAAACTTGTAGATCGCTGAATATGATATGTTTGATTCCTTGCAATAGTTTTGCAATATAAAGGTGGTGATATTAGAGTCATGCTAGTGGGTGGTTGTGGATTGTAGAGACACTTGTGTTGAGGTTTGCAAGTCCCGTAGCATGCACGTATGGTAACCGTTGTGTGACAAATTTGAAGCATGGGGTGTTTCTTTGATTGTCTTCCTTATGAGTGGCGGTCGGGGACGAGCGATGGTCTTTTCCTACCAATCTATCCCCCTAGGGGCATGCGCAGTAGTACTTTGCTTAGAGGGCTAATAATCTTTTGCAATAAGTATGTGAGTTCTTTATGACTAATATGAGTCCATGGATTATACACACTTTTACCTTTCCATCATTGCTAGCCTCTTCGGTACCGTGCATTGCCCTTTCTCACCTCGAGAGTTGGTGCAAACTTCTCTGGTGCATCCAAACCCCGTGATATGATACACTCTATCACACATAAGCCTCATTATATCTTCCTCAAAACAGCCACCATACCTACCGTACCTATCATGGCATTTCCATAGCCATTGCGAGATATATTGCCATGCAACTTCCATCATCATCCTATACATGACTTGAGCATTTATTGTCATATTGCTTTGCATGATCGTAAGATAGCTAGCATGATGTTTTCATGGCTTGTCTCTTTTTGATGTCATTGCTACGCTAGATCATTGCACATCCCGGTACACCGCCGGAAGCATTCATATAGAGCCATATCTTTGTTCTAGAGTTGTAATATTGAGTTGTAAGTAAATAAAAGTGTTATGATCATCATTATAGAGCATTGCCCCATGAAAAAGAAAGAAAAAGAAAAAAAGGAAAAAAAGGAAAGGCCAAAGAAGCCTAAATAAAAAAAGGGGGCCAAAGAAGCCCACCCAAAAAAAGAAAAATTAAAAGAAAAGGGGCAATGTTACTATCCTTTTTCCACACTTGTGCTTCAAAGTAGCACCATGTTCTTCATATAGAGAGTCTCCTATGTTGTCACTTTCATATACTAGTGGGAATTTTCATTATAGAACTTGGCTTGTATATTCCAACGATGGGCTTCCTCAAATGCCCTAGTTCTTCATGAGCAAGCAAGTTGGATGCACACCCACTTAGTTTTTAGTTTGAGCTTTCATACACTTATAGCTCTTAGTGCATCCGTTGCATGGCAATCGCTACTCCTCACATTGACATCAATTGATGGGCATCTCCATACCCCATTGATTAGCCGCGTTGATGTGAGACTTTCTCCCTTTTTGTCTTCTCCACATAACCTCCACCATCATATTCTATTCCACCCATAGTGCTATATCCATGGCTCACGCTCATGTATTGCGTGAAGGTTGAAAAAGTTTGAGAATACTAAAGTATGAAACAATTGCTTGGCTGACACCGGGATAGGCATGAGGGATACCTTGTGTTAAGAAAAGGGAGCATACAAGACTATATGATTTTGTAGGGATAACTTTCTGAAGCATTGATATTTTGAAAGACATGATTGTTTGTTCGGATGCCCTAAGTATTATTGTTTTTATGTCAAATGATAGACTATTGCTTTGAATCACTCGTGTCTTAATATTCATGCCATGATTAGACATATGATCAAGATTATGCTAGGTAGAATTCCACATCAAAATTATCTTTTTTATCATTTACCTACTCGAGGACGAGCAGGAATTAAGCTTGGGGATGCTGATACGTCTCCGTCGTATCTATAATTTTTTATTGTTCCATGCCAATATTCTACAACTTTCATATACTTTTGGCAACTTTTTATACTATTTTTTGGGACTAACATATTGATTTAGTGCCCAGTGCCAGTTCCTGTCTGTTGCATGTTTTATGTTTTGCAGAAACCCCATATCAAACTGAGTCCAAAAGGGATAAAAACGGACGGAGAATTATTTTGGAATATTTGTGATTGATGAATTGCTATGATTGGTTTGAGTTGCATGTTTTATTATTGGTGCTGTCCTATGGTCCCTCCGTGTCGCGCAAGCGTGAGGGATTCCCGCTGTAGGGTGTTGCAATGCGTTCATGATTCGCTTATAGTGGGTTGCATGAGTGACTGAAACACAAACCCGAGTAAGTAGGTTGTTTACGTATGGGATAAAGGGGACTTGATACTTTAATGCTATGGTTGGGTTTTACCTTAATGATCTTTAGTAGTTGCGGATGCTTGCTAGAGTTCCAATCATAAGTGCATATGATCCAAGTAGAGAAAGTATGTTAGCTTATGCCTCTCCCTCAAATAGAATTGCAATAGTGATTACCGTTCTAGTAACGTAGTCAGTTGCCTAGGGACAATTTCACAACTCCTACCACCACTTTTCCACACTTGCTATATTTACTTTATTGCATCTTTATCTAAATAGCCCCTAGTTTATATTTACGTGTTCTTTATTATCTTGCAAACCTATCCTACAACACCTACAGAGTACTTCTAGTTTCATACTTATTCCAGGTAAAGCGAACGCCAAGCGTGCGTAGAGTCGTATCAATGGCCGATAGGACTTGAGAGAGTATTTGTTCTACCTTTAGCTCCTCGTTGGGTTCGACACTCTTACTTATCGAAAGAGGCTACAACTATCCCGTATACTTGCGGGTTATCACACACCTTTTGGGAGAAGCCTACTTGATTAGAATTTGCTAGAATACTCTATGTGCTTCACTTATATCTTTTGAGCTTGATAGTATTTTCTCTAGTTCTTCACTTATATCTTTTGAGCTTGATAGTTTTTGCTCTAGTTCTTCACTTATATCTTTTAGAGCACGGCGGTGGCTTAATTTTGTAGAAATTGCTAGTCTCTCATGCTTCACTTATATTATTTTGAGAGTCTTTTAGAACAGCATGGTATTTGCTATGGTTATAAAATTGGTCCTAGAATGGTAGGCATCCAAGTTGGGTATAATAAAAACTATCATAGGAAGTGAATTGGATGCTATGATCAATTTGATACTTGATAATTGTTTTGAGATATGGAGGTAGTGATATTAAAGTCATGCTAGTTGGGTGATTATGAATTTAAAGAATGCTTGTGTTGAAGTTAGCAAGTCCCTTAGCATGCACGTATGGTTAAAGTTGTGTAACAAATTTGAAACATGAAGTGTACCTGGCTTGTGCATCCTTATGAGTGGCGGTCGGGGATGAGCGATGGTCTTTTCCTACCAATCTATCCCTCTAGGAGCATCTTGCGTAGTGCTTGGTTTTGATGACTTCTAAATTTTTGCAATAAGTATATGAGTTCTTTTGACTAATGTTGAGTCCATGGATTATACACACTTTTACCTTTCCATCATTGCTAGCCTCTTCGGTACCGTGCAGCCCTTTCTCACCTTGAGAGTTGGTGCAAACTTCACCGGTGCATCCAAACCCCATGATATGATATGCTCTATCACACATAAACCTCCTTATATCTTCCTCAAAACAGCCACCATACCTACCTATTATGGCATTTCCATAGCCATTCCGAGATATATTGCCATGCAACTTTCCACCGTTCCGTTCATCATCATGACATACATTACTTTTGTCATATTGCCATTGCATGATCATGTAGTTGACATCGTATTTGTGGCAAAGCCACCATGCATAATTTTTCATACATGTCACTCTTGATTCATTGCACCATCCCGGTACATCACGGAGGCATTCATATAGAGTCATATCTTGTTCTAGTTTCGAGTTGTAATTCATATGTTGTAATCAATGAAAGTGTGATGATCATCATTATTAGAGCATTGCCCAAAAAGAAAAAAAGGCCAAAAGAAAAAGGAAAAAAAGGCCAAAAAAAGAAAAGAAACAAAAAAAGAAGAAAAAAGAAAAAAATAAAATAAATAAAAGGGGCAATGTTACTATCTCTTTTTCCACACTTGTGCTTCAAAGTAGCACCATGTTCTTCATGTAGTGAGTCTCATATCTTGTGCTTCAAAGTAGCACCATGTTTTTCATATAGTGAGTCTCATATGTTGTCACTTTCATATACTAGTGGGAAATTTTCATTATAGAACTTGGCTTGTATATTCCTACGATGAGCTTCCTCAAATGCCCTAGGTCTTCGTGAGCAAGCAAGTTGGATGCACACCCACTGGTTTTCTTTTGTTGAGCTTTCATTCATTTATAGCTCTAGTGCATCCGTTGCATGGCAATCCCTACTCCTCATGTTGACATCAATTGATGGGCATCTCCATAGCCCGTTGATTATCCTTGTCAATGTGAGACTTTCTCTTTTTTGTCTTCTCCACACAATCCCCATCATCATATTCTATTCCACCTATAGTGCTATATCCATGGCTCACGCTCATGTATTGCGTGAAAGTTGAAAAAGTTTGAGATTATTTAAGTACGAAACAATTGCCTGGCTTGTCATCGGGGGTGTAGAATTTGGGGACATCTTTGTGTGACGAAAATGAAGCATAGCCTAACTATATGATTTTGTAGGGATAAACTTTCTTTAGCCATGTTATTTTGAGAAGACATGATTGCTTTGATTAGTATGCTTGAAGTGTTACTATTTCTTTTATCAATATGAACTTTTATTTTGAATCATTTGGATCTGAACATTCATGCCACAATAAAGAAAATTACATTGAGAATTATGCTAGGTAGCATTCCACATCAAAAATTCTGTTTTTATCATTTACCTACTCGAGGACGAGCATGAATTAAGCTTGGGGATGCTTGATACGTCTCCAACGTATCTATAATTCTTGATTGTTCCATGCTATTATATTACCCCTTTTGGATGTTTATGGGCTTTATTTTACATACTTATATCATTTTGGGACTAACCTACTAACCGAAGGCCCAGCCCGTATTGCTGTTTTTTTTGCCTATTTCAGTATTTCGAAGAAAAGGAATATCAAACGGAGTCCAAACGGAATGAAACCTTCGGGAGCGTGATTTTTGGAATGAACGTGATACCGGAGAACTTGGAGTGCAAGTCAAGCAGCAAACGAGGCGGCCAGGAGATAGGAGGGCGCACCCACCCCTCCTGGGCCCCACGAGCAGCCACCGATGTACTTCTTCCTCCTATATATACCTACGTACCCCGAAAACATCCAGGGAGCCAACGAAAAAAAAATTCCACCGCCGTAACCTTCTGTCTCCGCGAGATCCCATCTTGGAGCCTTCGTCGGCACTCCGACGGAGGGGGAATCGACCATGGAGGGCTTCTACATCAACACCATAGCCCCTCCGATAAGTTGTGAGTAGTTTACCACAGACCTTCGAGTCCATAGTTATTAGCTAGATGGCTTCTTCTCTCTTTTTGGATCTCAATACAATGTTCTCCCCCTCTCTTGTGGAGATCTATTCGATGTAAACTCTTTTTGCGGTGTGTTTGTCGAGATCCGATGAATTGCGGATTTATGATCAAGTTTATCTATGAGAAATATTTGAATCTTCTCTGAATTCTTTTATGTATGATTGAGTTATCTTTGCAAGTCTCTTCGAATTATCAGTTTGGTTTGGCCTACTAGATTGATCTTTCTTGCCATGGGAGAAGTTCTTAGCTTTGGGTTTAATCTTGCGGTGTCCTTACCCAGTGACAGAAAGGGTTGCAAGGCACGTATTTTATTGTTGCCATCGAGGATAAAAAGATGGGGTTTATATCATATTGCATGAGTTTATCCCTCTACATCATGTCATCTTTCTTAATGCGTTACTTTGTTCTTATGAACTTAATAATCTAGATGCATGCTGGATAGCGGTCGATGTGTGGAGTAATAGTAGTAGATGCAGGCAGGAGTCGGTCTACTTGTCGCGGATGTGATGCCTATATACATGATCATGCCTAGATAATCTCATAATTATTCGCTTTTCTATCAATTGCTCGACAGTAATTTGTTCACCCACCGTAATACTTATGCTATCTTGAGAGAAGCCACTAGTGAAACCTATGGCCCCCTGGTCTATCTTTTATCATATAAGTTTTTAATCTACTTTTATTTGCATCTTTACTTTTTGCATCTATATTATAAAATACCAAAAAAATATTTATCTTATCATATTATCTCTATCGGATCTCTCTTTCGCAAGTGGCCGTGAAGGGACTGACAACCCCTTTATTGTGTTGGTTGCGAGTTCTTTGTTTGTTTGTGTAGGTGCGTGGGACTTTTGAGGAGCCTCCTACTGGATTGATACATTGGTTCTCAAAAACTGAGGGAAATACTTACGCTACTTTGATGCATCACCCTTTCCTCTTCAAGGAAAACCAACGCAAGCTCAAGACGTAGCACACCCACATATCAAATTATCAAAGTACCGAATGCAAATCATATGAGCATGATGAAAACTAGCTTGACGATAATTCCCATGTGTCCTCGGGAGCTCTTTTCTCATTATAAGAAATTGTCCAGGCTTGTCCTTTGCTACAAAAAGGATTGGGCCACCTTGCAGCACTTTATTTACTTTCATTGCTTGTTACTTGTTACGATTTATCTTATCACAAAACTATCTGTTATCTACAATTTCAGTGCTTGCAGAGAAAACTTTACTGAAAACCGCTTGTCATTTCCTTTTGCTCCTTGTTGGGTTCGACACTCTTACTTATCGAAAGGACTACGATAGATCCCCTATACTTGTGGGTCATCAGTAATCAACACTACTAGCAACCCAAAGGTACCAATTTGTGGTTTTGATACAAGATTGGATACAAGAGATGAACTAGGGTTTAGGGAGGAGATGGTGCTGGTGAAGATGTTGATGGAGATTGACCCCCTCCCGATGAGAGGATCGTTGGTGATGACGATGGTGATGATTTCCCCCTCCCAGAGGGAAGTTTCCCCAGCAGAACAGCTCCGCCGGAGCCCTAGGTTGGTTCCGCCAAGGTTCCGCCTTGTGGCGGCGGAGTTTCGTCCCGTAAGCTTGCTTATGATTTTTTCCAGGGTAAGAGACTTCATATAGCAGAACATGGGCACCGGAGGGCCAACAGGGGGCCCACAAGACAGGGGGCACGCCCAGTAGGGGGGGCGCCCCCCACCCTTGTGGCCAGGGTGTGGGCCCCCTCTGGTACTTTCTTTGCTCAATAATTCTTATTAATTCCAAAAATGACTTCCATGGAGTTTGAGGATTTTTGGAGCTGTGTAGAATAGGTTTCCAATATTTGCTCCTTTTCCAGCCAGAATCCCAGCTGCCGGCATTCTCCCTCTTCATGTTAAACCTTGTAAAATAAGAGAGAATAGCTGTAAGTATTGTGACATAACGTGAAATAACAGCCCATAATGCAATAAATATCGATATAAAAGCATGATGCGAAATGGACGTATCAACTCCCCCAAGCTTAGACCTTGCATGTCCTCAAGCGGAAGCCGATATCGAAAAATATGTCCACATGTTTAGAGATAGAGGAGTCGATAAAAAATAAAATACGGACATGAGGCATCATGATCATTCTTATAACAGCAACATATATAGATTTTGTCATATGACTTCTCATGCTCAAGTCACAATCTATTCACAATGTCAAGTATGGTTCAGAAACTTCATTGAGAACTAACAAACTATAATCTCAGTCATTGAAGCAATTGCAATTTATCATAACATCAGAAAGAGTCAAGAATAGAGCTTTTCAGCAAGTCCACATACTCAACTATCATATAGTCTTCTACAATTTCTAATACTCATGCAATACTTATGGTTATGGAGTTTTAATCAGACACTGAGAAATATAGGGGCTTACAATATCGCCTCCCAACGTATTCACCTTTGGGTGATGTCAACAATAATAGTTCATGCTAACTTACATCCAGTTGGATATATATATATATATATATATATATATATATCAGGATCTTCCCAACACGAGGTGCTTGCCAAAGGATAAAATGAAAAAGGAAAGGTGAAGATCACCTTGACTCTTGCATAAAGTAAAGACATAAAGTAAAAGATAGGCCCTTCGCAGAGGGAAGCAGAGGTTGTCATGTGCTTTTAGGGTTGGATGCACAAAATCTTAATGCAAAAGAACGCCACTTTATATTGCCACTTGTGATATGAACCTTTATTATGCTGTCTGTCGCTTTTATTACTTCCATATCACACGATCGTATAAAGCTTATTTTCTCCGCACTAATAAGTCATACATATTAGAGAGCATTTTTTATTGCTTGCAACATGACAACTTACTTGAAGGATCTTACTCAACCCATAGGTAGGTATGGTGGACTCTCATGGCAAAACTGGGTTTAAGGATATTTGGAAGCACAAGTAGTATCTCTACTTAGTGCAAGGAATTTGGCTAGCATGAGGGGGAAAGGCAGGCTCAACATGTTGGACGATCCATGACAATATACTTTAACTAAGATGTGAGAAAACATAACCCATTACGTTGTATTCCTTGTCCAACATCAACTCTTTAGCATGTCATACTTAATGAGTGCTCACAATCATAAAAGATGTCCAAGATAGTATATTTATATGTGAGAACCTCTCTTTCTTTATTACTTCCTATTAATTGCAACGATGACCAAAACTATGTTTGTCAACTCTCAACAACTTTTAAGCCTCATACTTTCTATATGTGAAGTCATTACTATCCATAAGATCAATATGAACTCTTTTATTTCTTTTTATTCTTTCTATTTCCTCAAGATCATAACAGGATAGCAAAGCCCTTGACTCAACATAATCTTTATTATATAGCTCACGAACTCGGTTACATAGAGAGATCACAAAGGAAAACTCCAAAACTAATTCATACCAAAACTTCAATCTACTAGATCAAGATATTACTAAAAGGATCGAACTAAGTAAAACGGTAAAGATAGGAGTGTGATAGTGATACGATACCGGGGCACCTCCCCCAAGCTTGGCAGTTGCCAAGGGGAGTGCCCATACCCAAGTGATTATGTCACCAGAGGTGATGAAGGTGGTGATGATGATGGTGGATAATCGCACATCGAGCGTAAAAGCTCCTCCAACTTGCGGATAATGCCCTTGAGTCCGGCGATATGACCCGTCAACAAAATATTTTTCCTGTGTGAGATACTTGTTTTGTATGCGAGCTAATTCAATCATCTTGAAAGCTTCAATCTCAGTTGGAGTAAAGAGGTTAGGTAGAGGTTGAGGGATGTTTTCTTCTTCTGCCGCCGGAGCTTGATCCTCCATGGCCTTCTGGATCCCTTCATCCTTGTTGATCTCCTCCGGTTCTTCTCTTTTCAGCTCTATCTTCAATAGCCAAGCATCCTTGTCTTCATTGTTGGAGGGGGTGACGTCATGGTGCTCTAGATCTGTCAGAAAAACAGCTCAAAACAAAAACATAGGATATTTGCGTCATACGATGGTCAAAACCTTCAGGAGATTATATAATGAATTTTTACCGACCAAAAGAAGTAACGTGCAAGAAAACGGAGTCCGGGAGGCACACGAGGTGCCCACAAGACAGGGGGCGCGCCCAGTAAGGGTGGGCGCACCCTCCACCCTCGTGGAGGCCTCGTGTCCTTCCCGGATTATTTCTTGCTTCCCAAAATTCTTAATTATTCCTAAATGGAGAAAAATTGCCATTAGAACTATTTTGGAGTCGGTTTACTTACCGTACCACATACCTATTCCTTTTCGGAGTCTGAAACGTTCTGGAAAGTGTTCCTTATGTATTCCTCCGGGGTTACGGTTTCAACAATATTAGTTTCAACATTTATAGGATTACCTGAGATATAATGTTTGATTCTTTGACCGTTCACCACCCTCGAACTTGTGCCCTCAAAGTTGTTGATTTTTATGGCACCAGAACGATAGACCTCCTCGATAACGTAAGGACCTTCCCATTTAGAGAGAAGTTTTCCTGCAAAAAATCTTAAACGAGAGTTGAATAGCAACACATAATCACCTAGATTAAACTCACACTTTTGTATCCTTTTGTCATGCCATCTTTTAACTTTTTCTTTGAACAGCTTGGCATTCTCATATGCCTGGGTTCTCCATTCATCAAGTGAGCTAATATCAAATAACCTCTTCTCACCAGCAAGTTTGAAGTCATAGTTGAGCTCTTTAATAGCCCAATATGCTTTATGTTCGAGTTCGAGAGGTAAGTGACATGCTTTTCCATATACCATCTTATACAGAGACATGCCCATAGGATTTTTATATGCAGTTCTATAGGCCCATAATGCATCATCAAGTTTCTTGGACCAATTCTTTCTAGATCTATTAACAGTCTTTTGCAAAATTAATTTGAGCTCTCTATTGCTCAACTCTACTTGATCGCTAGACTGTGGGTGATAAGGAGATGCAATTCTATGATTAACATCATACTTAGCAAGCATTTTACGAAAAGCACCATGAATAAAATGTGAACCACCATCAGTCATAAGATATCTAGGGGCTCCAAACCTCGGAGAAATAACTTCTTTAAGCATCTTAATAGAAGTGTTATGATCAGCACTACTAGTTGGAATAGCTTCTACCCACTTAGTAACGTAATCAACAGCAACTAAAATATGTGTGTATCCATTAGAGGCAGGAAAGGGTCCCATATAATCAAAGCCCCAAACATCAAATGGTTCAATAACAAGAGAATAATTCATAGGCATTTCTTGATGTCTACTAATATTATCAATTCTTTGACATTCATCACAAGACAAGACAAACTTACGAGCATCTTTGAAGAGAGTAGGCCAATAAAAACCGGATTGCAATACCTTATGTGCAGTTCTATCTCCAGCGTGGTGTCCTCCATATGGTTCAGAGTGACACTTGCATAGGATCTGTTCCTGATCATGCTCAGGTACACAACGTCTAATAACACCATCTACTTCTTTATAGAGGTGTGGGTCATCCCAGAAGTAATGTCCGAAATCATAAAAGAACTTTTTCTTTTGCTGGTATGTGAAACTAGGTGGTATAAATTTAGCAACAATGTAATTAGCATAATCAGCATACCATGGAGCAGTATGAGAAGCATTAACGACCACTAATTGTTCATCAGGAAAGCTATCATCAATAGGTAGTGGGTCATCAAGAACATTCTCTAACCTAGACTAGTTGTCTGCAACGGGGTTCTCAGCTCCCTTTCTATCAGTAATATGCAAATCAAATTCTTGGAGCAAGAGGACCCATCTAATAAGTCTAGGCTTAGCATCTTTCTTTTCTATAAGATATTTAATAGCAGCATGATCAGTGTGAATAGTTACTTTAGAATCAACAATATAAGGGCTGAACTTATCACAAGCAAATACAACTGCTAAGAAATCTTTTTCAGTAGTAGCATAATTTCTCTGGGCAGTATCAAGAGTTTTACTAGCATACTGGATAACATTTAATTTCTTATCAACTCTTTGCCCTAGAACAGCACCTACAACATAATCACTAGCATCACAAATAATTTCAAAGTGTAAATTCCAATCAGGTGGCTGAATAATAGGTGCAGTGATCAAAGCTTTCTTAAGTATTTCAAATGCTTCTACACAATCATCATCAAAGACAAAAGGAATATCTTTTTGCAATAAATTAGTCACAGGCCTAAAGATTTTAGAAAAGTCCTTAATGAACCTCGTATAAAAACTGGCATGACCAAGGAAACTTCTTATACCTTTTGTCGGTGTACAAAAGTAGGGGCTCTGCTTTTGACCCCTTTACTTGTGCACGGGCAGTCAGAGCCTCCCGCCACGGCCATGCGTAACATGGCAGGAAAGGGAAGCCGGAGAGAAGCTAAAGCCACAAGAGAAACAAAGCAACGACAAGGACCAAGGCCACAAAGATCAGATAGGCGTAGCAGGTCTCCCCGGCAAGGACCCTTGCCGGGGCAGCCTCAGCAGCCTCGGCAAGACCCTTGCCGGGGCAGCTCGCCCGCGCCAGCTGAAGTGATCCACCCTTGAGTCCACCAATGCTCGACAAACGCATCGAGACAAGGCTCGGGAGGCACCTCTGTGGTGGCATGCAAATCTTTGTGAAGAAAAAGAATAGACAAGATCAAAAGAGCATAGGAAGGCAACCATCCTCACCGAAGAAACCCACAAGACCCCCGGCAAGATCCTTGCCGGGGAAGCCAGCGCACCACGGCAAGACCCTTGTGTTGGGTAACGTAGTAATTTCAAAAATTATCCTACGCACACGCAAGATCATGGTGATGCATAGCAACGAGAGGGGAGAGTGTTGTCTACGTACCCTCGTAGACCGAAGCGGAGCGTTGGCGCAACGTAGAGGAAGTAGTCGTCGTCCTCCGGTCCAACCGATCCAAGCACCGTTACTCCGGCACCTCCGAGTTCTTGACACACGTACAGCTCGATGACGCACCCCCAATCTCCGATCCAGCACAGGTAGCGGGGGGAGTTCCGTCAACCGACGGCATGGTGACGATCTTGATGTTCTTCATCGCAGGCTTCGCCTAAGCACCGCTACAATATGACCGAGGTGTAATATCGTGGAGGGGGCACCGCTGCGGCTAAGGAACGATCTCAATGATCAACTTGTGTGTCTAGGGTGCCCCTACCCCGTATATAAAGGAGGGAGGGAGGAGGAGGCCGACCCAAGGGGTGGCGCGCCTAGGGGGCAAACCTACTCCAAGTAGGTTTGCCCTCCCCTTTCCTATTCGGAGTAGGAGTAGGAAGGAAGAGGGGAGGAGAGAAGGAAAGGGGCCGCCCCCTCCCAGTCGGATTGGGCTTGGGGCGCGCCCCTTGCTCCTTCTCCTCCTTCCACTAAGGCCCAATAAGGCCCATATACTTACGGGGGTTCGGTAACCTCCGAACTCCGGTATATTCCCAAACTCTCCGGAACCTTTCCGTTGTCCAAATATATCCGTCAATTTATCAATCTTTATGTCTCAACCATTTCGAGACTCCTCGTCATGTCCGTGATCACATCCGGACTCGAACAACCTTCGGTACATCAAAATACATAAACTCATAATATAACATCGCCATCGAAACCTTAAGCGCAGGACCCTACGGTTCGAGAACAATGTAGACATGACCGAGACACGTCTCCGGTCAATAACCAATAGCGGGACCTGGATGCCCATATTGGTTCCTACATATTCTACGAAGATCTTTGTCGGTCAAACCGCATAACAACATACGTTGTTCCCTTTGTCATCGGTATGTTACTTGCCCGAGATTTTATCGTCGGTATCCAATACCTAGTTCAATCTCGTTACCGTCAAGTCTCTTTACTCGTTCTATAACACGTCATCTCATAACTAACTCATTAGTTATAATGCTTGCTAGGCTTAAGTGATGAGTATTACCGAGAGGGCCCAAGAGATACCTCTCCGACAATCGGAGTGACAAAACCTAATCTTGAAATACGCCAACTCAACATGTACCTTCGGAGACACCTGTAGTACTCCTTTATAATCACCCGATTCGTTGTGGACGTTTGGTAGTACCAAAGTGTTCCTCCGTAAACGGAGTTGCATAATCTCATAGTTACAGGAACATGTATATGTCATGAGGAAAGCAATAGCAACATACTAAACGATCAAGTGCTAGGCTAACGGAATGGGTCAAGTCAATCACATCATTCTCCTAATGATGTGATCCCGTTAATCAAATGACAACTCTTTTGTCCATGGCTAGGAAACATAACCATATCTGATAAACGAGCTAGTCAAGTAGAGGCATACTAGTGACACTATGTTTGTCTATGTATTCACACATGTATTATGTTTCCGGTTAATACAATTCTAGCATGAATAATAAACATTTATCATGAAATAAGGAAATAAATAATAACTTTATTATTGCCTCTAGGGCATATTTCCTTCACCTTGTCGAGCTACCCAGCAAGACCCTTGCCGGGCCCCCCGGCGAGACCCTCGCCAAGCGCACCAGCAGGGCCACCGCCAGGCCCGCACAAGCCAAGTCACCGTCGCCGTTTGCATGTAGCTGCCAACCCAACCGGCTAGGCAGGCACCTGCGTGGCAACATGCAAACCTTCATGGAGGCTCCACCACCGCGCCACCTCAGCTGCCTGCCTGCCTGCCTACATGGCACCGCATGCATCGCTGGCCAGGGCGCGTGTCGAAGCAAGGAGGAGCGACGACGGACGAGACAGGTCTCGCTCCCGTCCCCAATAAAGCGAAAGGACACCTAAGATGCGCATTAAATGCGCCTTGTCCTGTAATACCAGCGATAAGCTCGCGACGCTGTAGCACTTTCCACCTCCTGTGTGCCACTGTGGCAGCCCCTTTCGCCTATAAAAGGAGGCCCATGGCACACGGAGAAAGGATTCGGCTCTTTGGAACCTCGCAGCACCTAGAGCTAGTTCAGGAGCTCAAGAACACTAATACATCCACCAAAGCAGGATCGTAGGGTTTTACGCATCTTTGCGGCCCGAACTTGGGTAAATCCCTCTGTGTTATCTGCTAGTCCTGCTCTCCTCATGATCCTCGCGCCCCGCAACCGTAGAAGGGATTCCAGTGATCCCATAGGTGTTGTTTCCCACCGACATCTTTGGCGTGCCAGGTAGGGGGCGCCCAATCGTGAGAATCTGGTCTAGCAGTCGACCTAGCTGTTCTTCTTTGCCACGGCTCCTGCGGAGAAGGCGGCCAAGAAGGCGTCGCCGCCCATTGGCACAAAGGGCGCCGAGGCGGCAATGAGAGGGGTATGTCATGCTGAATTTTAAGTTTCTCTCCTTAAATATAAAGTTATAATCCTTGACGGTTCGGCCTGTGTATGAGAAGCCTGAACGCAGAGGGGCCCTCCTGCAATCGGCAACGTCCTTGTTCTATTTCGAGTCCGCTCAACAGTTCAAGCGGTCGCGTCGAGAGTGGCAGGGTAGCCTTCCGTCATCGGCAACGCTCTCGGTTCTGACTCGAGTCAAGCTCGACAGATCGAGCGGCCGCGCTAAAGGCGGTAAGGTGCTTTGCCTGGCAACAAGCACACCCGGCAGGCTAATGAGGATCTGTACTCAAAGCGCCGCCCTGGGTTTACGTGCTGGCAAGCTTACCCAGTTGACGTGGGGTGGACATACAAGGGAAAACCGAACAGGAAAATAACATGCATAGTTTCAGGGGCATCGCAGAGTTTATTACACAACTTGTCGTTGCGGTTCTAACTAAAGATAGCTTTGTCTTGGTCATGAACCTGCAGCGGCGACGGAGAACGGGATGCCTAGTCCCGGCGCTGGCCCTCCACCCTCTTGATTTTGTTGATGCGGCTGAGGATGGGCTGCATACGCTGATTGAGCGCCGCGATGTTGGCATCCTCCGGCAAGCTCTTCAGCACAGCTCCGAAATCGAGGTCGGGGTGCCAGTGCGCGATCTTGGTGAGCACCCTGGTCATGGTCCCCCGGCAGAGTATCCGGGATTCCTCGGCCAGGGAGGTCGCCCGGTTGGAGTGAAGCCGCTCCAAGGCACCGACGACCTTCTCGAAGTATATGGTCAGGTTGGCGTTGGGGCTCAGGCTCGCTTCAGGGGCGTATTCCATCTCCGGCATCCCCATAATGGCCAGCTGATTGGCGGCCGAGTTTGCAACGGCAGCAAGGCGCCCGAGCCTGCGCTTCTCGCCCGCCTTGTAGTCCTTGAGGTTGGCGGTCTCGTTCCTCAGCAGCTGCTTCTCCATCTCTAGCTCCTTGGTCAGGAGCCCCTCCCGGGTCAAGGCCCCCGACAGCGTCTCCTCGAGATCTCCCAGCTTCAGCTTGAGATCTTTGATGGAGATGTTGGCCCCGGAGAGCTCTCCAGACTTGTTGATGACCTCGCCCTGCGCCACTGTCAGGGCACCGTTGAGCGTGTGCTTCTCCTGGGCCAGCTTCAGAGCTTGCTCCTCCAGCTCCTTCACCTTGCCGGCGTGGGCCTGAGCCAGGGCGTTGAGCGCCTCTTGATGCCTCCGTTCCAGCTCCTGGGTGTGCTGCAGGACGAGCTTGTCGACCTCCTCGTCCTTGCCGCGGAGCGTGGCGGCAAGTTTCTCCTTGCGCTCGACAAGGTCCTCCTCCTGGGTCTTCAGGGCGGCCTCATGCTGGGACCGGACGGCCTCGGCTTCATCGGCCAACTTCTTCGCCATCTCCTGGCCCTTCTCGATGTCGGCCAGCTTCAGGGCAAGCTCCACCTCATGGTTGGCTAGCTCACCCTGGGCGGCCTTCAGCTCATCCTGGGCCTGGCGGAACCAGTCCTATGCCTCAGTGACGCGCCCCCCCAAAGTCCTCCTCCATCTTCTCCACCACCGCCGTCCTGGACTTAGCCTTGACCAGACGAGCGCGGTGGAGCGCCTGAAGCTTCCGGAAGCTGGCACCCATGGCTTGGAGCAGCTGCTCCTCCTGGGAGCCGGCGCCACCAACGCCCGGCTCATCAACGACCTCGAGCCCAGCCACGGCAAGCGTCTCCTCGTTGAACACCTCTCCCTCGAAGGGAGCCATGGTGCTCAACACGCCCAGGAGATGGACGAATAGGTCATCGCTGACCCCATGTACCTGCCGGAGCCAGAGGCAGTGGAGGAGGAGGGTAGGTCGTCGAATGCCACCTCCTCGGCAGTGGCCTTGCCGGCATCCCTGGCAGGCCCCTTGCCGGGCTCTTCGGTGGGCCCCTTGGCGGCATCCTCAGCGGCGCCCCTAGAACTCTCCTCAGCAGCAATCTTCTCCGCCTCCGCCACGGCCTCTGTGGCGACGTCCTTGATGGTTGTGTCGACGTCATCCGAGGAGGGGTCTAGACGCCAAGAAAGAGATGGGGCGAAGCCAAGATCCAAAGCCAATGAGGAAAAGAGGAAAAGAAGAATGCGAGCAGAAGAGAAGAGTGAGTAGCTTACCCGTGCCGGGCCGAGAGGCGGAAGCCCTTTCTCCACCAAGGTCTGCTGTCGAGGCAAAGCCGCCAGCGCCTGCGTTCTCCTCCCCCTCCTCCGTGTGCATGGCCTCGGTGCTAGGTGCCCTTGCCGGGGATGCCCCTTGGGGTAGTGTAGTCGATGGGGGCGGCACGATCGAAGAAGCCCTCTGTGGCTCCCTTTGGTGCTGCTCCTCTCCTGCATCCATGGCACGGTTAACACTAAAGCAGCGACCATGACACACGTTGATAGAGGGCGGATGGTGGATTTACGTCGGGGGCTGGGCTGGGGGCTGTTGTCTGGGCTGCTCGACACCACCAGTGGCGTACTGGAGGTGCCTGTCGGGGGCTGGCCACTCGCCGAAGTCCTGGCCCTCTTTATCCTCTGGGCCAGCATCTCCGCATCCCTGCAAGATGAAGACAAGTAAGCAACGCCGTCAGGGGGGAGTGCAAGAAGTGAGGGAGGAAAGCAGGGGCTTACTCTTTGTTTTCTTCTTCCTCCTCCTCTGTTGCTTTCCTCTTCCGCTCAGGGCTGAGAGGCCCGAGCTCTCTCTCCAGGCTAAGAGGCCCGAAGTCAAACAAGTCACCCTCAATCCCCGTGCTAATGTTTACCGGCGAGGGGGGAGGCGATGACGTCCGGGCACGCTTGGACGATGAAGAAGCAGATGTCCTCTTCTTCGACGCCATAGCTTTCGCCGTTCTCTTCATCGCCATCGCCCTCGTCTGGCGCACGGACGCTTCCTGGGCTTGTCGCAGCTGCACGGCCTGGTCGAGGCGGACCGGCTTGCCGGAGGTGGCCCGCCGCAGGACCCGCCTTTTTCCGGTGATCGGAGGGTCGGCGGTCGCAGCCTTCTCCACCTCGCCCTCCTCCGACGACGACCCACCGGCGGCGTCCTCGACGAGGGGAGCCCCGGTGTCGGCGCCGCTGGCCTCCCTAGCGGCTGCTGCCCACCGGGCGAGCTCCCCCTCCTCCGCCTCCGCCGCGGCTTTGTCCACCACGCCGTTGGCGCTGCCGGCCTCCTTGACGAGCTTTGCCTCCTCCTAGGCAAGCCTCGCCTCCACCACCCTGGCGGCGATATAGTCCAGCTCTGCCGGGGAAGTGTCCTGGATGAGCCGCGGCTCGTCGGTGATGTATATCTCGTGCAGAGTGTCGAAGAACTCCTGCACCATGAGCTCGTCCGTCTCGACCCAGTTCGGGTCGAGGCCATGCGCGTTGAAGAGCGGCATCATGGCGATGATCTCGTTCCGACGAGAGTTGTTGCTCAGTGGGACCACCCCCGCTGGCAGCTTGAAGACAGGCTCCTTGTCGACCTTGTCGGCCTTCGCGGCGGCCCTGGCAAGCTTGCCGGACTGCTCGACCTCGCCCGCATCGTCAACCTCGAGCTGGAAGATTCGCTGGCAAAGATGGGCGTGTCGCAGCACTGTCAGGTTGTTGTCGAGGCCGGGGCGGAGCCTCATGATGTCGACGACGTTCACAAATAGCCAGGCCGGCCTCCCCTTGTCGTGCAGAGGGGCAATTCGGCGGCGGATGAAGTCCGCCCCAATCATCTCGAGGGTGAGCCCGGCCTGGGTGAGCCGGAGAATCCTGGTGGTGGCGATTGTGAGCTTCGTGTCATCGGCGTCGACGTCGCCCCAATCGCTGCCACGGACCGGCAGCTTTTGGCAAACCTCGCAGAATGCTGATGGGTCCTTCTCCTCAATCCAGCACCACCGGCCCCGCCATTCTTCCCACCTCTCCTTCGTGGCGCCGTCCGGGTACGCCCCCTTGGCCCTCGGGATCCAGGCGACGCAGCCAGCAATGGCGCCCCCTTTCTGGATCCGAGGGGAGAAATAATGGCGGAAGAGCGTAGTGCTGGGATACACGCCGACGAACCCCTCGCAGAGATGGGCAAAGAGGGCCATGCACGCCACGGCATTCGGAGTAAAATCCAAGAGGCGGAAGCCGTAGGGGTGCATGATGTCCTTGAAGAAATCAGAGAAGGGGGGACAGAGCCCACAGGAGAAATAGTCGACGAAGAAGGGGTACCGATGCGGGGAGGGCCCAGTGCTGGCAGGGACGACGGTTGTGGCCGGATGCCCCGTCTTTCTCCCCCCGACTTCATGCCCCACAAACACTTGAACATCTCCCGAAGCTCGGGCATGCCAACCGTTGACGGGAAGTAGGCGGACTACGCCCGCCGCACCACCAGCTCGCTCTCTGGCTGCTCCGACACGCCGGCATCCTTCGTTGTTCCCTTGCTCTTGGTGGACTTAGGCGCCATGGCGGCTGCGGGAAGCAAAAAAGCAGAGGATGTCGGAAGCACGGCGGCGATGGGCGAAAGCAGAGAGGCTCGAGAAGAAGGGGGCAGCGGTTCTGAGATTGGAGGAGGGCGCCAGGAAGGGGCAAACTGAGCAGTGCACCCGCGGTTATTCCTTTTTATGGGGAATGCGCGGGCCGCCTCCTTTCCCATTAACTACGATGCGACGCATGCGTGCGAGCGTTGTCCCACGCATGCCTCCCACATCATGCGCGTGCACGACCCCCACGTCGCGCGTTCAACGCGGGTCGTGGGGAAGCGCAGCGGACGGAACAGTGGTCGCGGTAAAAATCCGCCCCAACTACCCGCGCACCGTTCTGGGCCTGGCCCAACAACATGCTGCGCTTATGTGTGGCCCAGGACCGGGGGCTCCTGTAGGTGTACAAAAATAGGGGCTCTGCTTTTGACCCCTTTACTTGTGCACGAGCAGTCAGAGCCTCCCGCGATGGCCACACATAACATGGCAGGAAAGGGAAGCCGGAGAGAAGCCAAAGCCACAAGACAAACAAAGCAACGACAAGGACCAAGGCCACAAATATCAGATAGGTGTAGCAGGTCTCCCCGGCAAGGACCCTTGCCGGGGCAGCTCACCCGCGCCAGCCGAAGTGAGCCACCCTTGAGTCCACCAATGCTCGACAAACGCATCGATACAAGGCTCGGGAGGCACCTCTGTGGTGGCATGCAGATCTTTGTGAAGACAAAGAATAGACAAGATCAAAACAGGATAGGAAGGCAACTATCCTCACCGAAGAAACCCACAAGACCCCCGGCAAGATCCTTGCCGGGGAAGCCAGCGCGCCATGGCAAGACCCTTGCCAGGCTACCTAGCAAGACCCTTGTCGGGCCACCCAGCGAGACCCTCGCCAAGCGCACCAGCAGGGCCACCGCCAGGCCCGCACAAGCCAAGTCACCGCCGCCGTTCGCATGCAGCTGCCGACCCAACCGGCTGGGCAGGCACCTGCGTGGCAACATGCAAACCTTCGTGGAGGCTCCACCACCACGCCACCTCAGCTGCCTGCCTGCCTACATGGCACCGCATGCATCACTAGCCAGGGCGCGTGTTGAAGCAAGGAGGAGCAACGACGGACGGGACGGGTCTCGCTCCCGTCCCCAATAAAGCGAGAGGACACATAAGCCGCGCATTAAATGCGCCTTGTCCTGTAATACCAGCGATAAGCTCGTGACGTTGTAGCACTTTCCACCTCCTGTGTGCCATTGTGGCAGCCCCTTTCGCCTATAAGAGGAGGCCCATTGCACACGGAGAAAGGATTCGGCTCTTTGGAACCTTGCAGCACCTAGAGCTAGTTCAAGAGCTTAGGAATACTAATACATCCACCAAAGCAGGATCATAGGGTTTTACACATCCTTGCGGCCTGAACCTGGGTAAATCCCTCTGTGTTGTCTGCTAGTCCTGCTCTCCTCACGATCCCCGCGCCCCGCAACCGTAGAAGGTATTCCAGTGATCCTATAGGTGTCGTTTCCCACCGACACCTTTAATGTCCTTGGGACATGGCATCTTTTCAATAGCATCAACTTTAGCTTTATCAACTTCAATACATTTTTCAGAAATCTTATGCCCCAAGACAATGCCTTCATTAACCATAAAGTGGTACTTTTCCCAATTCAAGACGAGACTAGTGTATTCACATCTCTGCAAAACTCGATCAAGGTTGCTCAAGCACTCATCAAAAGAGGATCCATAAACGGAGAAGTCATCCATGAATACCTCACAAATCTTTTCACAAAAGTCAGAGAATATAGCCATCATGCATCTTTGAAAGGTAGCAGGTGCATTACATAAACCAAAAGGCATACGTCTATAAGCAAAGGTACCGAAAGGGCAAGTAAAAGTAGTTTTTGATCGATCCTCCGCTGACACAGGTACTTGAGAGAAACCAGAATAAACATTTAGAAAGCCGAAATGCGTATGTTTGGATAGTCTTTCTAGAATTTGATCAATAAAAGGTAAAGGGTAATGATCTTTCTTAGTAGCCTTATTTAATTTACGGAAATCAATTACCATCCTATAACCTGTAATAAATCTTTGCGGAATCAATTCATCTTTATCATTAGGAACGACAGTAATACCTCCCTTCTTAGGAACGCAATGGACAGGACTTACCCAATCACTATCAGCAACGGGATAAATTATACCTGCCTCAAGGAGCTTCAGTATCTCATTTCTTACCACTTCTTTCATCTTAGGATTTAACCATCGTTGAGGATCTCTAACATGTTTGGCATCTTTCTCCAATTTTATTTTGTGTTGGCATAGAGTGGGACTAATGCCCTTAAGATCATCCAGAGTATATCCAATAGCAGCACGGTGCTTCTTCAGAGTTTTCAATAATCTTTCCTCTTCTTGCTCTGAAAGGTTGGCACTAATAATAACATGATATATCTTCTTTTCATCAAGATAAGCATATTTAAGATTATCAGGTAAAGGTTTGAGCTCAAACACGGGATCACCCTTGGGTGGAGGGGGATCCCCTAGGATTTCAACAGGTAAGTTGTGTTTCAGAATAGGACCCTATTGAAGGAATACTTCATCTATTTCCCTTCTTTCATCCATAAGCATATCATTTTCATGGTCTAGCAAATATTGTTCTAACGGATCAGTAGGAGGTACGGCAATAGAAGCAAGACCAATAATTTCATCCTTACTAGGCAATTCTTTATCATGCGGTTGTCTACGGAACTTAGCAAAACTAAACTCATGAGACATATCCCCCAAGCCAATTGTAACAACATCATTTTTGCAATCTATCCTAGCATTAACAGTATTCAAGAAGGGTCTACCAAATATAATAGGACAAAAGCTATCTTGTGGGGAACCAATAACAAGAAAATCAGCAGGGTATTTAACTTTCCCACACAAGACTTCAACATCTCTAACAATCCCAACTAGTGAAATAGTATCTCTATTGGCAAGCTTAATAGTAACATCAATACCTTCTATTTCAGCGGGTGCAATATCATGCATAATTTCTTCATATAAGGAATGAGGGATTGCACTAGCACTAGCACCCATATCACATAAGCCATGATAACAATGATCTCCTATTTTAACAGAAATAACAGGCATGCCTACAACAGGTCTATGTATCTTAGCATCTGGTCTAGCAATATTAGCAGCCTGTTCACAGAAGTAAATAACATGCCCATCTATATTATCATCCAAGAGATCTTTAACCATAGCAATACTAGGTTCAACTTTAATTTGCTCGGGAGGTGTATATGTTCTAGTATTACTCTTATGAACCACTGTTGAAGCTTTAGCATGATCCTTTATCCTAACAGGAAAAGGTGGTTTCTCAACATAAGTAGTAGGAACAATAGGATCATTATAAGTGATAGTCATTTCTTCAACTGTAATAGGTGCAACTACTTTTACTTCAGCGGGAGGATTATATTTAAACCACTTCTCCTTAGGGAGATCAACGTGAGTAGCAAAAGATTCACAGAAAGAAGCTACTATCTCAGAGTCAAGTCCATATTTAGCGCTAAATCCACGAAAAGCATCGGTATCCACAAAAGATTTAACACAATCAAACTTAGGTGTCATACCTGACTCCTTACCATCATCGGAACCCCAATCTTTAGAGTTGCGTTTAATTCTTTCCAATAAATCCCACTTGAATTCAGTAGTCTTCAACATATAAGAACCAGCACAGGAAGTATCAAGCATGGTGCGATCATTGAGAGAAAGCCGAGCATAAAAATTTTGAATAATCATTTCTCTTGAGAGCTCATGATTGGGGCATGAATATAACATTGACTTAAGCCTCCCCCAAGCTTGAGCGATGCTTTCTCCTTCGCGAGGCCAGAAATTATATATGTAATTACGATCACGATGAACAAGATGCATAGGATAGAACTTTTGGTGAAATTCCAACTTCAGTCGTTTATAGTTCCAAGATCCCGTATCATCACATAGCCTGTACCATGTTAATGCGTCTCCCTTCAAAGATAAATGAAAGACCTTCCTCTTAACAACATCATCGGAAATACCCGCAAGCTTAAATAATCCACAAACTTCATCCACATAGATAAGGTGTAAATCGGGATGCAATGTTCCATCTCCTGTAAAGGGATTAGCTAGCAGTTTCTCTATCATACCCGAAGGAATCTCAAAGTAAACATCTTCAGTAGATTGAGGAGCAACTCTTTTCTCTACTGGTCGGGGCGAAGATGCCCCAAACAAGCCCCTCAAAGGATTAGTTTCCATAGTAACAAGTGACAGAAAATTTCAGCACACTATATAAATGTTTCCTTAACAAGTTCCACTCACCAAAGGCGCTTCACTCCCCGGCAATGGCGCCAGAAAAGAGTCTTGATAACCCACAAGTATAGGGGATCTATCGTAGTCCTTTTGATAAGTAAGAGTGTCGAACCCAACGAGCAGCAGAAGGAAATGACAAGGGTTTTCAGTAAGGTATTCTCTGCAAGCACTGAAATTGTAGGTAACAGATAGTTTTGTGATAAGATAATTTGTAACGGGTAACAAGCAATGAAAGTAAATAAGGTGCATCAAGGTGGCCAATCCTTTTTGTAGCAACGGATAAGCCTGGACAATTTCTTATAATGAGAAAAGCGCTTCCGAGGACACAAGGGAATTACCGTCAAGCTAGTTTTCATCACGCTCATATGATTCGTGTTCGGTACTTTGATAATTTGATATGTGGGTGGACCGGTGCTTGGGTACTGCCCTTTCTTGGACAAGCATCCCACTTATGTTTAACCCCTATTGCAAGCATCCGCAACTACAAAAGAAGTATTAAGGTAAACCTAACCATAGCATGAAACTAGTGGATCCAAATCAGCCCCTTACGAAGCAACTTATAAACTAGGGTTTAAGCTTCTGTCACTCTAGAAACCCACCATCTACTTATTACTTCCCGATGCCTTCCTCTAGGCCCAAATAATGGTGAGGTGTCATGTAGTTGACGTTCACATAACACCACTAGAGGAGAGACAACATACATCTCATCAAAATATCGAACGAATACCAAATTCACATGACTACTAATAGCAAGACTTCACCCATGTCCTCAGGAACAAACGTAACTACTCACAAAGCATATTCATGTTCATGATCAGAGGAGTATTAATATGCATTAAGGATCTGAACATATGATCTTCCACCAAGTAAACCAATTAGCATCAACTACAAGGAGTAATCAACACTACTAGCAACCCACAGGTACCAATTTGTGGTTTTGATACAAGATTGGACACAAGAGATGAACTAGGGTTTAGAGAGGAGATGGTGCTGGTGAATATGTTGATGGAGATTGACCCCCTCCCGATGAGAGGATCGTTTGTGATGACGATGGTGATGATTTCCCCCTCCGGGAAGTTTCCCAGCGATGCAGCTCATGGAGCCCTAGATTGGTTCTCGCCAAGGTTCCGGCTTGGCGGCGGAGTTTAGATCCCATAAGCTTGCTTATGATTTTTTTCCAGGGTAAGAGACTTCATATAGCAGAAGATGGTCACCGAAGGGCCAACAGGGGGCCCACGAGACAGGGGGGCGTGCCCAGTAGGGAGGGCGCGCCCCCCACCCTCATGGCCGGGGTGTGGGCCCCCTCTGGTACTTTCTTTGCTCAATAATTCTTATTAATTCCAAAAATGACTTCCTTTGAGTTTCAGGATTTTTGGAGCTGTGCAGAATAGGTTCCCAATATTTGCTCCTTTTCCAGCCAGAATCCCAACTGTCGGCATTCTCCCTCTTCATGATAAACCTTGTAAAATAAGAGAGAATAGACATAAGTATTATGACATAACGTGAAATAACAGCCCATAATGCAATAAATATCGATATAAAAGCATGATGCAAAATGGACATATCAATTTCAGAGTGAAGTGGAGAATCACCGTAACAAGAAAATAAAAGTTTCTACGATCTGATCGTGAAAGAGAATATTTGAGTTACGAGTTTGGTCTTCATTTAAAACAATGTGGAATAGTTTCACAGCTCACGCCACCTGGAACACCACAGCATAATGGTGTGTCCGAACATCATAACCGCACTTTATTGGATATGGTGCGATCTATGATGTCTCTTACCGATTTACCACTATCATTTTGGGGCTATGCATTAGAGACAGCTGCATTCACTTTAAACATGGCACCATCAAATTCCGTTGAGACGACACCGTATGAACTATGGTTTGGCAACAAACCTAAGCTGTATTTCTTGAAGTTTGGGGTTGCGATGCTTATGTGAAAAAGCTTCAACCTGATAAGCTCGAACCCCAAATCGGAGAAGTGCGTCTTCATAGATACCCAAAGGAAACTATTGGGTACACCTTCTAATCACACGTCCGAAAGCAAGATATTCGTTGCTAAGAATGAATCCTTTCTAGAGAAGGAGTTTCTCTCAAAAGAAGTGAGTGGGAGGAAAGTAGAACTAGGTGAGGTAATTGTACCTTCTCCCGATTGGAAAGTAGTTCATCACAGATATTAGTTCCAGTGATTCCTACACCAATTAGTGAAGAAGCTAATGATGATGATCATGAAACTTCGGATCAAGTTACTACCGAACCTCGTAGGTCAACCAGAGTACGGTCCGCACCAGAGTGGTACGGTAATCCTATTCTGGAAGTCATGTTACTAGACCATGATGAACCTACAAACTATGAGGAAGCGATGATGAGCCCAGATTCCACAAAATGGCTTGAGGACATGAAATCTGAGATGGGATCCATGTATGAGAACAAAGTGTGGACTTTGATGGATTTGCCCGATGATTGGCAAGCCATAGAAAATAAATGGATCTTCAAGAGGAAGACGGATACTGATAGTAGTGTTACTATCTACAAAGCTCAACTTGTTGTAAAAGGTTTTCGACAAGTTCAAGGTGTTGACTACAATGAGATTTTGTCAAATGTAGTGATGCTTAAATCCGTCTGAATCATGTTAGCAGTTGCCATATTATGAAATCTGGCAAATGGATGTTAAAACTGCATTCCTTAAATGGATATTTCTTAAACAAGAGTTGTATATGATGCAACAAGAAGGTTTTGTCGATCCTAAAGGTACCAATAAGGTGTGCAAGCTCCAGCGATCCATCTATGGAGTGGTGCAAGCCTCTCGGAGTTGGAATATGCGCTTTGATGAGTTGATCAAAGCATATAGTTTTATACATACTTGCGGTGAAGCCTGTATTTACAAGAAAGTGAGTGGGAGCACTACAGCCTTTCTGATAAGTATATGTGAATGACATATTGTTAATCGGAAATGATGTAGAATTTTCTGGAAAGCATAAAGGAGAGTTTGAAGGGAGATTTTCGAAGAAAGACCTCGGTGAAGTTGCTTACATATTGGGCATCAAGATCTATAGATATAGATCTAGACACTTGATAAGATTTTTCTATGAGTACATACCTTGACAAGATTTTGAAAGAGTTCAAAATGGATCAGTCAAATAAGGAGTTCTTGCCTGTATTACAAGGTGTAAAGTTGAGTAAGACTCAAAGCCCGACCATAGCAGAAGATAGAAAGAGAATGAAAAGTCATTCCCTATGCCTCAGTCATAGGTTCTATATAGTATGCCATGTTGTGTACCAGACCTGTTGTGTGCCTTGCCAATAAGTTTGGCAAGGGGGTACAATAGTGATCTAGGAGTAGATCACTAGACAGCGATCAAAATTATCCTTAGAGGACTAAGGAAATATTTCTCGGTTATGGAGGTGATAAAGAGTTCGTCGTAAAGAGTTACGTCAATGCAAGCTTTTACACCGATCCAGATGACTCTGAGTCTCAATCTGGATACATACTAAAAGTGGGAGCAATTAGCTATAATAGCTCCATGCAGAGCACTGTAGACATACAAAATTTGCAAAATACATACGGCTCTGAATGTATCAGACTCATTGACTAAACTTCTCTCACGAACAAAACATGATCACACTGTAGTACTCTTTGGGTGCTAATCACATAGCAATGTGAACTAGATTATTGACTCTAGTAAACCCTTTGGGTGTTAATCACATGGTGATGTGAACTATGGGTGTTAATCACATACAAATGTGAACTATTGGTATTAAATCACATGGCGATGTGAACTAGATTATTGACTCTAGTGCAAGTGGGAGACTGAAGGAAATATGCCCTAGAGGCAATAATAAAGTTGTTATTTTATATTTCCTTATATCATGATAAATGTTTATTATTCATGCTAGAATTGTATTAACGGGAAACTTGATACATGTGAGAATACATGGACAAAACGTAGTGTCCCTAGTATGCCTCTACTTGACTAGCTCGTTAATCAAAGATGGTTATGTTTCCTAACCATAGACATGTGTTGTCATTTGATGAACGGGATCACATCATTAGAGAATGATGTGATGGACAAGACCCATCCGTTAGCTTAGCATTATGATTGTTACAGTTTCATCGCTACTGCTTTCTTCATGACTTATACATGTTCCTCGGACTATGAGATTATGCAACTCTCGAATACCGAAGGAACACCTTGTGTGCTATCAAATGTCACAAGGTAATTGGGTGATTATAAAGATGCTCTACATGTGTCTCCGAAGGTGTTTGTTGGGTTGGCATAGATCGATATTAGGATTTGTCACTCTGTGTATCGGAGATGTATCTCTGGGCCCTCTCGGTAATGCTCATCATTATAAGGCTTGCAAGCAATGTGACTAATGAGTTAGTTGTGGGATGAAGCATTACGGAACGAGTAAAGAGACTTGCCAGTAACGAGATTGAACTAGGTACGATGATACCGATGATCGGATCTCGGGCAAGTAACATACCGATGACAAAGGGAACAACATATGTTGTTATGCGGTTTGACCGATAAAGATCTTCATAGAATATGTAGGAGCCAATATGAGCATCCAGGTTCCGCTATTGGTTATTGATTGGAGATGCGTCTCGATCATGTCTACATAGTTCTCGAACCCGTAGGGTCCGCACACTTAACATTCGATGACGATTTGTATTATGAGTTATGTGTTTTTGATGACTGAAGTTTGTTCGGAGTCCCGGATGAGATCACGGACGTGACGAGGAGTCTCGAAATGGTCGAGACATAAAGATTGATATATTGGAAGGTTATGTTCGGACACAGGAAAGGTTTTGAAAAGGTTCGGGCTTTTTTTGGAGTACCGGGAGATTACCGGACCCCCCCCCCGGAGGATTAATGGGCCTTCATGGGCCTTAGTGGAAGAGAGGAGGCGGCGGCCAGGTGGAGGCGCCCCCCCCCCCTAGCCCAAACTGAATTGGACTAGGGGAGGGGGCGCGGGCCCCCTTTCCTCTTTCTCCTCCACCTCCTTCCCTCTCTCTCCCTCTTAGAAAAAGGAAGGGGACTCCAACTAGGATTGGGAATCCTAGTTGGACTCACCCTATAGGCGCACCCCTCCTTGGCCGGACTCCTCCTCCTCCCTCTATATACGGGGGCAGGGGGCATCCCAAAGCACAACGGTCGTTCTCTTAGCCGTGTGCGGTGCCCCCCTCCACAGTTTAACACCTCGGTCATCGTAGTGCTTAGGCGAAGCCCTGCGCCGGTAACATCATCAACACCGTCGCCACATCATCGTGCTGACAGAACTCTCCCTCGTCCCCAACTAGAGGGACGTCATCGTGCTGAACGTGTGCTGAACACGGAGGTGCCATACGTTCGGTACTTGGATAGGTTGGATCGTGAAGACGTTCGACTACATCAACTGCGTTACTAAACGCTTCCGCTTTCGGTCTACGAGGGTACGTGGACACACTCTCCTGTCTCGTTGCTATGCATCTCCTAGATAGATTTTGCGTGATCATAGGAATTTTTTTATTACTATGTTCCCCAACACGAGTATCTAGACACCCAGGAGTCAGACACCATCAATGTTGATTCTCCTGAGAAATATGGTGAGCATGTTACTGTGCTTGACTGGAAGAGGAAGTGGTCAAGCTTCATGGAGAAGGAGCTGAGCGTCTTCAGCAGTGTGACCGAGGCAGTGAAGGAGGTGGCCACCGCCATCAGGGAGAGCAAGAGACGTCCACCCCAAGCTCTACGGTGCCGTTATGGAGCAGATTGGCCTCAGCCCAGAGGCTCTCATGGTGGCTCCCAGCCACCTACTGGACAACAAAGCCCAGGGTGTTGGGTTTGTTGCCTTGGGAGCAGCCCACATGATGCTCTAGCTGAGGACCTGGTTGGGCAAGCACTACTACTAGTGTTGCTTATGCTGGTGGCGATGGTGTGCATGATCTCGATGGCGATGACGATAAGGACGACGATGATGACAAGGACGATGATGACGACGTATATTTTCTGTAGTTAGGGCTTGAAAACAATCTTGTGGTCTTTATATTTTGGTGAGGTGGTATATACTAACCCCTCACGGTGATCACGAGCTTGCGATGGTAGGATTACACCCTCTTTTGGATGTGGTGGTAGGATGACACCAAAGTAGTGATAGGTTGAACTTGCTATGATCATGCTCTTCTGCTCCATTGCTTCCTCCTAGAGTTCTTCATTGCTTGATGTTTGTGTGTTCCAATGCTTGTTGCTTGAACTTATTGCTCATTTGCACTGCCAGGGCAAGTGGTATGTGGTGTTCGAAGGTAGGGTTCCAGGGGTTTACAGTTCATGGGAAGCTTGCAACAAACAAGTTTTAGGGTACGTCGACAGCAACCATAGAGGAGGGTTTAAGACTAGGCAGGCGGCAAAAGATGCTTACTCCAAGTATGTGCGAGAGCATTCATGCAGCAAGGTTGAGGTTGGCAAGGTGGATCGTCTGTTAGGGCTGAAGAACTTCATCATCTTCATCGAGTTCATCGTCATAGCAATGTTGTGGCGTTGGTGTGCTCGGTGTGATCGTGTGTAAGGTGTAGTAGTATTGGTAAGCTCACTAAGTAGGATACAAGGTGAGCACAACTCTATGCTCGTATGTAACCAAACAACGTGCACCCGTGTGAGCACATACAATGCGAGCAACCAAACACGGTGCGTAGAGGCGTCGCCCCGATGCAGGAAGAGGACATCCAGGCAACCAATCAACATGCAGATATTGATTTTTTGCCTGTATATGCTCAACCAGGACCAATTGGGACAAGCATGCAAATGGACAAAGAACGATGCGAGCAACCAAACGCACCCAAAATGTTTTGCCAAATGCATGCGTAATTGAAAGAAAACTAAAATAAAAACCAAGCCTAAAGAGAAAACGTAAAATCATAAAAAAGAAATGAAACGAAAAAAGGATATAAATCCTACTCTCCCCATTCCATGATGTAGTGCGTGCAGATTTTTTAAAAGTCAAACATTACAAAGCTTGACCACAAAAATATGCATATTTAAAATATCAAATGCATATCATTGTATGCATCATCAGTTATATTTTCATGTTGTGTATGTTTAGAATTGTATATACAAATATTTTTTTTCTTTGTAAACTCAAAATTTGCTTGGTTTGACTTCTCAGAAAATTTATACACACTATATTATAAAACGGAGGAAGTACTACCTACGCTAGGCTACAGGAGGTAGCCATCATGACCATATAGTAAGTGATTACGGTAGGCACGCTAGGCCAGGCCCATGCGAGTGCGCTGTGGGCGACCCTCATTTTGCGCTCTAATAAGCGATGTATAGCGACGCGCACATTCCACTCCACTGGCTAGGCCCAAACAGACGTGTGGGAGATAGAGTAATCAACCCCATTGGCCTTCATCAGTCGGTTTGACTCCATGCCACTAGGAAAATCGTCGTCACCCCAAACGTTGCCACCATCACCGCCCGCGCCGTTATGACCGTCGTCAGAGTCCAGAACCGCAAAAGCGGGGTCGACGGGGAGCTCCTACGAATGGCCAACCAGCACTATGGCAATAACACTGAGATCCAAGAAGTCGTGCACCAGAATGGATTTAGGAACATCGGTTAAGTTGCGGCTCTTGGCCGAGACAGCAGAAACAATGCCGAGATGAAAAATGAAGCATTTTTTTTGTTGGGCGCGTCCAGCTGGCGGTCAGGAGCTCGCTAGTGGTCGGCCCCTGTCCCAGAAAAGGCAGCACGTCTAGTCCCTACCGCATACTAGAGGCAAAAATATTGTAGTCCAAAAGTACTACTAAAAAGGACACTGCTAATTAATCATCCTATGTGGTCTCTTCTCACGTGATGGATGCATTCATGCCGCTGCATTAATGTTCCTCATGTTCGTCCCTTGTGCATTAATTTTTGGTTTTCAAAATTATAAAAGACATATCTTCTAAACCGTGTGTCGAAATTCAGATCCGTTTTTACCGTTGAAACCCCCGCGACGTGCTCTTCAAAAGTAGACCCCGCATGGAAATATTTCAACGAATTAGTCTTCCTACCAACTAAACATCAATTTGTATGCAACTAGACTACATTGCCGCGCCCACTGAGCATATATGTGCGTAACTAGTCCTGCCAACTAAATATCAATATGTGTGCTACTAAACTACATTGCCGCGTCAATTGCGCATATGTGTGTGCAACTAGTGTCCTGCCAACTAAACATCAATGTGTATGCAACTAGACTAAATTACAAGCCAACTGAGCATATGTGTGTGCAACTAGTCTTTCTGCCAACTAAACATCAATGTGTGTGCAACTAATCTTTCTGCTAACTAAACATCAATGTGTGTGCAACTAGACTACATTACAAGCCAACTAAACATCAATGTGTGTGTGACTGGTCTTCCTGTCAACTAAACATCAATATGTGTGCAACTAGTCTTCCTGCCAACTAAACATCAGCGTGTGTGCAATTAAACTACATTACAAGCCAACTAAACATCAATGTGTGTGCAACTAGACTACATTATACATATTGGTCATCTTGGCCGTCCCAGTCCGGCAGCTACCCTGTAGAAAAGATAGAAGCAGCATGTCCTCGGTGAGCTCTAGCCCCGCCACCACATCAATCCAGTTCCTATGCACCTTGTACAAACTCTATAGCAACCACACACGCATGAATCATGAGTTTCACATTTGGCTCCGTAGACCCTGGAGTTGACCTCAGGCTCGATGGGGATGCGGGACGCACCACGGCCCCCGGCTCCAGCGGCTGCGTCGAGGGACGAACAAGGAGGATGTGGGGGTCACGGATCTAGGGCGGCGGGGATGTGCAGATCTGGCGTCGATGCAAATGGAGAGGAGGCTCGACGCATCGGTGGTCGACTAGGGTGAGATTGACCCAAGGCAGGGACCATCCACGGCGGCGACCTGTGTGGAGGAGAGAGAAGGAAGAGAGAGGAGGGAAGGCAAGAGGGACCGGCGTGACATGGATCCTGGTCGCCGGCGAGACGGCTCGTCGGCGGAGGAGCGCCGGACGGCGACTTGTGAAGCTCTTGGGCGGAGCGCTTCGCCAGATGCGGGAGGGGATTAGATGGGACAAGTAAATGGGCTGGCACAACGGTTTTACATCATCTATTGGAGGCATCTACTCCGACAGAAACAAGAGGGATAATAGCAAAGAAAATCACAGAGCAATTGCATTCAACGGTAAAAAAAAAAAAAAAAAAAGCAGCGCACCAGACAATGGGATGACCCAGGAAAAGCTGCCGCTAAGGTATCCAGCAATCCCGAATTTTCAAAAACAAAATTAGACAAATCGTCATTCACGCTTTTGTAACAGCCTATAGCAGTCAGTTAAAACTCCAGAGGATCTGAACCTGCTTGATTCTACACGTTCCACGGCCATGCATTGTTAAAGGTACGCTTTCATCCGTGGATATAAGATTGTAATGCAATTACAAAGTTTCCACTTCCAACATTCTGTAATGTTTCAAAGCATATTCAGTGGCAAGAGTTGGTTTGACCTTCAGATCAAATGTCTCGCTGTCCCGCAAATTCTTCAAGGTCTCAAATCGACCAATAAGTCAATTAGATCACAAGGACTGAAATTCAAACGAAAAAAAAAAATACATAGCAGCACACAGACGGTACTTCAGAAAGAACACTTTTACAGGAAGAAGAGGTAAACAGTCCCTCGGTGACAAAAAGAAACAAGTGTTGAACATCATCACCCTCATGATAAATTCTGAAGTATTAAGCCTTCGCATCATCGCCCTCACTGTGATTCTGAGAAGAAATACCAGCATCTGAGCCCCAAGCACCCCTCTGAAACATGAGTAAGGTTCAAATACAAGACAATGGGACTTTCATCAACCCATTCCAGAAAAAGGAAGGGTCTGAATCTTCATTATTTTCTTTTCCTCAAAGAAAGATAAGGTGCACAGACAGTTTAATCATGTCATTAAATTTTGAATTCAAAGCTCAAATAAGGAAGTAGAAAATGAAAAATTCGACGTTAATCAATCAATCCATGGTTACTACTCTGATGTTCTTTAGAACTTCTTATGTTAATTTGTCTGAGTAGGGCATTTTGGAGACCGAGCTCCATCAAGGACTTCAAAATTTTCAAAATTCAAACCTTTTAGTTTCAAAGAATTCTGAAAAAATACACATGTATACAAGGATGTAATGTGTCTGTGTGTAAAATTTCAGGATGAAACACCTTGAATTGCGAGCTGCACAAAATAAAAAATATCATGGACTTTGAGGATGAACAGTACATATGCTAAAAAGCCCCAGTATTTTTTTTTGTAGCTCTCATTTTAACGTTTTTCGACCTGAAATTTTACACACATGTACATTATG
Organism: Aegilops speltoides; assembly: GCA_021437245.1. Taxonomy (NCBI): domain Eukaryota; kingdom Viridiplantae; phylum Streptophyta; class Magnoliopsida; order Poales; family Poaceae; genus Aegilops; species Aegilops speltoides. The sequence goes on along the minus strand of CM038145.1, from coordinate 341,591,355 downwards.
TCTTTAGGTATATGTGTATTTGTTTTCAGAATTTTTTGAAAGTGAAAAGTTTGGATTTTGAAGTTATCAAATTAAGGCCTTCATGGAGCTCGGTCTCCATTTGGCATTTTCGAATTTGTCTGCCATATATAGGTGTATGATATAGAACGATTTGAAGTACCTCTTTAATGCAGTACTTGATAGCAACCAAAGTATAACCTATAATTCGATGCCCTGTTAGCAGAGCCATGCTCAATTAACCATTATTCACTGAGTGTGCTAGCAAACGTTTAAGAATGGAACTGCAGACAATAACATGCAATTCAAAGAAGATAAAATTTACAGTTTGGCATATCTATATCTATATGCGTAGGTCTGAAAATATAAACACCTGAAGTGTTTTGCAATGAAACCCATTTCACAAATTTAGGGCACCTACATAAACCTTGATGAAAAAATATTTCTTATTGATGTAAGATATGTTGACTGTGTGATACCTAATTGACAGCCCAATGAACACAGTAACTAGACAACTTGCAAAGTTAGCACAAAGAACTAAATCACAAGTGCATGCATAAATTAAAATATGGGATGGAAAATAATTATATTGCAGGGGAGGCCATTCATTTGTATGGAGAGAGGTAACAATATTATCTTGCTTATAGTTGCTTATTTATTGTGGAAGAGATTAAAACAGATATAGGAGACAAGAATTAGCAAGCAATAGCAGAAAGAAAAAAACATGAATAAATTAGACCAAATGTAAACCTTTACCTGATTTTCTACAGCACTAAGTATCACACTCATGATACTCTTTGAAGCCTCCCTCGATGCCTGTAGACAGGTTAACTTTATTAATTTGACATGTTTCAAGGAAAAGTCCTCAATGATCTGGCTTGTAAATTTATAACACTATACCTTCATAAATGTCCAAACAAGCAGATAAATTTTCCCTATCTTGCTTCTGTGCCACACAATTAAGCCGCTGGAGGGGCCTTGGTTGCTGGAGTCTCGTGCAAAACATGACCAATGATGAGGGTACACTTAAAAAATCATTACATCTTCTGCTTTTCAAATGATCATTGAATATATAAACTTAAAATTTGAAAATAAAAGCTACGCTGACTTTCATTTAGATAAAGAATTACCTGATTTGGAAGGCTTGGACATATTTGATTGATTTTCATGCCTATATCCTGTCGAATCGCATCATCCGAGATACGCGACAGCAGACCATGAAGGCGAGTCCACAGGTTTTCATAAACAGAGAGCCTGTGCTCCCATGCCTCCCACTTCTTCAATTCCCAGCCTTCCCGTTGTTTTGGCCTACGCGCAATGGCAGTCTTCTTGTATACATCTAAACGTACAAGTGACTTCACACAGATATAGGATTGCATGTTGTCAGGCTTGTGGGGATTGAAATCTAACAGCTTTGCCATCTTACACAATTTAGTATTGAAGTTCTCCCCGAGCAACTCATAGGAATATAGGTTGCCATCGCGACGTTGCAGTATGATCTTATTCCTGTGAACCAAATTTGGACCCGGAATGTAAACTGGCGAGTACTGAATATTGTACTTCAGGCTCCACCTTTGCTCCGTTTTGTTCTCAAGTTCCCAGATCTGCAGCGTACCAACAAGCCTTCTGGGAAGAGAAGGACAGGCTTGAGCAGTTGCTATACATATCTTCCTATCTATCTCTCTGATCCAGTACCGACGGGGACCGCCACCTGCACAATCTTCATGTACAGTTGCTGGCAGTTGTATCCGTGCAAAACTTTCTTCACTGAGATCAAAGGTCATAACTGCATGCTGCCAGTTAGCTACCATGTCTTCAATTAGCCAACACATTGTTCCGTCAATATTGACTGCTCCAGAGTTTTTTACACAGTTTAAGCTTAGGGCTTCTGGAGTTTTGATGTCTCTCCATTTCTCATCACCAAGTGTGTAAACTTGAATGACGCTGAATCTGCTATTATTATGGGAGCGAGTGCTGCCCACAACAGGATCACCAAGGAAGTGTGTAATCTTGTATTCTTTTGTCAATGGGTGAAATCCAAAGTTGTAGAACAAGAAGTGATCACCCCTCAAATTCTTTACAGGTTTCTCAAGATGCAGGCATTCACCAGTTGCAAAGTTAGCTACCTTGAGTGTTGATGACTTTGTGTATAAGACAAGAAGCCCATTGCATGAACCGCAAAGGAGATCGTCAGGCCCAATCACTGGCACTGCATATGTTGATGGCGACCAGGCTTCGTCAATCAGGATAGCATCAGCAGGATGGGGCTCACCTAAGACCGACTCTTGTGGAAAGAATAGGAAGGCACATTGGGGCGCATCCTGGAGGTGAGAGGTGACAAACTGAGGATCTCGGATGATTTTGTGCCACTGCTTGCAAACACCACCTCAATAAAGTGCTCACTGGAAGCTTCAAAAATATCCGCTCAATGAGTTCTCCTGGGAGACCGTTTATAATGCATTCCTCATCTCTTTGCTTCTTTGGTTTGGTTTCCTCAGAAGCCATAGTAAGCAATCTTGAGGAAGCCTAGGTACCAAATCCTTCTGTAGATACATTTAAAAACAATAGGGAGAAGTGAGTAAAGCTTATGATTAAAGTAATTTGCAGGAAAATAACATGAAGTTTAGGTAAAGTTTAACAGATGTTTTAGTTTATCTACTTAGAATTGGTAAAGAAGGAAGTAAGTGGCACCAGCTGTAGCAAACATGGAGCCCTGTGTTGCTACTGATCAATAACCATAAACAAATCGATACACATATGATGCCTGCAAAGTTGAAAAGACAAGCTAGCTTAAAACTAAAAGCATGGTGAGATACACATATCAAGGTGCATAGATGAAACACAAAGTGGGTGCGACACCGCTAAATTTTGCCGGCAAAATTCTAGCCACACGCCCCCAATGACACTCCGCACAACGAAATGTGTGCATCAGAGCAACACCCATACAACTTAGAGATAGCTTACATTGAGACATTGGATAAAACAAGCAGATAATGCATTGTTGGCATTGGAAAAGACATGCATCGACGACAAAGAGGACTGGTCATAGACAGCAATTTCTGCACCTTCTGTAAGTTTCAGCGGCTACGGTAGTATGCAGATGTATAAACAGTTCTCTGCTGTATTCCGGCGCCGTGGAACAGCAAAACAAGCGAAGGAACAAAATGATAACCAACATGAATCAATCAACGGATACTAGATGGAAAGCTTGCGAGTGCGCGCTCAGCGATTTGAGGGCGGCAAAAAATGGGGGGTCGGAGCTCACCGCCACCAAGTCGACCTGCAAGCCACCAAGAGACCCAAGACGGAAGGGAACCCCGCCGCCTCGCCTCGCCTCGCCTCGCCTCCCCTCCCTCGAGCACGCGAATCGCGAGGCCTCGCTTCGTCTCCCGCCGCAACAGGGCAGCCGGCAGCCGCGCCGCACGGGCTGTCGGTGTCTAGGGTTAGAGCGGGGAATGGAGATTGGGGAATATTTTTCGCGGTTCGCGCACGACTGCCGCCGCGATCGGGCGGGGAGTTGGCAAAGGAAAGCGCACGGCCCAGGGCAAAGGGCGCACGGTCCAGGAGGAGACGGCCTTTCCTTCTCATACGATCTATCCCTCAAAAAAATTGGTTACTGAATTACCTAAAAGAAATTGGTTACTGAAAACTGATCAAAAAAATTGGTTACTGAATAATTGTATTTCCGCTATAAAAAATAGTGGAAAGGGGTAATGCCCAGTTGGAAGAAAAGAAAGAGAAAAGACACTCCACTGGTTACGGAAAGGAAGCATTTTTTTTCTAGATGAGCATTTCTGTTTTACTTTGCAAAGTGAAATGTCTCAGAAAAAGGCATCTTGAAATGTAGTTAAAAAAGCTGAAGATCCTACTAGAAGCCAAACTAAGCGATCAAAAATTGTATAGACGAGTGTTCATGCCTCATTAATCTGCACTTTTAGCTTCTTTTTCATTCTAGTGTCATGCACAAAAGCAGTGGCCTGGACTGGGTTGTGAGACTAGGTTCCTTAGTTCATTGTAGCAACTTTTGCATTGTTTAGTACAGTGGCTAGTGTTTGCCCTGGGGCTTGCTCGGGCCCGGCCCGATCTTGGCACCGCCACTGGACAAAGGGACATCTTCTAATCAGGGGCGGAGCCAACGTTGTGTCATTGGGTTCAGATGAACTGCCTCGCACGTACATGTATGTACTACTTATCAGATTTGCACCCATTAAAAAATTGAGTCTGACCCCATCAGCTGCCAACTCATATGCATAGAACAATAAAAAAGGATCTGAAGGCCCATGAACAAATTAGTAGCTCTCCTGCCCATTGCCGCCAGTTCGTTAATAGCCTATACATGGACGACATCTACATGCCTCTTCCTCGCTTCCCCAACTCGCCTTTCTCTCTCTCGTCTCACCTGTCGGCCGTCGCTTTGATCAGGGCAGAGCCAACATTGTGTCTGTAGGCGTTCTGGATATGGGGGTATCCAGACTTGTCTACCTGCGGCCCACCGCGTGGCTCCATCGATGGCCTGGTACGGCCCGGCTTCAGCATCAACGACTCAAGACCCTCGCGAGGGGTCAAGCCTCGCGAGGCGGACGACACCAAGACCCCCGAGGGGATCGACCTCCTCAGGCTGGCTCCCGACGGACGGAGAGTTCTATGCAAGGTGCACCTCACGAGGCTCGGTGGCGTGAGCCATGATTTACCAAGGCCAAAGGGCGCCAAAGCAGCAGAGCGTCAGTTTCCTCTTCGGTGCAAGGGAGGCAAGCTGCAGGGGCGGAGTCCCGAGGAATCAGCCAAAGGTTTCCATTCTGGTGCAACAAAACCAAGACCGCCAAGACGGCAGGACGGAGGTCATCACCGAGCCCACTACAGCGTCACGACCAGAGGCTTTTCGTAGGCGAAGACCGCTTTAGTCAGGATAGGATGTACTACTTGTCCCCTTTCAAATCTAACCGTTGTGGGATCCCTTCCTGCCAACATTTGGGAAGAAGACCAAGGCCACTATAAATAGGACTTAGCCACCACCATAGAGGGCGATCGAAGGCCGATCGGATCCATTCTCACCCGACCACCTCACCATCTATCTTGAGCTCAAGAACACCTCACCTCCTGAGGCCAGTTCATCCACTGTACTAGTTCATCATCAGCCCTTCAAGGTAATCCACCAAAAACGCTGGAGTAGGGTATTACACCGCAAGGTGGCCTAAACCAGGATAAACTATTGTGTCTCTTTGTCTCTTTGAGCCCGACGTGCTAGGCTTAGGAGGATTGCGAGTAGGCAGGCTGGGTAGGTTGAGATCTCCACACGCACCCCAGAGTTCGAACCTTTCAAGGGTTTGCGGAACCCGTAATCCGACATTTGGCGCGCCAGGTAGGGGTGTGTCAGATCCTCTCTTTCGTTGATCGATCCACCGCCACCCCGACTCATCCATGGCTGACGCACGCCGGGCTCCTGCCGAGCGCCGGACCGCGGTTGCCGCTCGCGTTGCTCAGACGGCTCCGGAGGGCGATGGCTGTGCTCGTCGTGCTCCGTCTCCGGTGGCCAACTCCACCACTGGCCCTGCCGGCGAGCAGCAAGCTTCTTCGCTGCACCCTTCGGTGCGGCACGACGGGCGCACCGCCACTCCGTCACTGACCCCAGCAACTTCATCCTCCCACGCGCGTCACGGCCTGGCGAATGCGCAGGCTGCTCTGCTCATGGCGCGGGAGCTCCTTCGCTACCGCCCGGTCGATGACTTCTACGAGGAGTGGCTCGAGCGGATCGCTGAGCTCGTCAGCGTGGCTGGGGGCTCTGCTACACGAGCCTGCTCACTGCCTCAGCAGCCGCCTGCCGCGGGCGACGTGGCTCACGGGGCACCTCCACCACCTCCAGCCCAGGGCGTCATCATCGAGCCGAGGCGTGTGGCACCGCAGCGCGACCCGCCGCCCCAGGCACCTGTGCGCGAAGAAGTGAGCTGCCAGGTGGTGCAGTGGCCTCAAGGAGAAGCATGCGTGCTTCCGACACCCCCGCGTGTCGCGCGTTCACCTCGGAGCTTCGCAATGTCATCTGCCCGAGCAAGTTCAAACCTGACCTGCCTCCACGCTACGACGGCACCGACGACCACGCCGAGTTCCTGCAGCTCTACGAGCTAAGCATCGAGGCGGCCAGCGGCGACGAGAAGATCATGGCGAACTGGTTCCCCATGGCCCTCAAGGATGGCGCGCGCTCCTGGCTCCTGAATCTCCCCATGGGCTCGGTCTCTTCCTGGGAGGAGATGCACGGCCGCTTCATCGCCAACTTCGTGGCACCGCGACCGCCACGGCCGCCATGGTGACTGCGACGATCAGCGGCAGAGCCGAGAGACCTGCGGAAGTACATCCAGCGCTTCAACAATGTTCACCTCAAGATCCCCAAGGTGTCGGACGAGGCCATCATTTCGGCGTTCACTGATGGCGTTCACGATGTCAAGATGAAGGAGGAGCTCGCCATCCACGAGGACCTCTGCATGGCCCTGGAGATGTTCAAAATGGCGAACAAGTGTGCAAGGGCTGAGGAGGGCGCCTCTCCCTCCTCGAGCTCCCCGATGCTGACCCAGAAGACAAGAAGGCCAAGGCCAAGGACGTGAAGCGCAAGGGGCCAGCCGTGCTCGCGTCCGAGCCAAAGATGAAGCACGGCTGCGACCACCCCGAGTCATCCAAGAGCAACCAACCGTTCTGCGTCTTCCACAATGTCCACAGCCACAACACCAACGACTGCCAAGAGCTCAGGGCCCTCCATGACGGGCACCTCGGTCGACACCCCGAGCGCAGCGATTGAGGCTACGGCTGCGAAGGTGGACGAGGTGGAGGACGCTGGTACGGACGCTACCATCGTCAAGAGTGGCGCGACCATCCTCGGGAGGACCGTTGGCAGGGTTAACCTCGCGAGGGCGCCTGGAGGGAACAGCCTCGTGAGGATCGACCTCAGGGCAATGCCGGTCTTCCACCACTGCCTCCACCGCCAAGAAGGAACGAAAATCATCACCAAGACAAGGGGGCTGGGGGCTTCCAGGAGCCCTGAACCATTGCATGCATCCTGGGCGGCTCACAGGCCCTAGCTTCTCACCGCGTCTTCAAGCAATTCGTGCGCGAGGTGAACGCGGCGCTCCCCAAGCCCGAAGCAACTCGCCCGCTCAGGTGGTCCAAATGCGCCATCACCTTCAACTCCTCAGATCAGCTCAAGTGCGCGGCCACTACCATTGCGCTCCCCATGCTCTACTCGCCCGTCATCAGCAACGTGGTCGTCACCAAGACTCTCATCGATGGTGGAGCAGGGCTCAACATTCTCTCTGTTCAAACGTTCGACAGGCTCCAAGCGCCTGATGACCCACAAGTATATGGGATCTATCGTAGTCCTTTCGATAAGTAAGAGTGTCGAACCCAACGAGGAGCGTATGAAATGACAAGCCAAGAAGATATTCTCTGCAAGCAATCAAATTGTAGGTAACAGATAGTTTTGTGATAAGATAATTTGTAACGGGTAACAAGCAATGAAAGTAAATAAGGTGCAGCAAGGTGGCCCAATCCTTTTTGTAGCAAAGGACAAGCTGGACAATTTCTTATAATGAGAAAAGCGCCCGAGGACACATGGGAATTATCGTCAAGCTAGTTTTCATCACGCTCATATGATTCGCGTTAGGTACTTTGATAATTTGATATGTGGGTGGACAGTGCTTGGGTACGCCCTTTCTTGGACAAGCATCCCACTTATGATTAACCCCTATTGCAAGCATCCGCAACTACAAAAGAAGTATTAAGGTAAACCTAACCATAGCATGAAACTAGTGGATCCAAATCAGCCCCTTACGAAGCAACGCATAAACTAGGGTTTAAGCTTCTGTCACTCTAGCAACCCATCATCTACTTATTACTTCCCAATGCCTTCCTCTAGGCTCAAATAATGGTGAAGTGTCATGTAGTCGACGTTCACATAACACCACTAGAGGAGAGACAACATACATCTCATCAAAATATTGAACGAATACCAAATTCACATGACTACTAATAGCAAGACTTCACCCATGTCCTCAGGAACAAACGTAACTACTCACAAAGCATATTCATGTTCATGATCAGAGGAGTATTAATATGCATTAAGGATCTAAACATATGATCTTCCACCAAGTAAACCAACTAGCATCAACTACAAGGAGTAATCAACACTACTAGCAACCTACAGGTACCAATTTGTGGTTTTGATACAAGATTGGATACAAGAGATGAACTAGGGTTTTGAGAGGAGATGGTCTTGGTGAAGATGTTGATGGAGATTGACCCTCCCGATGAGAGGATCGTTGGTGATGACGATGGTGATGATTTCCCCCGAGGGAAGTCTCCCAATGAGAACAGCTCATGGAGCCCTAGATTGGTTCCGCCAAGGTTCCGCCTCGTGGCGGCGGAGTTTCATCCCGTAAGCTGGCTTATGATTTTTTCTAGGGTAAAATCCTTCATATAGCAGAAGATGGGCACCAGAGGGCCAACAGGGGGGCCACAAGACAGGGGGCGCGCCCAATAGGGGGGTGCGCGTTCCCCACCCTCGTGGACAGGGTGTGGGCCCCCTCTGGTACTTTCCTTGCTCAATAATTCTTATTAATTCCAAAAATGACTTTCGTGGAGTTTCAGGACTTCTGGAGCTGTGCAGAATAGGTTTCCAATATTTGCTCCTTTTCGGCCTGAATCCCAACCGCATTCTCCTCTTCATGATAAACCTTGTAAAATAAGAGAGAATAGCCATAAGTATTGTGATATAACGTGTAATAACAGCCCATAATGCAATAAATATCGATATAAAAGCATGATGCAAAATGGATGTATCAACTCCCCCGAGCTTCGACCTCGCTTGTCCTCAAGCGGAAGCCGATATCTAAAAATATGCCCACATGTTTAGAGATAGAGGTCTCGATAAAAAAACAAAATACGGACATGAGGGCATCATGATCATTCTTATAACCGCAACATATATAGATTTTGTCATATGATTTCTTATGCTCAAGTAACAAAACTATTCACAATGTCAAGTATGGTTCAGAAACTTCATTGAGAACTAACAAACTATAATCTCAGTCGTTGGAGCAATTGCAATTTATCATAACATCAAAAAGATTCGAGAATAGAGCTTTTCAGCAAGTCCACATACTCAACTATCATATAGTCTTCTACAATTGCTAACACTCACGCAATACTTATGGTTATGGAGTTTTAATCGGACACTGAGAAAGATAGGGGCTTATAATTTCGCCTCTCAATGTATTCACCTTTGGGTGATGTCAACAATAATAGTTCATGCTAACTTACATCCAATTGGATATATATATCAGGATCTTTCCAACACGAGGTGCTTGCCAAAGGATAAAATGAAAAAGGGAAAGGTGAAAATCACCTTGACTCTTGCATAAAGTAAAGGACATAAAGTAAAAGATAGGCCCTTCGCAGAGGAAAGGAGAGGTTGTCATGTGCTTTTAGGGTTTGGATGCACAAAATCTTAATGCAAAAGAACGTCACTTTATATTGCCACTTGTGATATGAACCTTTATTATGCAGTCCGTCGCTTTTATTACTTCCATATCACACGATCGTATAAAGGTTATTTTCTCCGCACTAATAAGTCATACATATTTAGAGAGCAATTTTTATTGCTTGCAACATGACAACTTATTTGAAGTATCTTACTCAATCCATAGGTAGGTATGGTGGACTCTCATGGCAAAACTGGGTTTAAGGATAATTAGAAGCACAAGTAGTATCTCTACTGAAGGAAATATGCCCTAGAGGCAATAATAAAGTTATTATTTATTTCCTTATTTCATGATAAATGTTTATTATTCATGCTAGAATTGTATTAACCGGAAACATAATACATGTGTGTATACATAGACAAACAGAGTGTCACTAGTATGCCTCTACTTGACTAGCTCGTTAATTAAAGATGGTTATGTTTCCTAACCATAGACATGAGTTGTCATTTGATTAACGGGATCACATCATTAGGAGAATGATGTGATTGACTTGACCCATTCCATTAGCTTAGCACTTGATCGTTTAGTATTCTGCTATTGCTTTCTTCATGACTTATACATGTTCCTATGACTATGAGATTATACAACTCCCATTTACCAGACGAACACTTTGTGTGCTACCAAACGTCACAACATAACTACGTGATTATAAAGGTGCTCTATAGGTGTCTCTGTAGGTACTTGTTGGGTTGGCGTATTTCGAGATTAGGATTTGTCACTCCGATTGTCGAAGAGGTATCTATGGGCCCATTCGGTAATGCACATCACTGTAAGCCTTGCAAGCATCGTAACTAATGAGTTAGTTGCGGAATGATGTATTACGGAAAGAGTAAAGAGACTTGCCGGTAACGAGATTGAACTAGGTATTGAGATACCAACGATTGAATCTCGGGCAAGTAACATACCGATGACAAAGGGAACAGCGTATGTTGTTATGCGGTTTGACCGATAAAGATCTTCATAGAATATGTGGGAGCCAATATGAGCGTCCAGGTTCCGCTATTGGTTATTGACCGGAGAAGTGTCTCAGTCATGTCTACATAGTTCTCGAACCCGTAGGGTCCGCACGCTTAAAGTTCGGTGACGATTTGTATTATGAGTTATGTAGTTTGATATACCGAAGGTAGTTCGGTGTCCCGGATGATATCGGGGACATGACGAGGAGTCTCTAAATGGCCGAGACATAAAGATCTATATATTGGACGACTATATTCGGACATCGGAAAGGTTCCAAGTGATTCGGGTATTTTCGGAGTACCGGGGAGTTACGGGAATTCATCGGGAGAAGTATTGGGCCTTATTGGGCCATATGGGAATAGAGGAGAGAGGCCAAAAGGAAGGAGGCGCGTGCCCCCCACTGGTCCGAATTGGACAGGGGGTGCAGCCCCCTTTTCCTTCTCCCTCTCCCCCTCTTTCCTTCTCTCCTACTCCGAAAATGAAAGGGGAATCCTACTAGGACTTGGGAGTCCTAGTAGGACTCCCCACACTTGGCGCGCCCCCTCTAGGGCCGGCCTCTCCCTCCCTCCTTTATATACGGGGGCAGGGGGCACCTCTAGAAACAAAATTGATCTCTTGATCTCTCAGCTGTGTGCGGTGCTCCCCTCCACCATAATCCACCTCGATCATATCGTAGCGGTGCTTAGGCGAAGCCCTGCGTCGGTAGCAACATCATCACCGTCATCACGCTGTCGTGCTGATGGAACTCTCCATCAAAGCTCGGCTGGATCAGAGTTCGAGGGACGTCATCGAGCTGAACATGTGCTGAACTCGGAAGTGCCGTACGTTCGGTACTTGGATCGGTCGGATCGTGAAGACGTACGACTACATCAACCGCGTTGTGCTAATGCTTCTGCTTTCGGTCTACAAGGGTACGTGGATACACTCTCCCCTCTCGTTGCTATGCATCGCCATGATCTTGCGTGTGCGTAGGAATTTTTTTGAAATTACTACGTTCCCCAACAGTGGTATCCGAGCCTGGTTTTATGCTTAGATGTTATATGTTGGGGAACGTAGTAATTTCAAAAAATTTCCTACGCACACGCAAGATCATGGTGATGGCATAGCAACAAGAGGGGAGAGTGTTCGTCCACGCACTGTGAGACCTTAAGTAAGCTGCTAGCACAACGCGTTGATGTAGTCATACGCCTTCACGATCCGACCGATCCAAGCACCGAACGCACGGAGCCTCCGAGTTTAGCACACGCTCACTCGATGACGATCTCCGCCTCCGATCCAAAGAAAGGCTCGGAGATGAGTTCCATCAAGACGCCAAAGGTGGTGACGATGATGATGTTCTATCGTGCAGGCTTCGCCTAAACTCCGCGACGATATGATCGAGGTGGAATATGGTGGAAGGGGCACCGACACGGCTAAGGAACGATCCGTAGATCAACTTGTGTGTCTATGGGGTGGCCCCCCCTCAGATATAAAGGAGGAGGGGAGGCCGGCCGCCCCTTTGGGCGCCAGGGAGGAGGAATCCTCCTCCTAGTAGGAGTAGGATTCCTCCTTTCCTACTCCTACTAGGAGGGGAAGGAAGGGGAGAGGGGAAGGAGGGCCCCCCTCCTAGTCCAATTCGGACCAGAGGGAGAGGGGGCGCGCGACCCACCCTGGCCGCCCCTCTTGCATAAAGTAAAGGACATAAAGTAAAAGATAGGCCCTTCGCAGAGGAAAGGAGAGGTTGTCATGTGCTTTTAGGGTTTGGATGCACAAAATCTTAATGCAAAAGAACGTCACTTTATATTGCCACTTGTGATATGAACCTTTATTATGCAATCCGTCGCTTTTATTACTTCCATATCACACGATCGTATAAAGGTTATTTTCTCCGCACTAATAAGTCATACATATTTAGAGAGCAATTTTTATTGCTTGCAACATGACAACTTATTTGAAGTATCTTACTCAATCCATAGGTAGGTATGGTGGACTCTCATGGCAAAACTGGGTTTAAGGATAATTAGAAGCACAAGTAGTATCTCTACTGAAGGAAATATGCCCTAGAGGCAATAATAAAGTTATTATTTATTTCCTTATTTCATGATAAATGTTTATTATTCATGCTAGAATTGTATTAGGGAAACATAATACATGTGTGTATACATAGACAAACAGAGTGTCACTAGTATGCCTCTACTTGACTAGCTCGTTAATTAAAGATGGTTATGTTTCCTAACCATAGACATGAGTTGTCATTTGATTAACGGGATCACATCATTAGGAGAATGATGTGATTGACTTGACCCATTCCATTAGCTTAGCACTTGATCGTTTAGTATTCTGCTATTGCTTTCTTCATGACTTATACATGTTCCTATGACTATGAGATTATACAACTCCCATTTACCAGACGAACACTTTGTGTGCTACCAAACGTCACAACATAACTACGTGATTATAAAGGTGCTCTATAGGTGTCTCTGTAGGTACTTGTTGGGTTGGCGTATTTCGAGATTAGGATTTGTCACTCCGATTGTCGAAGAGGTATCTATGGGCCCATTCGGTAATGCACATCACTTGTAAGCCTTGCAAGCATCGTAACTAATGAGTTAGTTGCGGAATGATGTATTCTGGAAAGAGTAAAGAGACTTGCGATAGCGAGATTGAACTAGGTATTGAGATACCAGCGATTGAATCTCGGGCAAGTAACATACCGATGACAAAGGAGCAGCGTATGTTGTTATGCGGTTTGACCGATAAAGATCTTCATAGAATATGTAGGAGCCAATATGGCGTCCGTTCGCTATTGGTTATTGACCGGAGAAGTGTCTCGATCATGTCTACATAGTTCTCGAACCCGTAGGGTCCGCACAACAAAGTTCGGTGACGATTTGTATTATGAGTTATGTAGTTTGATATACGAAGGTAGTTCGGTGTCCGGATGATATCGGGGACATGACGAGGAGTCTCTAAATGGCGAGACATAAAGATCTATATATTGGACGACTATATTCGGACATCGGAAAGGTTCAAGTGATTCGGTATTTTGAGTACCGGGAGTTCTGGAATTCATCGGAGAAGTATTGGGCCTTATTGGGCCATATGGGAATAGAGGAGAGAGGCCAAAGGAAGGAGGCGCGTGCCCCCACTTGGTCCGATTGGACGGGGGTGCAGCCCCCTTTTCCTTCTCCCTCTCCCCCTCTTTCCTTCTCTCCTACTCCGAAAATGAAAGGGGAATCCTACTAGGACTTGGGAGTCCTAGTAGGACTCCCCACACTTGGCGCGCCCCCTCTAGGGCCGGCCTCTCCCTCCCTCCTTTATATACGGGGGCAGGGGGCACCTCTAGAAACAAAATTGATCTCTTGATCTCTCAGCTGTGTGCGGTGCTCCCCTCCACCATAATCCACCTCGATCATATCGTAGCGGTGCTTAGGCGAAGCCCTGCGTCGGTAGCAACATCATCACCGTCATCACGCTGTCGTGCTGATGGAACTCTCCATCAAAGCTCGGCTGGATCAGAGTTCGAGGGACGTCATCGAGCTGAACATGTGCTGAACTCGGAAGTGCGTCGTTCGGTGCTTGGATCGGTCGGATCGTGAAGGCGTCGACTACATCAACAGCGTTGTGCTAATGCTACCTTTTCGGTCTGCAGTGCGTGGATACACTCTCCCTCTCGTTGCTATGCATCGCCATGATCTTGCGTGTAATGCGTAGGAATTTTTGAAATTACTCGCTCCCCACAAAGATGGTATCCGAGCCTGGTTTTATGCTTAGATGTTATATGTTGGGGAACGAGTAATTTCAAAAATTTCCTACGCACACGCAAGATCATGGTGATGGCATAGCAACAAGAGGGAGAGTGTTCGCCCACGCACTGTGAGACCTTAAGCGTAAGCGCTAGCACAACGCGTTGATGTAGTCATACGTCTTCACGATCCGACCGATCCAAGCACCGAACGTACGGAGCCTCCGAGTTTAGCACACGTTCAGCTCGATGACGATCTCCGGCCCTCCGATCCAGCAAAGGCTCCGGAGATGAGTTCCATCAGCACGCCAGTGTGGTGACGATGATGATGTTCTACCGGTGCAGGGCTTCGCCTAAACTCCGCGACGATATGATCGAGGTGGAATATGGTGGAAGGGGGCACCGCACACGGCTAAGGAACGATCCGTAGATCAACTTGTGTGTCTATGGGTGGCCCCGCCTCAGATATAAAGGAGGAGGGGAGGCCGCCGCCCCTTTGGGCGCCAGGGAGGAGGAATCCTCCTCCTAGTAGGAGTAGGATTCCTCCTTTCCTACTCCTACTAGGAGGGGAAGGAAGGGGAGAGGGGAAGGAAGGAGGCGCGCCGCCTCCTAGTCCACCGGACCCGGAGGGAGAGGGGCGCGACCCACCCCGGCCGCCTCTCTCTTCCCACCTAGGCCCATGTGGCCCATTAACTCTCCGGGGGTTCCGTAACCCCGGCACTCCGTTTTCTCCAAAACTCCGGAACCTTTCCGTGTCCGAATATAGTCGTCCAATATATCAATCTTTATGTCTCGACCATTCCGAGACTCCTCGTCATGTCCGTGATCACATCCGGACTCAACAAACTTCGTACATCAAAACTTATAAACTCATAATAAAATTGTCATCGAAACGTTAAGCGTGCGGACCCTACGGGTTCGAGAACTATGTAGACATGACCTAAAACCATTCTCGGTCAATAACCAATAGCGGAACCGGATGCCCATATTGGTTCCTACATATTCTACTTAAGATCTTTATCGGTCAAACCGCATAACAACATACTTTGTTCCTTTGTCATCGGTATGTTACTTGCCCGAGATTTGATCGTCGGTATCCAATACCTAGTTCAATCTCGCTACGCAAGTCTCTTTACTCGTCCGTAATACGTCATCTCATAACTAACTCATTAGTTACATGCTTGCAAGGCTTAGGTGATGAGTATTACCGAGAGGGCCCAGAGATACCTCTCCGACAATTGGAGTGACAAATCCTAATCTCGAATTATGCCAACCCAACATGTACCTTCGAAACACACCAGAGAGCACCTTTATAATCACCCAGCATTCGTTGTGATGTTTGGTAGCACACAAAGTGTTCTTCCGTAAACGAGAGTTGCATAATCTCATAGTTGTAGGAACTTTGTATAAGTCATGAAGAAAGCAATAGCAAGATACTAAACGATCAAGTGCTAGGCTAATGAATGGGTCATGTCAATCACATCATTCTCCTAATGATGTGATCCCATTAATCAAATGACAACACATGTCTATGGTCGGAAACATAACCATCTTTGATTAATGAGCTAGTCAAGTAGAGGCATACTAGTGACTATGTGTTTGTCTATGTATTCACACATGTATCATGTTTCCGTTAATACAATTCTAGCATGAATAATAAACATTTATCATGATATGAGGAAATAAATAATAACTTTATTATTGCCTCTAGGGCATATTTCCTTCATCTCCCACTTGCACTAGAGTCAATAATCTAGATTACATAGTAATGATTCTAACACCCATGGAGTCTTGGTGCTGATCATGTTTTGCTCGTGAGAGAGGCTTAGTCAACGGTTCCGCAACATTCAGATCCGTATGTATCTTGCAAATCTCTATGTCTCCCACTTGGACTTGGTCCCGAATGGAATTGAAGCGTCTCTTGATGTGCTTGGTCCTCTTGTGAAATCTGGATTCCTTTGCCGTGGCAATCGCACCAAGATTGTCACGAAAGATCTTCATTGGTCCCGATGCACTAGGTATGACACCTAGATCGGAAATGAACTCCTTCATCCAGACTCCTTCATTCGCTGCTTCAGAAGCAGCTATGTACTATGCTTCACATGTAGATCCCGCCACGACGCTTTGTTTAGAACTGGACCAACTTACAGCTCCACCGTTTAATAAAAACATGTATCCGGTTTGCGATTTAGAATCGTCCGGATCAGTGTCAAAGCTTGCATCGACGTAACCATTTACGACTAGCTCTTTGTCACCTCCATATACGAGAAACATATCCTTAGTCCTTTTCGGTATTTCAGATGTTCTTGACCGCTGTCCAAATCCACTCTGGATTACTTTGGTACCTTCCCGCCAAGCTTATTGCTAAGCATACGTCAGTCCAGTACACAACATTGCATACATGATAGAGCCTATGGCTGAAGCATAGGGAACATTTTTCATTTTCTCTATATCTTCTGCTGTGACCGGGCATTGAGTTTGACTCAACTTCAGACCTTGTAGCACAGGCAAGAATCCTTTCTTTGCCTGATCCATTTTGAACTTCTTCAAAATTTTGTCAAGGTATGTACTTTGTGAAAGTCCTATTAAGCGTCTTGATCTATCTCTATAGATCTTGATGCCCAATATGTAAGCAGCTTCCCCGAGGTCTTTCATTGAAAAACTTTTATTCAAGTATCCCTTTATGCTATCCAGAAATTCTATATCATTTCCAATTAATAATATGTCATCAACATATAAAACTAGAAATGCTACAGAGCTCCTACTCACTTTCTTGTAAATACAAGCTTCTCCAAAAGTCTCAGATAAAACCATATGCTTTGATCACACTATCAAAGCGTTTATTCCAACTCCGAGATGCTTGCATCAGTCCATAAATGGAACGCTGGAGCTTGCACACTTTGTCGAGACCTTTTGGATCAACAAAACCTTCCGCTGCATCATATACAACTCTTCTTCTAGAAATCCATTCAAGAATGCAGTCTTGACATCCATTTGCCAAATTTCATAATCATGAAATGCAGCAATAGCCAACATGATTCGGACAGACTTAAGCATCGCTACGGGTGAGAAAGTCTCATCGTAGTCAACCCCTTGAACTTGTCGAAAACCTTTCGCAACAAGTCGAGCTTTATAAACGATAACATTACCATCGCGTCGCCTTCTTCTTAAAGATCCATTTATTCTCAATGGCTTGCGGATCATCGGGCAAGTCAACCAAAGTCCATACTTTGTTTTCATACATGGATCCCATCTCGATTTCATGGCCTCTAGCCATTTTGCGAATCTGGGCTCATCATCGCTTCCTTATAGTTCGTAGGTTCATCATGGTCAAGTAACATGACTTCCGAATAGGATTACCGTACCACTCAGTGCGGATCTTACTCTGGTAGACCCACGAGGTTCAGCAGAAACTTGATCTGAAGTTTCATGATCAGTATCATTAGCTTCCTCACTAATTGGTGTAGTCGTCACAGGAACCGGTTCTTGTGATGAACTACCTTCCAATAAGGGAGTAGATATAGTTATCTCATCAAGTTCTACATTCCTCCCACTCACTTCTTTCGAGAGAAACTCCTTCTCTAGAAAGGATCCATTCTTAGCAACGAATGTCTTGCCTTCGGATCTGTGATAGAAGGTGTACCCAACAGTCTCTTTTGGGTATCCTATGAAGACACATTTCTCCGATTTGGGTTCGAGCTTATCTGGTTGAAGTTTCTTCACATAAGCATTGCAGCCCCAAACTTCAAGAAACGACAACTTTGGTTTCTTGCCAAACCACAGTTCATAAGGCGTCGTCTCAACAAATTTAGATGGTGCCCTATTTAACGTGAATGCGGCCGTCTCTAAAGCATAACCCCAAAACGATAGCGGTAAATCGGTAAGAGACATCATAGATCGCACCATATCAAGTAAAGTACGATTACGACGTTCGAACACACCATTTCGTTGTGGTGTTTCGGGTGGTGTGAGTTGCGAAACTATTCCGCATTGTTTCAAATGTAAACCAAACTCGTAACTCAAATATTCTCCTCCACGATCAGATCGTAGAAACTTTATTTTCTTGTTACGATGATTTTCCACTTCACTCTGAAATTCTTTGAACTTTTCAAATGTTTCAGACTTGTGCTTCATTAAGTAGATATACCCATATCTGCTAAAATCATCTGTGAAGGTGAGAAAATAACGATATCCGCCACGAGCTTCAACATTCATCGGACCACATACATCTCAGTATGTATGATTTCCAACAAATCTGTTGCTCTCTCCATAGTTCCGAGAACGGTGTTTTAGTCATCTTGCCCATGAGGCACGGTTCGCAAGTACCAAGTGATTCATAATCAAGTGATTCCAGAAGTCCATCAGTATGGAGTTTCTTCATGCGTTTACACCGATATGACCTAAACGGTAGTGCCACAAATAAGTTGCACTATCATTATCAACTCTGCATCTTTTGGCTTCAACATTATGAATATGTGTATCACTACTATCGAGATTCAATAAAAATAGACCACTCTTCAAGGGTGCATGACCATAAAAGATATTACTCATATAAATAGAACAACCATTATTCTCGGATTTAAATGAATAACCATCTCGCATTAAACAAGATCCAGATATAATGTTCATGCTCAACGCCGCACCAAATAACAATTATTCAGGTCTAAAACTAATCCCGAAGGTTGATGTAGAGGTAGCGTGCGACCGCGATCACATCGACTTTGGAACCGCTTCCCACGCGCGTCGTCACCTCATCCTTGGCGATGCTCGCTTATTCCGTAGTCCCCTGTTTGAGTTGCAAATATTAGCAATAGAACCAATATCAAATACCAGTGCTACTACGAGCTCTAGTTAGGTACACATCAATAACATGTATATCACATATACCTTTGCTCACTTTGCCATCCTTCTTATCCGCCAAATACTTGGGGCAGTTCCGCTTCGGTGTCGATCGCTTGCGGAGAAGCACTCGATTTGTGCTTAGGTCCAGACTTGGGTTTCTTCTCTTGAGCAGCAACTTGCTTGCCGTTCTTCTTGAAGTTCCCTTCTTCTTCCCTTTGCCCTTCTTCTTGAAACTAGTGGTCTTGTTGACCATCAACACTTGATGCTCCTTCTTGATTTCTACCTCCGCGGCTTTCAAAGATCGCGAAGAGCTCGAAATAGTCTTGTTCATCCCTTGCATATTATAGTTCATCACGAAGCTCTTGTAGCTTGGTGGCGATGATTGGAGAATTCTCATCAATGAAACTATCATCGGAAGATTAACTCCCAGCTTGAATCAAGTGATTATTATACCCGCACATTCTCGAGTATGTGTTCACCGACGTAACTATTCTCCTCCATCTTGCAGCTATAGAAATTATTGGAGACTTCATATCTCTCAATCCGGGCATTTGCTTGAAATATTAACTTCAACTCCTGGAACATCTCATATGCTCCATGACGCTCAAAACGTCGTTGAAGACCCGGTTCCAAGCCGTAAAGCTTGGCACACTTGAACTATAGAGTAGTCATCGCTTTGCTCGCGCAGACGTTCTTAACATCGTCGGTTGCATCAAGAAGCAGTTCGCACCCAGCGGTGCTTCCAGACGTAACTCTTCAATGCAGCAATGAGGATAATCCTCGAATTACGGACCCAGTCCGTGTAATTGCTACCATCATCTTTCAACTTTGCTTTCTCAAGGAACGCATTAAAATTCAATGGAACAACAGCACGAGCCATCTATCTACAACCAAACAGAGACAAGCAAGATACTATTGTTGGGGAACGTTGCAGAAAATTAAAAAATTTCCTACGGTTTCACCAAGATCCATCTATGAGTTCATCTAAGCAACGAGTCAAGGGAGTGAGTTTGCATCTACATACCACTTGTAGATCGCGTGCGGAAGCTTGCAAGGTGATGATGGAGTCGTACTCGACGTGATTCAGATCACCGATGTCCAAGTGCTGAACGGACAGCACCTCCGCGTTCAACACACGTGACGGACGGGAGACGTCTCCTCCTTCTTGATCCAGCAAGGGGAAGGAGAGGTTGATGATGATCCAGCAGACGACGACGGCGTGGTGGTGGATGCAAGAAGAACTCCCAGCAGGCTTCGCCAAGCGCCTGGGAGGAGGACGAGGTGTAGCAGGGGAGGGAGGTGCCAAGGCAATGGGGTGCGGCTGCCCTCCCCCTGCCTCCTTATATAGGCCCCAAGGGCGCCGCCCTGGGAGATTGGATCTCCCAAGGGGCGGCGGCCAAGGGGGGAGGAGTGCCCCCCAAGGCATGTGGTGCGCCCCCCACCCTAGGGTTTCAACCCTAGGCGCAGGGGGTGGGCCTAGGGGGGCGCACCAGCCCACTATGGGCTGGATCCCCTCCCACGTCAGCCCATGGGGCCCTCCGGAATGGGTGGCCCCACCCGGTGGACCCCCGGGACCCTTCCGGTGGTCCCGGTACATTACCGGGAGACCCCGAAACTTTCCCGATGGCTGAAATACCACTTCCAATATATTATTCTTTACCTCCGGACTATTCCGAAACTCCTCGTGACGTCCGGGATCTCATCTGGGACTCCGAACAACATTCGTATGCTGCATACTCATATTCATACAACCCTAGTGTCACCGAACCTTAAGTGTGTAGACCCTACGGGTTCGGGAGACATGCAGACATGACCGAGACCACTCTCGGGCAATAACCAACAGTGGGATCTGGATACCCATGTTGGCTCCCACATTCTCCTCGATGACTTCATCGGTTGAACCACGATGTCGAGGATTCGATCAAATCCGTATACAATTCCTTTGTCAATCGATGCGTTACCCGAGACTCGATCGTCGGTATCCCAATACCTTGTTCAGTCTCGTTATCGCAAGTCACTTTACTCGCATCCGTAATGCATGATCCGTGGACAACACCTTGGTCACCTTGAGCTCATTATGATGATGCATTACCGAGTGGGCCCAGAGATACCTCTCCGTCATACGGAGTGACAAATCCCAGTCTCGATCCGTGTTAACCCAATAGATACTTTCGGAGATACCTGTAGTGCACCTTTATAGTCACCCAGTAACGTTGTGACGTTTGATACACCCAAAGCACTCCTACGGTATCCGGGAGTTACACGATCTCATGGTCGAAGGAAGAGATACTTGACATTGGCAAAGCTCTAGCAAACGAACTACACGATCTTTGTGCTATGCTTATGATTGGGTCTTGTCCATCACATCATTCTCCTAGTGATGTGATCCCGTTATCAATGACATCCAATGTCCATAGCCAGGAAACCATGACTATCTGTTGATCACAACGGGCTAGTCAACTAGAGGCTCACTTTGTGGTCTATGTATTCACACGTGTATTACGATTTCCGGATAATACAGTTATAGCATGAATAAAAGACAATAATCATGAACAATGAAATATAATAATACTTTTATTATTGCCTCTAGGGCATATTTCCAACAGTCTCCCACTTGCACTAGAGTCACCAATCTAGTTACATTGTGATGAATCGAACACCCATAGAGTTACGTGTTGATCATGTTTTGCTTTCATGAGAGAGGTTTAGTCAACGGATCTGCGACATTCGGATCCGTATGTACTTTGCAAATTTCTATGTCTCCATCTTGAACATTTTCACGGATGGAGTTGAAACGACGCTTGATGTGCTCGGTCTTCTTGTGAAACCTGGGCTCCTTGGCAAGGGCAATAGCTCCAAGTTGTCACGAGAAGAGTTTGATCGGCCCGATGCATTGGGTATGACTCCTAGGTCGGTGATGAACTCCTTCTCCCAAATCGCTTCATCGCGCCTCCTCGAGGCTGCCATGTACTCCGCTTCACACGTAGATCCCGCCACGACGCTCGCTTGCAACCGCATGCACCAGCTCTCGCTCCACCATTCAACATATACACGTATCCGGTTTGTGACTTAGATTCATCGGATCTGAGTCGAAGCTAAGCGTCGACGTAACCCTTCTGACGAGCTCTTCGTCTCCTCCATAAACGAAAACATGTCCTTTGTCCTTTTCGGTACTTCAGATATTCTTGACCATTGTCCGGTGTTCCTTGCGGGATTACTTTGGTATCTTGCTACCAAACTTACGGCAAGGTTTACATCAGTCCGTACACAAAGATGGCATACATAATAGATCCTATGGCTGAAGAATAGGGATGACACTCATCTCTTCTTTATCTTTTGCCGTGGTCGGTGGTCGAGCCGAGCTCAATCTCACACCTTGTAACATAGGCAAGAACCCTTTCTTGGACTGATCCATTTGAACCTTTTCAAAATCTTATCAAGGTATGTGCTTTGTGAAAGACCTATGAGGCGTCTCGATCTATCTCTATAGATCTTGATGCCTAATATATAAGCAGCTTCTCCAAGGTCCTTCATTGAAAAACACTTATTCAAGTAGGCCTTAATGCTGTCCAGAAGTTCTATATTATTTCCCATCAAGAGTATGTCATCTACATATAATATGAGAAATGCTACTGAGCTCCCACTCACTTTCTTGTAAACACAGCTTCTCCATAAGTCTCATAAACCCAAACGCTTTGATCATCTCATCAAAGCGAATATTCCAACTCCGAGATGCTTGCACCAGCCCATAAATGGATCGCTGGAGCTTGCATACTTTGTTAGCGTTCTTAGGATCGACAAAACCTTCCGGCTGCATCATATACAACTCTTCCTTAAGATGTCCGTTAAGGAATGCCGTTTTGACGTCCATCTGCCATATCTCATAATCATAGTATGCGCAATTGCTAACATGATTCGGACGGACTTCACTTCGCTATGGGAGAGAATGTCTCGTCATAGTCAATCCCTTGAACTTGTCGATAACCCTTAGCGACAAGTCGAGCCTTATAAATGGTAACATTACCATCCGCGTCCGTCTTCTTCTTAAAAATCCATTTGTTTTCTATCGCTCGCCGATCATCGGGCAAGTCTGTCAAAGTCCATACTTTGTTTTCATACATGGATTCTATCTCGGATTTCATGGCTTCAAGCCATTTGTTGGAATCTGGGCCCGCCATCGCTTCTTCATAGTTCGAAGGTTCACCGTTGTCTAACAACATGATTTCCAGGACAGGGTTGCCGTACCACTCTGGTGCGGAACGTGTCCTTGTGGACCTACGAAGTTCAGTAGCAACTTGATCCGAAGTACCTTGATCATCATCATTGTTTTCCTCTTCGGTTGGTGTGGGCATCACAGGAACATCTTCCTTAGCTGCACCACTTTCCCGTTCAAGAGGTGGTACTTCATCGAGTTCTACTTTCCTCCCACTTACTTTTTTCGAGAGAAACTCTTTTTCCAGAAAGCATCCGTTCTTGGCAACAAAGATCTTGCCCTCGGATCTTAAGTAGAAGGTATACCCGATAGTTTCCTTAGGGTATCCTATGAAGACGCATTTTTCCGACTTGGGTTCGAGCTTTTCAGGTTGAAGTTTCTTGACATAAGCATCGCATCCCCAAACTTTTAGAAACGACAGCTTAGGTTTCTTCCCAAACCATAATTCATACGGTGTCGTCTCAATGGATTTAGACGGTGCCCTATTTAAAGTGAATGTAGCTGTCTCTAGAGCGTATCCCCAAAATGATAGCGGTAAATCGGTAAGAGACATCATAGACCGCACCATATCCAATAGAGTGCGATTATGACGTTCGGACACACCGTTTCGCTGAGGTGTTCTAGGCGGCGTGAGTTGTGAAACGATTCCACATTTCCTTAAGTGTGTGCCAAATTCGTGACTTAAATATTCTCCTCCACGATCTGATCGTAGGAACTTTATTTTTCGGTCACGTTGATTCTCTACTTCATTCTGAAATTCCTTGAACTTTTCAAAGGTTTCAGACTTGTGTTTCATTAAGTAGACATACCCATATCTACTCAAGTCATCGGTGAGAGTGAGAACATAACGATATCCTCCGCGAGCCTCAACGCTCATTGGACCGCACACATCGGTATGTATGATTTCCAATAAGTTGGTTGCTCGCTCCATTGTTCCGAGAACGGAGTCTTGGTCATTTGCCCATGAGGCATGGTTCGCATGTGTCAAATGATTCATAATCAAGAGACTCTAAAAGTCCATCGGCATGGAGCTTCTTCATGCGCTTGACACCAATGTGACCAAGGCGGCGAAGCCACAAGTATGTGGGACTATCGTTATCAACTTTACATCTTTTGGCATCCACACTATGAACATGTGTAATACTACGCCGAGATTCATTAAGAATAAACCATTCACCATCGGAGCATGACCATAAAACATATCTCTCATATAAATCGAACAACCATTATTCTCGGACTTAAATGAGTAGCCATCTCGTATTAAACGAGATCCGGATACAATGTTCATGCTCAAACTTGGCACAAAATAACAATTATTAAGGTTCAAAACTAATCCCGTGGGTAAATGTAGAGGCGGTGTGCGACGGCGATCACATCGACTCGGAACCATTCCCGACGCGCAGATCGTCACCTCGTCCCTTCGCCATCTCCGTTTATTCCACAGCTCTGCTGTGAGTTACAAATATGAGCAACGGCACCGTATCAAATACCGGGAGTTACTACGAGTCTTGGTAAGGTACACATCAATTACATGTATATCAAATATACCTTTGGTGTTGCCGCCTTCTTATCCGCTAAGTATTTGGGGCAGTTCCGCTTCGAAGGACCCTTCCCTTGCAATAAAAGCACTCAGCCTCGTGCTTGGGTCCATTCTTTGACTTCTTCCGATGGCGGCTTACGGGCGCGCAACATCCTTGCCGTCCTTCTTGAATTTCTTCTTGCCCTTGCCCTTCTTGAACTTAGTGGTCTTATTGACCATCAACACTTGATGTTCTTTCTTGATTTCAGCCTCTGCGACTTGAAAGATCGAGAACACTTCAGAATGGTCTTCACCATCCCTGCATGTTGTAGTTCATCACAAAGCTCTTGTAGCTTGGTGGGAGCGATCGGAGGATTCTGTCAATGACCGCCTCATCTGGAGGTTTATGTTCACCGGGTCATACGATTGTGCAACCTGACATCTTAAGGATGTGTTCAATGACGAACTGTTTTCCTCCATCTTACAACTGTAGAACTTGTCGGAGACATCATATCTCTCGACCGGGCATGAGCTTGAAAAACTAGTTTCAGCTCTTGAACATCTCATATGCTCCGTGATGCTCAAAACGCTTTTGGAGCCCGGTTCTAAGTCAGTAAAGCATGCCGCCTTGAACGAGGGAGTAATCATCGGCAGACGAGTTTGCCAAGCATTCATAAATGTCTTGGTTCTTCAGGGACGGAGCGTCACCTAGCGGTCCTTCTAGGACATATTGCTTCTGGCAGCTATGAGGATGATCCTCGGGTTAGGACCCAATCCGTATAGTTGCTGCCATCATCTTTCAGCTTGGTTTTCTCTAGGAACGCGTTGAAGTTCATGTTGACATGAGCGTTGGCCATTTGATCTACAAGACATATTTGCAAAGGTTTTAGACTAAGTTCATGATAATTAAGTTCATCTAATCAAATTATGAACTCCCACTCAGATTAGACATCCCTCTAGTCATCTAAGTGTTACACGATCCGAGTCGACTAGGCCGTGTCCGATCATCACATGAGACAGACTAGTCATCGTCGGTGAACATCTTCATGTTGATCGTATCTTCCATACGACTCATGTTCGACCTTTCGGTCTCGTGTTCCGAGGCCATGTGCGCACATGCTAGGCTCGTCAAGTTAACCCTAAGTGTTTTTGCTGTGTAAAACTGTCTTACACCGTTGTATGTGAACGTAAGGATCTATCACACCGATCATCACGTGGTGCTTTGAAACGACGAACTGTAGCAACGGTGCACGCTTAGGGAGAACACTTCTTGAAATTTTGTAAGGATCATCTTATTTACTACCGTCGTCCTAAGTAAACAAGATGCATAAACATAATAAACGCTACATGCAATTATATAGTTGTGACATGATATGGCCAATATCATATAGCTCCATTGATCTCCATCTTCGGGGCTCCATGATCATCTTGTCACCGGCTTGACACCATGATCTCCATCATCGTGTCTTCTTGAAGTTGTCACGCCAACGACTACTTCTACTTCTATGGCTAACGCGTTTAGCAATAAAGTAAAGTAGTTTACATGGCGTTCTTCAATGACACGCAGGTCATACAAAAAATAAAGACAACTCCTATGGCTCCTGCCGGTTGTCATACTCATCGACATGCAAGTCGTGAATCCTATTACAAGAACATGATCTCATACATCACAATTCATCATTCATCACAACTTCTGGCCATATCACATCACATGATCAATCGCTGCAAAAAGAAGTTAGACGTCCTCTAATTGTTGTTGCATCTTTTACGTGGCTGCAATTGGGTTCTAGCAAGAACGTTTTCTTACCTACGAATAACCACAACGTGATTTTGTCAACTTCTATTTACCCTTCATAAGGACCCTTTTCATCGAATCCGCTCCAACTAAAGTGGGAGAGACAGACATCCGCTAGCCACCTTATGCAACTAGTGCATGTCAATCGGTGGAACCGGTCTCACGTAAGCGTACGTGTAAGGTTGGTCCGGGCCGCTTCATCCCACAATACCGCTGAAGCAATAAAAGACTAGTAGTGGCAAGCAAGTTGACAAGATCCACGCCCACAACAAAATTGTGTTCTACTCGTGCATTATAGAACTACGCATAGACCTAGCTCATGATGCCACTGTTGGGGAACGTTGCAGAAAATTAAAATTTTTCCTACGGTTTCACCAAGATCCATCTATGAGTTCATCTAAGCAACGAGTCAAGGGAGTGAGTTTGCATCTACATACCACTTGTAGATCGCGTGCGGAAGCTTGCAAGGTGATGATGGAGTCGTACTCGACGTGATTCAGATCACCGATGTCCAAGTGCTGAACGGACAGCACCTCCGCGTTCAACACACGTACGGGACGGGAGATGTCTCCTCCTTCTTGATCCAGCAAGGGGGAAGGAGAGGTTGATGATGATCCAGCAACACGACGGCGTGGTGGTGGATGCAGCAGAACTCCGGCAGGGCTTCGCCAAGCGTCTACGGGAGGAGGACGAGGTGTAGCAGGGGGAGGGAGGTGCCAAGGCAATGGGGTGCGGCTGCCCTCCCCCCTGCCCTCCTTTATATAGGCCCCAAGGGGGGGCGCCGGCCCTGGGAGATTGGATCTCCCAAGGGGGCGGCGGCCAAGGGGGGAGGAGTGCCCCCCAAGGCATGTGGTGCGCCCCCCACCCTAGGGTTTCAACCCTAGGCGCAGGGGGTGGGCCTAGGGGGGCTCACCAGCCCACTATGGGCTGGCTCCCCTCCCACGTAAGCCCATGGGGCCCTCCGGGATGGGTGGCCCCACCCGGTGGACCCCCGGGACCCTTCCGGTGGTCCCGGTACATTACCGGGAGACCCCGAAACTTTCCCGATGGCCGAAATACCACTTCCTATATATTATTCTTTACCTCCGGACTATTCCGAAACTCCTCGTGACGTCCGGGATCTCATCCGGGACTCCGAACAACATTCGGTATGCTGCATACTCATATTCATACAACCCTAGCATCACCGAACCTTAATCGTAGACCCTACGGGTTCGGAGACATCTGAACATGACCGAGACCACTCTCGGGCAATAACCAACAGCGGGATCTGGATACCCATGTTGGCTCCCACATGCTCCTCGATGATTTCATGGGTTGAACCATGATGTCGAGGATTCGATCAAATCCCGTATACAATTCCCTTTGTCAATCGGTACGTTACTTGCCCGAGACTCGATCGTCGGTATCCCAATACCTTGTTCAGTCTCATTACCGGCAAGTCACTTTACTCGTACCGTAATGCATGATCCCGTGGCCAACACCTTGGTCACCTTGAGCTCATTATGATGATGCATTACCGAGTGGGCCCAGAGATACCTCTCCGTCATACGGAGTGACAAATCCGATCCTCGATCCGTGTCAACCCAATAGATACTTTCGAGATACCGTAGTGCACCTTTATAGTCACCCGATTCGTTGTGACGCTTGATACACCCAAAGCACTCCTACGGTATCCGGAGTTACACAATCTCATGGTCGAAGGAAGAGATACTTGACATTGGCAAAGCTCTAGCAAACGAACTACACGATCTTTGTGCTATGCTTATGATTGGGTCTTGTCCATCACATCATTCTCCTAATGATGTGATCCCGTTATCAATGACATCCAATGTCCATAGCCAGGAAACCATGACTATCTGTTGATCACAATGGGCTAGTCAACTAGAGGCTCACTAGGGACATATTGTGGTCTATGTATTCACACGTGTATTACGATTTCCGGATAATACAGTCATAGCATGAATAAAAGACAATTATCATGAACAATGAAATATAATAATACTTTTATTATTGCCTCTAGGGCATATTTCCAACAACTATCAGGTACTAAGTTCATGATAAATTTAAGTTCAATTAATCATATTACTTAAGAACTCCCACTTAGACAGACATCTCTCTAGTCATCTAAGTGATCACGTGATCCAAATCAACTAAACCATAAGCGATCATCACGTGAGATGGAGTAGTTTTTAATGGTGAACATCACTATGTTGATCATATCTACTATATGATTCATGCTCGACCTTTCGGTCTCGTGTGTTCCGAGGCCATGTCTCGCATATGCTAGGCTCGTCAAGTTTAACTTGAGTATTCTGCGTGTGCAAAACTGGCTTGCACCCGTTGTAGATGGACGAGCTTATCACACCCGATCATCACGTGGTGTCTCGACACGATTTAACTTTGGCAACGGTGCATACTCGGGAGAACACTTCTTGATAATTTTAATGAGAGATCATCTTAAAATGCTACCGTCAATCAAAGCAAGATAAGATGCATAAAGGATAAACATCACATGCAATCAATATAAGTGATATGATATGGCCATCATCATCTTGTGCTTGTGATCTCCATCTTCGGCAATCCGCCATGATCACGATCGTCACCGCGCGACACCTTGATCTCCATCGTAGCATCGTTGTCGTTACGCCATCTATTGCTTCTCGACTATCGCTACCGCTTAGTGATAAAGTAAAGCAATTACATGGCGTTGCATTTCATACAATAAAGCGACAACCATATGGCTCCTGCCATTGCCGATAACCGGTTACAAAACATGATCATCTCATACAATAAAATATAGCATCACGTCTTGACCATATCACATCACAACATGCCCTGCAAAAACAAGTTAGACGTCCTCTACTTTGTCGTTGCAAATTTTACGTGGCTGCTATGGGCTTAGCAAGAACCGTTCTCACCTACGCATCAAAAACACAACGATAGTTTGTCAAATAGACTCCGTTTTAACCTTTGCAAGGACCGGGCGTAGCCACACCAGTTCAACTAAAGTGAGAGAGACAGACACCCGCCAGCCACCTTTAAGCACGAGTGCTCGTAACGGTGAAACCGGTCTCGCGTAAGCGTCTGGCGTAATGTCGGTCGGGCCGCTTCATCTCACAATACCGCTGAACCAAAGTATGACATGCTTGGTAGGCGGATGACTTATATCGTCCACAACTCACTTGTGTTCTACTCGTGCATATAACATCAACGCATAAAACCTAGGCTCGGATGCCACTGGTTGGGGAACGTAGTAATTTCAAAAATTTCCTACGCACACGCAAGATCATGGTGATGGCATAGCAACGAGAGGGAGAGTGTTCGCCCACGCACTGTGAGACCGTAAGCGAAGCGTTAGCACAACGCGGTTGATGTAGTCGTACGTCTTCACCATCCGACCGATCCAAGCACCGAACGTACGGAGCCTCCGAGTTCAGCACACGTTCAGCTCGATGACGATCTCCGGCCCTCCGATCCAGCAAAGGCTCCGGAGATGAGTTCCACGGCACGACGGCGTGGTGGACGATGATGATGTTCTACGGCGCAGCAGGCTTCGCCTAAACTCCGCGATGATATGACCGAGGTGGAATATGGTGGAAGGGGCACCACACACGGCTAAGGAACGATCCGTAGATCAACTTGTGTGTCTATGGGGTGCCCCCCCCATATATAAAGGAGGGAGGGGAGGCCGGCCGGCCCTTTGGCGCGCCAAGGAGGAGGAATCCTCCTCCTAGTAGGAGTAGGATTCCTCCTTTCCTACTCCTACTAGGAGGGGAAGGAAGGGGAGAGGGGGAAGGAAAGGGGCGCCGCCTCCTAGTCCAATTCGGACCAGAGGAGAGAGGGCACGCGCCCACCCCGCCGCCTCTCTCTTCCCACCAAGGCCCATGTGGCCCATTAACTCTCCCGGGGTTCCGTAACCCCGGCACTCCGATTTTCTCCAAAACTCCGGAACCTTTCCGTGTCCGAATATAGTCGTCCAATATATCAATCTTTATGGCTCGACCATTCCGAGACTCCTCGTCATGTCCGTGATCACATCCGGGACTCCGAACAAACTTCGGTACATCAAAACTTATAAAGTCATAATAAAACTGTTATCGAAACGTTAAGCGTCACGGACCCTACGGGTTCGAGAACTATGTAGACATGACCTAAAACCATTCTCGGTCAATAACCAATAGCGGGACCTGGATGCCCATATTGGTTCCTACATATTCTACGAAGATCTTTATCGGTCAAACCGCATAACAACATACTTTGTTCCTTTGTCATCGGTATGTTACTTGCCCGAGATTTGATCATCGGTATCCAATACCTAGTTCAATCTCGTTACGGCAAGTCTCTTTACTGTTCCATAATCGTCATCTCATAACTAACTCATTGGTTACATGCTTGCAAGGCTTAGGTGATGAGTATTATCGAGAGGGCCCAGAGTTACCTCTTCGACAATCGGAGTGACAAATCCTAATCTCGAATTATGCCAACCCAACATGTACCTTCGGAAACACCAGAGAGCACCTTTATAATCACCCGATTACGTTGTGACGTTTGGTAGCACACAAAGTGTTCTTCCGTAAACAGGAGTTGCATAATCTCATAGTTGTAGGAACTTTGTATAAGTCATGAAGAAAGCAATAGCAGTATACTAAACGATCAAGTGCTAGGCTAACAGAATGGGTCATGTCAATCACATCATTCTCCTAATGATGTGATCCCATTAATCAAATGACAACACATGTCTATGGTCAGGAAACATAACCATCAATGAGCTAGTCAAGTAGAGGCATACTAGTGACTATGTGTTTGTCTATGTATTCACACATGTATCATGTTTCCGGTTAATACAATTCTAGCATGAATAATAAACATTTATCATGATATGAGGAAATAAATAATAACTTTATTATTGCCTCTAGGGCATATTTCCTTCATTATATGCATGAGTAGAACACAAATGGGTTGTGGGCGATACAAGTCATACTGCTTACCAGCATGTCATACTTTGGTTCGGCGGTATTGTTGGATGAAGCGGCCCAGACCGACATTAGGCGTACGCTTACGCGAGACTTGTTCTACCGACATGCTTTGCACATAGGTGGCTGGCAGGTGTCAGTTTCTCCAACTTTAGTTGAACCGAGTGTGGCTATGCCCGGTCCTTGAGAAGGTTAAAACAACACTAACTTGACAAACTATCGTTGTGGTTTTGATGCGTAGGTAAGAATGGTTCTTGCTCAGCCCGTAGCAGCCACGTAAAACTTGCAACAACAAAGTAGAGGACGTCTAACTTGTTTCTGCAGGGCATGTTTTGATGTGATATGGTCAATACATGATGCTAAATTTTATTGTATGAGATGATCATGTTTTGTAACAAAGTTATCGGCAACTGGCAGGAGCAATATGGTTGTCGCTTTATTGTATGCAATGCAATCGCCCTGTAATTGCTTTACTTTATCACTAAGCGGTAGCGATAGTCGTAGAAGCAATAGGTGGCGAAACGACAATGATGCTACGATGAAGATCAAGGTGTCGCGCCGGTGACGATAGTGATCATGACGGTGCTTCGGAGATGGAGATCACAAGCACAAGATGATGATGGCCATATCATATCACTTATATTGATTGCATGTGATGTTTATCCTTTATGCATCTTATTTTGCTTTGATTGACGATAGCATTATAAGATGATCTCTCACTAAATTTCAAGGTATAAGTGTTCTCCCTGAGTATGCACCGTTATAAAGTTCTTCATCTGAGACACCACGTGATGATCGGGTGTGATAGGCTCTACGTTCAAATACAACGGGTGCAAAACAGTTGCACACGCGGAATACTCAGGTTAAACTTGACGAGCCTAGCATATACAGATATGGCCTCGAAACACTGAGACCGAAAGGTCATGCGTGAATCATATAGTAGATATGATCAACATAGTGATGTTCACCATTGAAAACTACTCCATCTCACGTGATGATCGGACATGGTTTAGTTGATTTGGATCACGTGATCACTTAGATGATTAGAGGGATGTCTATCTAAGTGGGAGTTCTTAAGTAATATGATTAATTGAACTTTAATTTATCATGTACTTAGTCCTGATAGTATTTTGCAAATAATGTTGTAGATCAATAGCTCGCGTTGTTGCTTCCCTACATTTTATATGTGTTCCTAGAGAAAACTAAGTTGAAAGATGATAGTAGCAATGATACAGACTGGGTCCGTGATCTGAGGTTTATCCTCATTGCTGCACAAAAGAATTATGTCCTTGATGCACCGCTAGGTGACAGGCCTATTGCAGGAGCAGATGCAGACGTTATGAACTTTTGGCTAGCTCAATATGATGACTACTTGATAGTTTAGTGCACCATGCTTAAAGGCTTAGAATCGGGACTTCAAAGACGTTTTGAACGTCATGGACCATATGAGATGTTCTAGGAGTTGAAGTTAATATTTCAAGCAAATACCCGAGTTGAGAGATATGAAGTCTCCAACAAGTTCTATAGCTAAATGATGGAGGAGAATTGCTCAACTAGTGAGCATGTGCTCAGATTGTCTGGGTACTACAATCGCTTGAATCAAGTGGGAGTTAATCTTCCAGATAAGATAGTGATTGACAGAGTTCTCTAGTCACAATCACCAAGTTACTGGAACTTCGTGATGAACTATAGTATGCAAGGGATGACGAAAACGATTCCCGAGCTCTTCGTGATGCTGAAATCAACGAAGGTATAAATCAAGAAAGAGCATCAAGTGTTGATGATTGACAAGACCACTAGTTTCAAGAAAAGGGCAAAGGGAAAGAAAGGGAACTTCAAGTAGAATGGCAAGCAAGTTGTCACTCTCGCAAAGAAGCCCAAAGCTGGGCCAAAGCCTGAAATTGAGTGCTTCTACTACAAAGGAAATGGTCACTGGAAGTGGAAATCCCTGAATATTTGGTGGATAAGAAGGATGGCAAAGTGAACAAGGGTATATTTGATATACAGGTTATTGATGTGTACCTTACTAGTGTTTATAGTAGCCCCTGGGTATTTGATACTTGTTCGGTTGCTAAAAATTAGTAACTCGAAACAGGTGTTACAGAATAAACAGAGACTAGTTGAGGGTGAAGTGACGATGTGTGTTGGAAGTGGTTCCAAGATTGGTATAATCATCATCGCACACTCCCTATACTTTCCGGATTAGTGTTGAACCTAAAT
Organism: Aegilops speltoides; assembly: GCA_021437245.1. Taxonomy (NCBI): domain Eukaryota; kingdom Viridiplantae; phylum Streptophyta; class Magnoliopsida; order Poales; family Poaceae; genus Aegilops; species Aegilops speltoides. The sequence continues at coordinate 341,557,591 of CM038145.1, read as the reverse complement.
AAATGTTATTTGGCGTTTGTGTTGAGCATGAATATGATTTGATCATGTTTATTGCAATACGGTTATTCATTTAAAGTCAGAGAATAATTGTTGTTCTGTTTACATGAATAAAACCTTCGATGGTCATACACCCAATGAAAATAGTTTGTTGGATCTCAATCGTAGTGATACACATATTCATAATATTGATGCCAAAAGATGCAAAGTTGATAATGATAGTGCAACTTATTTGTGGCACTGCCGTTTGGGTCATATCGGTATAAAGCGCATGAAGAAACTCCATAAAGATAGATTTTTGGAATCACTTGGTTATGAATCATATGATGCTTGTGAACCGTGCTTTTTGGGCAAGATGACTAAAACTCCGTTCTCCGAAACAATGGAACAAGCTACTGACTTGTTGGAAATAATACATACCAATGTATGCGGTCCAATGAGTGTTGATGATCGTGGCGGGTATCGTTATTTTCTGACCTTCACAGATGATTTGAGCAGATATGAGTATATCTACTTAATGAAACACAAGTGTGAAACATTTGAAAAGTTCAAAGAATTTCAGAGTGAAGTGGAGAATCATCGTAACAAGAAAATAAAGTTTCTACGATCTAATCGTGGGGAAGAATATTTGAGTTACGAGTTTGTCCTTCATTTAAAAACAATGTGGAATAGTTTCATAGCTCACGCCACATGGAACACCACAACATAATGGTGTGTCCGAACGTCGTAACCGCACTTTATTGGATATGGTGCGATCTATGATGTATCTTGCCGATTTACCACTATTGTTTTGGGGTTATGCATTAGAGACAACTGTTGGGGAACGTAGTAATTTCAAAAAAATTCCTACGCACACGCAAGATCATGGTGATGGCATAGCAACGAGAGGGGAGAGTATTGTCCACGTACCCTCGTAGACCGTAAGCGGAAGCGTTATGACAACGCTGTTGATGTAGTCGACGCGTCTTCACGATCCGACCGATCCAAGTACCGAACGTCACGGCACCTTCGAGTTCAGCACATGTTCAGCTCGATGATGATCCCGAACTCCGATCCAAAGAAAGCGTCGGGGATGAGTTCCACAAGACGACGGCGTGGTGACAATGATGATATTCTACCGGCGTGGGGCTTCGGCTAAACTCATGACGATATGACCGAGGTGGAATATGGTGGAGGGGGCACCGCACACGGCTAAGGAACGATCCATAGATCAACTTGTGTGTCTATGGGTGCCCCGCCCGTATATAAAGGAGCAGGGGAGGCGGCCGGCCAAAGGCGCGCCGGAGGAGGAGTCCTCCTCCTAGTAGGAGTAGGACTCCTCCTTTCCTACTCCTACTAGGAGGGAAGGAAGGGGAGGGGGAAGGAAGAGGCGCCCCTCCTAGTCCAATTCGGACCAGAGGGAGAGGGGGGCGCTGATGGATTCATGTACGTAGGGTAGGGTCATAGGCCTGACCTAAACGTCCTACCCAGGGGGACTCTTAGAAGAGATCATCTTCCAGTCGACCAAAGAGGAACCCACACGACTGACTGGAAGGACTCGACCATGGAAGACTCACTCGACCATGAAGACTCACTCGACCACCAGAAGGTCAGAAGGCACTCTGCAATGCAACGGCTTGCTATTGAATAGACTTAATGATAGTTAAGACACTTTATGAGGGGCGTTACCAGTAACCCCCCGGGCTTAATGTACTTTAACCTCTCCATTATGTGGGCTGGCTGGGGTCCTGGCGCACTCTATATAAGCCACCCCCCCACGAGATAGAGGGGTTCGCACTCTTGTAATACCTACACTCATAATCCACTCGACCGCCTCGGGGCTCCGAGGCGTGGGGCTTTACTTCTTCCGAGAAGGGCTGAACTTCAGACATCGCTTGTGTTCACAACTACTCCATAGCTAGGACCTTGCCTCTCCTTACCTACCCCCATTCTACTGTCAGACTTAGAACCACGACAGTTGGCGCCCACCGTGGGGCAGGTGTGTTAGCGATTTGTGGAGGAGTTGCGGTACTTCGAGTACCTTCATCATGATGACTGCTGGAGTTTTGGTTGAGGCGCGAGATCCGTCTCGGTGCTCTCACCTTTATCGCCGACGACTCGCGTGGCTCGTGGAGGCTCCACTTGACATCGAGCGCTCCCGTCCGCGGGCAACGACTTCGCGCATGTGTTGCGGCGTTCGCTGCTGCGGCAACCGTCGACCCGTGTCGGTCGACTCCCCTATCGATCGCCTACCTGGTCTCCCACCAGCGCAAGCGCCTTTGGTGGTCGAGACTCCAGCCGGTGGGTGAAGCACGCGGTGGCTCGCCAGACAGCCACCGTCCCGTGTCGCGCCATTGAGCCCGACGAGTCTCTCTGGCTGTTCGATCTGTCGACGGCTCCGTGAGAGCGCATCCGAGTGTGATAGCGGTGATCCGGGCGGAGATCCTCATGGTCGACGGCCCTCGCGATCCTCGGCTTTGTCCATGGCGGTGGAGCCGCCGGGAGGTGACCCGTTCAAAGCACGAAGAGTACCGCCCGAGACACTCGACTCTCTGCAGAGAGAAGAGCCGCCCGCGAGAACATGGATGCCCTGCATACTCCTATCGCCGAGAAACCCCGAGGCTCGCGCCTTGGAGGAAGCACGTTTGGCAACGTGGCTGAACGCGCTTCGCTTGGAGAATCTTCAGCGAGCACTCGACGAACAGCTGCAACGAATTCCGAAGCCGGTCGGCGTCGACTCTTCCCACCGACTCGGGTATACCGCATGCCAATTCAGAATTTAGCGGTACCTTTCGTATAGCGAGTCCATCCAGCCGTCCCGTCGGAAGCCGGGAGAGCTTCAGCAGAATCGATTTACTCCGGCAGTAGGGAGACCGAACTCAGCCGTGTCGCGATCGCGCAAGAACAGGATTCTGATCGATCCGTCGCTGCGAATCTTATCGATCGGCTCACAGCCCGGATCGCCTCCAAGGCGAGAAGGGCGCGACAACCGTGAGCGATATGGAACCCGGGATGACAGCGCCGAGTGCCCCTTTCCCCTCGAGGGAAGGGTCGTGCGCTCCTCGGCAAGATGATGACAGACGACGATTCGATGCAGGACGAAGAGTTCGGTCGACCCGAGGAACCGAGCTTTGACGCGCGATCCATTATCGTGCAAGGCTTGGTCGGCCGAACAGAGCCCATCGAGGCGGACCGAGAGGATGCACCCACCAGCGATCGAGTGCATGTCTCGGTCCGGAGTGTTTTAGCAGGCTATCACAGCCGCATAATCCCCCAATTTCAGATTAGCAACAGAGTCGACAAGTTCATTTGGGGAATCCAAGCACAAACTTGGCTTGAAGATTACCGAGTGGCTGTTCAGATTGGTGGTGGGAATGATGAGGTGGCCATGAAGCATTTGCCCTCATGTTGGAAGGTTACGCGAGCATGGCTGAATCGATTACCTCCTAGCGATATATACACTTGGGAAGATTTGTCCCAGTGTTCGTCGAGACTTTTGAAGGGACTTGCAAGCGACCGGTGGTTTGACGGAGCTGCAAGTTTGTGTCTGAAGACCAATGAAACTCTCCGAGAGTACATTGAGGTGGATTACCTTGCACCATCTTGTGGAAAATGTGTCCGACCATCGAGCGGTTATGCCTTCAAAGATGGCGTCAAAAGCAGAGAATTGAGTTTGAAGTTTGGTCGAATGGCGACATGACCTGAGTCGTATGATGGAGATTGCTACCAAATGCATGCCTAACGGCGAGGAAGAGGACCGACTCAAGCGGCAAATACAAGCCGAGTCGATCGGAGAAGGGAAATTCGGTCAGCGAAGCGCAAAGCCGAGCCAGCAGCTCTGGAGAGGCCACGGCCGTGACTTCGGGGAAGTTTAAGGGAAGCCAAAGGGATCACGGAATCCTAAGAAAGTAAAAGATAAGGAAGGCAATGACGTGATGGATATGCCATGCCATATTCACACGAAGAAAGATGAAGAGGGCAACATCATTTACGAAGCACACCACTGCGCCGATGTCGACTCTCGATCCAGCGAAGCCAGGAAAACAGTCTAAGGACAAGGAGAAGGAGCGAGACAAGGCGGAGACAAAGAGGACGGTGAGGAAGAATATCCGCATGTCAACTCCACTCTGATGATCTTCGCGGATGTGGAAAGCAAAAGTCGACTGAAAGTCATTAACCGTGAGGTGAACATGGTTGCCCCAGTAAAGCCAAGTTATGTGAAGTGGTCCCAAACACCCATCACATTCGAGCAATCTGATCACCCGACTCACATTGCCACCCCTGGGCGGGAAGCGTTGGTGGTCGATCCAATTGTCGAAGGCACTCGGCTGACGAAAGTGCTGATGGATGGTGGTAGCGGGCTGAATTTGTTATATCGCGGATACATTGAAAGGGATGGGCATTCCGATGTCGATTGAGCACCGACAATATGAGTTTCCGCGAGTCATACCGGGAAGAAGGCCAACTCACTCGGCCAAATAGCCCGGGCGTGGTTTTGGTGATTCCAAGCACTTTCGCAAGGAAAAGTTGACCTTTGAGGTTGTGGATTTTCGAGTGCATACCACGCCATTTTGGGGAGGCCAGCCTCGCCGCGATTCATGGCTCGACCATGCTACGTGTACCTCAAACTGAAAATGCCAGGGCCCAAGGGAGTGATCACATCACCGCGATCGGAAGAAGCGAAAGAGTGCTTTGAAGGGCTCAAAGATTGCCGACTCCCAAGTGACAGCGGTCGAATTCGGCGAATACATGCAAAACGCAGATCCGAGTGATTTGTTACGATCCAAGAAGCCAGCCACAGAGTGCGCATTCCGATCGTCTGGCGAGATGAAGCGATCCATATTCATCCGACCGATCCCAATGCAGCTCCACCCACATCTCCACAACACTCGACCAGAAATAGGAAGAAGCGCTCATCCGGTTCCTCCGTGAGAATCGACATTTCGCATGGAAGCCACCGACATGCCGGTGTTCGAGGCTGGCTGAGCATCGCCTCCGAGTCGACAAGTCGTGAAACCGGTTAAAGAGCATCTTGGCGGTCCGCCGTCGGAAGAAAAGCTATTGGTGAAGAAGTGGCTCATTGTTGGCGGCAGGATTTATCCGAAATATACCACTCCGAGTGGCTCGCTAATGTCGTCATGGTTCCCAAGAAGGACAACTCACTCCGCATGTGCATTGACTTTAAGCACATCAATCGGGCATGCCCGAAGGATCATTTTCCTCTCCCCCGCATAGATCAAATTGTTGACTCGACGCGGGGTGTGAGAGATGTCTTTTCTAGATGCATATTCGGGTATCATCGATCCGTCAGATGGACCCGATGAAATAAAACAGCTTTCATCACTCCATTCGGTGCTTCGCTATATCACCATGCCATTCGGCCTCAAGAATGCGGAGCCACATTTATGCGAATGATTTAGAAGTGTCTTCTCCTCAAATCGATCGGAATGTGGAAGCATATATGGATGATATCGTCGTTAAGTCACGAAAAGGTTCCGACCTGCTTGCGACCTCGCCAAACATTTGCCAACCTCGGAAGGTACAATATCAAGCTCAATCCGTCAAAGTGCACATTCGGAGTTCACCGTGGCAAGTTACTCGGTTTTCTCGTTTCGAGCGAGGAATCGGCGCTAATCCGAGAGAAGATCGGCACTATTCTCCGAATGAAACGCATACTGTCGCGAGTGCACGGCGTCGAAGCTTCTTGGATGCTTGGCCACATTAAGTCGATTCATCTCCGACTCGGTGAAAAGGCGTTGCCTCTTTACCGATCGATGAAGAAGGTGACAAGTTCGAGTGGACTCGAAGCGATGCAGCATTTGCGAGCTAAAAGCTCGCTCTCCACCCAGCCGGTGCTTGCTGCTCCAATCAGCAAAGAGCCTCTGTTGCTTTATATTGCAGCCACCGGACAAGTTGTCGATCTTGTGCTTACGGTCGGCGGGAAGAGGAAGGAAAGGCCTTCAAAGTTCAGCGCCCGGTGTATTATTTGTCTGAAGTCTTGATTCCATCCAAGCAGCGATACTCGCATTATCAGAAGCTTGTGTATGGCATATACATGACCATGAAGAAGGTTGCTCACTATTTCTCTGATCATTCTATCACGATCGTCGGACGACGCCTTTATCGAGAGATCTGCACAACAGAGATGCAACCGGTCGAGTGGCGAAATGGGCGATTGAACTTCTTCCCTTGATATCAAATTCGAGGCAAACAAAGCCATTAAGTCCCAGCTATAGCGGATTTCCTAGCAGAGTGGATTGAACAACGCAGCCGGCCGAAGTTCACTCGGACATTGGACCATGTTCTTTGACGGCTCCAAGATGCTTTGAATGGTTACAGTCTTTGGGGTTGTTCTGGTTTCCCCGGAGGAGATAAGCTTAGGTATGTGCTCGGATACACTTTGATTCCTCCAACAATGAGGCAGATCTGAGGCCCTCTTATATGGATTGCGCATGGCCATCTCACTCGGCGTCCGTCACTTTGATGGTCTATGGCAACTCAGATCTAGTGGTCAATCAAGTGATGAAGGAGTGGGGCGTGAGAAGCCCAATTATATTTGAATCTTGCAATCAAATGAGGAAGCCGGAAAAGAAGTTCGAGGGTTGGAACTCCATCACATCCCCGATGAAAAATCAAGCAGCAGATGATCTGGCGAAGATAGGCTCAAAAGAGAAGCCATTCAGTGGTGTGTTTTTGGAGCGTATCGCACTCCATCGATTAAAGAAGATCCTTCACGTAAGAAGCTCCACAGCCCAAGAGTGCCACAGACCGGATGAGGTTGAGGTCCCCAGCGATGGTCGACTTGGTCATGGAAGTTTTAGTGGTCACTCCCGATTGGACAATTCCATACATCGCGTACATTACGAGAAAGGAACTCCCGGAGGATGAGGAAGAGGCTCGGCGGATCGTCCGTCGATCCAAAGCCTTTACCGTTATCAATGGACAGTTGTATAGAAAGCCCGACGGAGTCGGACAAAAATGCATAACGCCGAAGAAGGTCGAGTCATACTCAATGACATCCACTCGGGGACTGTGGTCACCATCGTCCTCTCGGACCATTGTAGCCAAAGCATACCGAGCCGGATTTTCTTGGCCAAGGGCAAATGAGATGGCGAAAGAAATAGTGGACAAGTGCGAAGGATGCGGTTCTACTCAATATGTCACACAAGCTGCGTTAGCCGAAGACCATTCCACTCGTCGGCCTTTCGCGGTTTGGGGGTTGGACATGATCGGTCCCTTGCGAACAGGTCGGGCGGTTTCACGCATGTCTTGGTAGCGATCGACAAGTTCACCAAGTGGATTGAAGCTAAACCAATCAAGAAACTTGGCGCCGGTATTGTTGTTTCCTTCATCGGGGCTGACGTTCGGTATGGGGTCCCTTGCGGTATTATCACGGATAATGGGTCGAATTTTGACTCGGAAGAATTCAAGGATTTCGCAACGCCCAAGGTACACGAGTCGACTATGCTTGATCGCCCATCCACAATCGAATGGACAGCGCGAGCGAGCCAACGGATTAATCCTCAAAGGTGCAAGCCCGATGATGCGAGATCTCAAGCATGCGGCCGGAGCTTGGGTTGATGAACTTCCTTGAAGACTTTGGGGTTTGCGGACCACGCCTAATCGGTCGGCCGGAAGAACTCCATTCTTCTTGGTCTATGGAGTGAAGCAGTCCTACCGAGTGATCTCCTTCACAATGCTCCCGAATTGAACTTTACAATGAAGCGAAGGCTGAGCAAGCGCGTCAAGATGCAATCGACCTCCTAGAAGAGGAAAGGGAGATGGCTCTGATCCGCTCGACCATCTACCAGCAAGACTTGCGTCGCCTTTACGCCAGAAATGTGAGAGGTCGAGCCTTCCAGGAAGGGAATCTAGTCCTTTGAGTGGATCAGCAGAAACAACATAAGCTCGCTCCCTCCTGGGAAGGGCCCTTCATCGTCACAAAGGTGCTCCACAACGGCGCATATCGTCTTTACAACGTCGAACACAATATTGAAGAGCCCCGAGCTTGGAACGCGGATCTGCTCCGCCCGTTTTACACTTAAAGTTTTTCACTCGGAAGAGTTGTAATAAAATACTTCTGTAGTTCATGGGCTTCGAAATAATAGTGTCATAGTTCCTTCATAATTTTTGTCACTTTTTATTTTGTCGATAAAATTTTCCCCGATGGGTGGCTTAGTCGCGAATCCGTTTACGCCTAAGTAACAACAAATCCTACCGAGTGGTAAGCGGACTTCCACTCGGAGGCTTAGCTTCTGATCCAAGACTAGCCTAAGATATAAAAAATCCTACCGAGTGGCAAGCCAGACTTCGACTCGGAGGCTTAGCTGCAGATCGAAGACTAGCCTAAGATATAAGAAATCCTACCGAGTGGTAAGCCAGACTTTCACTCGGAGGCTTAGCTGCAGCCCAGTGCTCGCCTAAGTTATTAAAAATCCTACCGAGTGGTAAGCCAAAGCTTCCACTCGGAGGCTTAGCTGCATCGATGCTAGCCTAAGGTATAAGAAATCCTACCGAGTGGCAAGCGGACTTCCACTGGGGCTTAGCTGCAGCCAGTGCTTGCCTAAGTTATTAAAAATCCTACCGAGTGGTAAGCCAGACTTCCACTCGGAGGCTTAGCTGCAGTCCAAGTACTCGCCTAAGTACAATGTGCGCTCGGAAGGAGGACGAGGTGCAGGTCATTGCGACCCTCTCCTCCGAGCTACACCATAAGTATGATATCGTTACTTAAGGAAGGCGAGGCAGGTCATTGCGACCCTCTCCTCCGAGCCGCCACAAATACAACAGAAATCCTACCGAGTGAAGAGCAAACCTCTCACTCGGGGCTTAAGCTGCAGCCCAGCCTAGCCTAAGATATAAGAAATCCTACCGAGTGAAGAGCAAACCTCTCACTCGGGGCTTAAACTGCAGCCAGTAGCTACGCCTAAGATATAAGAAATCCTACCGAGTGAAGAGCAAACCTCTCACTCGGGGCTTAGTGCAGCCAGTGCTCGCCTAAGATATAAGAAATCCTCACCGAGTGAAGAGCAAACCTCTCACTCGGGGCTTAGCTGCAGCCAGTAGCTAGCCTAAGATATAAGAAATCCTACCGAGTGAAGAGCAAACCTCTCACTGGGGCTTAGCTGCAGCCAGTAGCTACGCCTAAGATATAAGAAATCCTCACCGAGTGAAGAGCAAACCTCTCACTTGGAGGCTTAGCCAAACACGTTGCTTGCCTAAGGAATAAGTCATTGCAGTGGGCATCTTCTCGTTAACCTGCAAAGGGCGATTCAAGCCAAGAGCAATCATATCCAAACATCAATCCAAATTTAGGTCGATACCTAAAGAACCGAGAGTGCTCGAGCGCTAAGCCCGTTAAGGTTTTATCGGTTACAATTCCACTCGGCATACCGAGGCAAATTTAAAGTGTAAGACTCAAGGAAAGTTTTTACCCCTCCCGTGGAGGGCTGGAAGGAACAACGAACTCGTCGAGGTCAATCCCATCTGCGATCCAGCGTGGCAGCAGCGATGAAAGTCTCCATGAAGGACACGAAGTCGTGTTTCTTGGTGTTGGCCACTCGGAGAGCTGCCACTTGTCTTCTCGGGCATCCTTGCAATGGACTCGCGCCCGAACCGCAGGCGACATCTGCGCCACACCGGCAAAGACTTCTTCCACTCTTGCACTTTCGGTCGGGGGCGGCGTTCATCGAGCCATCAACGACTCAAGGTCATTTTGGAGTGTCGCCCGGGCGAGTGTCGAGTCGATGCGGGGCGTAGCAACCTTCAGCCTCGCGAGATAATCCACGACAATGGCAACACGGGACTCCAAATGGAAGGCGTTCATAGCAACTTCATCATTCACCGGAGAATTGACAGGTCAAGGTTCGCTCAATTGGCTGGTTTCTTCTTCAAAGTTGCGATGTAACTCTGCAAAGACAAAACCCGAATCAAGAAAATAGTCGAATGGGAACATAGCGGTTGGAAGAGTTGGTCGAGTGAAAAAGATTACCTTCAAGCATAAGGAACAATTTTTAGCAAGACCACCGGAAGCCCTCTAGGTCATTCTTCTTCGGTCAACTGGTTGATCCTCTCGGTCGAGTGGTCTTGTCGACTTTCGATCGATCAACATCCTTGGTGGCAATGGCGAGCAGCCTTGATTGGTGTTGTCTGTTCGAGCTTGGTGGTGAGGCTAGCTTTTCGTCGACAAGCTTGATCTTCTCGAGACAGCTCAAGCTCCTTCTTCCTCTGGGCCTCCTTCACCTTGCCTATAAATATCAACAAAGTCAGGTTTGAAGCAAGCGAGAGGAGAAAGGAGTCGTCAAGTCTCACCAAACATACCTTTGGTCTCCTCCTTTGCCTTCGTCGATTCTCCTGCACTAGCTTCAAGTCCAACTCGAGCTGAATATGTTTCGCTCCGATTCGATATAAGCGCCGCAAGATCACAGGATTTCTACGAAGAGTCAATCGACAAAACGTCAAAGATGATTCACTTCCGAGTGAACAGAGAAAAATGACACGTTTCTAAGACTACAGTCGAATGCAAGCATTCGATCGTAGTCTCGGGGACTACACCTAGTGGGTGCACTCAGCGTGCCCCCACTGATCTTATTCAAGACAGAGTCGACCAGTCGACCGCAAAAAAAAAGAGATAGAGTCGACCAGTCGACCAAAACTTCTTGATGTAATCAGCGCAGCGATCGACCACGATCTCGGGGACTACACCGGTGGGTGCACTCGGCGTGCCCCCACTGGTTTCAAAAACCCATTCGTTTCATTCGGTGATGATCAATATTTACTTGTAAAGCCTAAGACCGATTGCCGATGATCGACCTTAGCCTTGGGGACTACACCGGCGGGTGCACTCAGCGTGCCCCGCTAAAGCGGAGTTTTTACCAAAACACCTAGTGGGTGGCTGCTATGAATTCGAGAAAGAAAAGTTTTGATAGCATATCCTAACAGAATAGGCGGTGGTCGACTGACCTGAACATTGCTTTGAAGGGCGGAGCTGGCGTCAAAGCTGCTTGGCTCGCATCGAGCGATCTTCACCGCTCCATCATGATTCTGCTTGACGGATCGCTTCCTTAGCACTAGCTTGGTCCTCCGGGGCGTGGTGCGTGGTGAAGCGAAGCTGCCCAGCACTTTCGGCGAAGTGGGTCGAGCACTCGTCAACGGCACCGCGAAGGACACGGTATGTCGAGTGCTAGCTTCCCCTTCCGTCGCAACAGTCTCGGGCGCCGTCGCGTCTTGGGTTGCTTTGCCAGTAGATGCCTTCCTGCTCCTCCTGTACCTTAATGGTTCCTCATCCTCATCATCGTCGTTGGGAAGGGTGATAATGTCGGTGGTTGGAGCTTCAGAAAAGAGTCAAAGTCAGAAACTATGAGTCAGTCGACTAAGAACAAGATCAAAGATGCGATCTGGGATTTGAGGTTGCGCATCCTCCATCTCATGGTCCTCGGCCTTGCACGAGGTTTGAAGTCGCAGCACTAAAGGTCCAAAGAGTCGATCGACCGATTCAAGTATCAACCAGAGATGAATTTATACGAACAAGAAGACTTAAGTGATTTGTTTACCCTGATATGGTGGGGATGGACACCTTCATCTTTGGCAAAGGCTTGGTTGACCTCGACGGAGCTACCTTCGACTGCTTCGGCGCCTTCTCAGTCGGCACCGGAGAAGTGGTCCGAGGGCGTTTGGTCGACTGCGAGGCAGTCGCAACTCCCTTACCGCGTTCAGTCGAAGGGTCGTGCACAAGTTTTGACCGCCTTTCCGAGCGCGGTGGTACAACCTCCTCCTCTTCCTCCTCTTCCTCATCCTCGTCATCATCATCGTCGTCGTCATCCTCAGCAGCGTCTGAATCCCTCTTCTGGCTCTCGCTTCATGCTTTCCCCTCCTCGATCGGTCTGGCGCCATTGGGCATTGAGTATAGCTCGGTAAGGGCACTGAAGCGTCAAAGCGAGTTCAATCGACCAAGTCACGAAACACATTCGACGGATATACAATGGAAGCGAGCAAATTACCTTATGCAGAGCGCTATTGTGGTCAAGTGGAGAAATCCTCCGGGATCCGCGAGGTTGTCCTTGTTCGATGATCGCGACCATCCACCTTTCCACTATGGCGTCGTCGATTGCCTCGGGTTGACGCGAGTATCGTCCTCGGTGCCTTGATACAGCCACATCTGATGGCTCAAACTGAAGGGCTGAATTCGCCTCCGTGGAAAACCTCCAAGAGATCCATGCCGTCACACCGTCCCGAACCAGCTGTACCACGATCCATCAACATCTTCACATCAGCTCTCTCCTCTGGAACCACCTTGTGGAGGAGGGTCCATTCACTCGACTCATGGTGAATGGAGGAAGACCACTGATCGACCACCCGTCGACTCATTACAGCAATAGAACCAGGTCATTGCCAGCCCTGACCGACTTCGGGAAAAGACATAGCCGGGAAGGTGCTCTTATTCCTCAACTGGATTCCTAGGCCCCTTTGTCCGAACTACTTGGGTCTTCTCGTCACGGGACTTGCCTTCTTCACGGTCTGAGGCGACATGTGAAGATATACTTGAACAAACCCAGCGTGGTCGACAGCCCGGAAGTTCTCACACATAGACACAAATGCAGCGAGATCTGCTGATGGAGTTTGGAGTAAAGTGATGGAGCTGGGCCCCAAAAAATTCAGAAAGCCACGAAAGAAAACACTCGTGGCAGCGAAACCCTCGGTCAACATGGTGGCCAGGAGCACACACTCACCCTCTTCCTACCGAGGTTGCCACTCTTGGCCGTGAAGCCTCATGGCGCCGTGGGGATCAGCCCGTCGTTAGCCATATCGAGAGATCCTTCTCCTCGATGGTCGACTGGATCCAATCTCCCTGGACCCAGCCCTTCGGCAAGCGGGATCTCGACGAAGAACCGCCGCGGCTGGAGGATCTCCCCTTCGCCTTCTTGGCCTCTCCGCTGCCGACGCCTTCTTCGCGCGCTCCAGCACCGCCGTCTTCTCTTTGCCCATGGCCGCCGGCGGAATGAGCAAGGGAGCAAGTAGCGGGAGCGGCAGCAGTTGCAGAGGGCAGAGACGAAGAGAGCAGAGGAGGAGAGAGCGGGTCTTGTGCGAAAACCCTCACGAGTTGCATTTATAGCATCCTTCCGAGTGGATGACATGTGGACCCGAGCAATCAATCATACCTCAAACAGTTGCCTTTGCACGATCGTGGCGGAAAAAGCGGCGCGAAGATCGAGGCACCCCCGTCATGTCCCATCCGAGCGCCGCGGTCTGTTCCGCTTCACGCGCTTCCCCAAATTTCGTATCCCGTAGAATCCGCAAGCGACAGATCGACTTGCCAAGTATGAAGTTTCCTGCGATCCGTCGTTCGGGAACAGCGAAGTATAAAAGATCACTCGACTAGAGAATAAGAATGGATCGAGTCGACTGAAGAAAAGTTGCTTGTTATCAACAAAGAAGATCTCGATCCAAGACAACACATAGCCAGTATACAAAAGACAATCGGAAACAATGTCAACTCCTCCTTCACTCAAGCCTCAATCCATTCGGGGGCTAATGATGGATTCATGTACCTAGGGTAGGGTCATAGGCCTGACCTAAACGTCCTACCCAGGGGGACTCTTAGAAGAGATCATCTTCCAGTCGACCAAAGAGGAACCCACACGACTGACTGGAAGGACTCGACCATGGAAGACTCACTCGACCATGAAGACTCACTCGACCACCAGAAGGTCAGAAGGCACTCTGCAATGCAACGGCTTGCTATTGAATAGACTTAATGATAGTTAAGACACTTTATGAGGGGCGTTACCAGTAACCCCCCAGGCTTAATGTACTTTAACCTCTCCATTATGTGGGCTGGCTGCGGTCCTGGCGCACTCTATATAAGCCACCCCCCTCCACAGATAGAGGGGTTCGCACTCTTGTAATACCTACACTCATAATCCACTCGACCGCCTCGGGGCTCCGAGGCGTGGGGCTTTACTTCTTCCGAGAAGGGCCTGAACTCGTACATCGCTTGTGTTCACAACTACTCCATAGCTAGGACCTTGCCTCTCCTTACCTACCCCCCATTCTACTGTCAGACTTAGAACCACGACAGGCGCGGCCCACCCTGGCCACCCCTCTCTCTTCCCCACTAAGGCCCATAAGGCCCATTACTCTCCTGGGGGGGTTCCGGTAACCCCTCCGGCACTCCGGTTTTCTCCGAAATCACCCGGAACACTTCCGGTGTCCGAATATAGTCGTCCAATATATCAATCTTTATGTCTCGACCATTTCGAGACTCCTCGTCATGTCTGTGATCACATCCCGGACTCTGAACAAACTTCGTTACATCAAAACTTATAAACTCATAATAAAAATGTCATCGTAACGTTAAGCGTGCGGACCCTACGGGTTCGAGAACTATGTAGACATGACCTAGAAGTATTCTCGGTCAATAACCAATAGCGGAACACGGATGCCCATATTGGTTCCTACATATTCTCTGAAGATCTTTATCGGTCAAACCGCATAACAACATCGTTGTTCCCTTTGTCATCGGTATGTTACTTGCCCGAGATTCGATCGTCGGTATCCAATACCTAGTTCAATCTCGTTACCGGCAAGTCTCTTTACTCGTTACGTAATGCATCATCCCGTAACCAACTCATTGGTCACATTGCTTGCAAGGCTTATAGTGATGTGCATTACCGAGAGGGCCCAGAAATACCTCTCCGACAATCGGAGTGACAAAACCTAATCTCGAAATACACCAACTCAACACATACCTTTGGAGACACCTATAGTACTCCTTTATAATCACCCAGTTACGTTGTGACGTTTGGTAGCACCCAAAGTGTTCCTCCGGTAAACGGGAGTTGCATAATCTCATAGTTACACGAACATGTATAAGTCATGAAGAAAGCAATAGCAATATACTAAACGATCAAATGCTAGGCTAACGGAATGGGTCATGTCAATCACATCATTCTCCTAATGATGTGATCCCATTAATCAAATGACAACACATGTCTATGGTTAGGAAACATAACCATCTTTGATTAATGAGCTAGTCAAGTAGAGGCATACTAGTGACGTTATGTTTGTCTATGTATTCACACATGTATCATGTTTCCTGTTAATACAATTCTAGCATGAATAATAAAAATTTATCATGATATGAGGAAATAAATAATAACTTTATTATTGCCTCTAGGGCATATTTCCTTCAACAACTGCATTCACTTTAAATAGGGCACCATCAAAATCCGTTGAGACGACGCCTTATGAACTGTGGTTTGGCAAGAAACCAAAGTTGTCGCTTCTTAAAGTTTGGGGCAGCGATGCTTGTGTGAAAAAGTTTCAACCTGATAAGCTCGAACCCAAATTGGAGAAGTGCGTCTTCATAGAATACCCAAAGGAAACTGTTGGGTACACCTTCTATCACAAATCCGAAGGCAAAATATTCATTGCTAAGATGGATCCTTTCTAGAGAAGGAGTTTCTCTCGAAAGAAGTGAGTGGGAGGAAAGTAGAACTTGATGAGGTAACTGTACTTACTCCCTTTTTGGAAAGTAGTTCATCACAGAAATCTGTTCCTGTGATTCCTACACCAATTAGTGAGGAAGCTAATGATGATGATCATGTAACTTCAGATCAAGTTACTACCGAACCTCGTAGGTCAACCAGAGTAAGATCCGCACCAGAGTGGTACGGTAATCCTGTTCTGGAGGTCATGTTACTTGACCATGGTGAACCTACGAACTATAAGGAAGCAATGATGAGCCCAGATTCCACGAAATGGCTTGGGGCCATGAAATCTGAGATGGGATCCATGTATGAGAACAATGTGTGGAGTTTGGTTGACTTGCCCGATGATCGGCAAGCCATTGAGAATAAATGGATCTTCAAGAGGAAGACGGACGCTGATAGTAGTGTTACTATCTACAAAGCTCAAATTGTCGCAAAAAGGTTTTCGACAAGTTCAAGGTGTTGACTACGATGAGATTTCCTCACTCGTAGCGATGCTTCAGTCTGTCCGAATCATGTTAGCAAATTGCCACATTTTATGAAATCTGGCAAATGGATAAACAAAACTGCATTCCTTAATGGATTTATTATAGAAAAGTTGTATATGATACAACCAGAAGATTTTGTCAATCCTAAAGGTGCTAACAAAATATGCAAGCTCCAACGATCCATCTATGGATTGGTGCAAGCATCTCGGAGTTGGAATATACGCTTTGATAAGTTGATCAATGCATATAGTTTTAATACATACTTGTGGTGAAGCCTGTATTTACAAGAAAGTGAGTGGGAGCTCTACAATATTTCTGATAAGTATATGTGAATGACATATTGTTGATCAGAAATAATGTAGAATTATTCTGCAAAGCATAAAGGAGTGTTTGAAAGGAGTTTTTCAAAGAAAGACCTCGGTGAAGCTGCTTACATATTGAGCATCAAGATCTATAGAGATAGATCAAGACGCTTGATAAGTTTTTTTCAATGAGTACATACCTTGACGAGATTTTGAAGTAGTTCAAAATGGAACAATCAAAGAAAGAGTTCTTGCCTATGTTAGAAGGTGTGAAATTGAGTGAGACTCAAAGTCCGACCACGACAGAAGATAGAAAGAGAACGAAAGTCATTCCCTATGCCTCAGCCATAGGTTCTATAAAGTATGCCATGCTGTGTACCAAATCTATTGTATACCCTACACCGATTTTGGCAAGGGAGTACAATAGTGATCTAGGAGTAGATCACTGAACAACGGCCAAAATTATCCTTAGTGGAATAAGGATATGTTTCTCGATTATGGAGGTGACAAAAGGTTTGTTGTAAAGGGTTACGTCGATACAAGTTTTGGCACTGATCAAGATGACTCTAACTCTTAATCTGGATACATATTGAAAGTGGGAGCAATTAGCTAAAGTAGCTCCGTTCAGAGCATTGTAGACGTTGAGGGAGATTGACCCCCTCCCGATGAGAGGATCATTGGTGATGACGATGGTGATGATTCCCCGGAGCCCTAGATTGGTTCCGCCAAGGTTCCGCCTCATGGCGGCGGAGTTTCATCCCATAAGCTTGGTTATGATTTTTTTTCTAGGGTAAAAGCCTTCATATAGCAGAAGATGGGCACCGGAGGGCCACTAGGGGCCAGAGGCAGGCAGCGCCTTAGTGCAGGCGCCCCACCCTCCTGGCCAGGGTGTGGGCCCCCTCTGGTACTTTCTTTGCTCAATAATTCTTATTAATTCCAAAAATGACTTTCGTGGAGTTTCAAGACTTTTGAAGCTGTGTAGAATAGGTTTCCAATATTTGCCCCTTTTCCAGCCAGAATTCCAGCTGCCGGCATTCTCCCTCTTCATGATAAACCTTGTAAAATAAGGGTGAATAGCCATAAGTATTGTGACATAACATGTAATAACAGCCCATAATGCAATAAATATCGATATAAAAGCATGATCCAAAATGGACGTTTCACATACCATGGAGCAGTACGAGAAGCATTAATGACCGCTAATTGTTCATCAGGAAAGCTATCATCAATAGGTAGTGGGTCATCAAGAACATTCTCTAACCTAGACAAGTTGTCTGTAGCGGGGTTCTCAGCTCCCTTTCTATCAATAATATGTAAATCAAATTCTTGGAGCAATAGAACCCATCTAAGAAGTCTAGGTTTAGCCTCTTTCTTTTCCATAAGATATTTAATAGCAGCATGATCAGTGTGAATAGTAACTTTAGAATCAACAATATAAGGTCTGAACTTATCACAAGCAAATACAACTGCTAAGAATTCTTTTTCAGTAGTAGCATAATTTCTCTGGGGAGTATCAAGAGTTTTACTAGCATACTGGATAACATTCAATTTCTTATCAACTCTTTGCCCTAGAACAACACCTACATCATAATCACTAGCATCACAGATAATTTCAAGGGTTAATTGGATTTATGCCATTGTAACTTTCATGAGTTGGAAAAATGCCATTACAAAAGTCGAAGTTGGAAATATGCCACTGCAACTTTTTCATACCTCTACATATGCCATTGTCTTCAATACATGTCCATATACTGCCTTTTATATGTCCCGTATACATTCAAATACCTTTATAGGCTGGACCAAATTGATACGAACCAAGCGCACCCGCACATGCCTGGCAGCGTCTGGAAGGGAGCGACAGCTGGAGGTGCGCGCGGCCCGGCGGCTGAGGGGGAGCGGCGACGGCGGCGGCTTGAGGCGCGTGCGTGGAGCGCCCACTGGAGGCTGGCGTAGCGACGGCTGGAGGTGCGTGCGGGGGGTCGTCTGGAGGGGAGCGGTGGTGACGGTCGGAGGCGGACGCATGCTTCGTTGCATGAGAAGTGGACTCATCAGCGTCATGCCGCAACGACGGCGCTGGCGTGCGGGAAACTCCGTCCACGACAAGGCCAACTCATGTCTGCTTGCACGCAAGGTGCTTGTGCAGCCACAGAGAGGTTGTTAGGATTCCCGCCGGTTGCTTCCGTGCGCGGCTGCTGATTCCCCAACCAGTACTTCAATACACATTGAAATGCAAACATTTGTTGAGCAGATATTCTCTAAAGTAAAGAAAATGGCATATGTGGAGGTATGGGAAAGTTGTAGTGGCATATTTTCAACTCCAGTTTTTGTAATGGCATATATCCAAGTCGTGAAACTTGCAATGGCATGAATCCATTTAACCCTAATTTCAACGGGTAAATTCCAATTAGGTGGCTGAACAATAGTGCAGTGATCAAAGCTTTCTTAAGTATTTCAAATGCTTCTACACAATCATCATCAAAGACAAAAGGAATATCTTTTTGCAATAAATTAGTCAGAGGCCTAGAGATTTTAGAAAAGTCCTTAATGAACCTCCTATAAAAACCGGCATGAGCAAGGAAACTTCTTATACCTTTTATGTCCTTGGGACATGGCATCTTTTCAATAGCATCAACTTTAGCTCTATCAACTTCAATACCTCTTTCAGAAATTTTATGCCTCAAGACAATGCCTTCATTAACCATAAAGTGGCACTTTTCCCAATTCAAGACGAGACTAGTGTCTTCACATCTCTGCAAAACTTGATCAAGGTTGCTCAAGCAATCATCAAAAGAGGATCCATAAACGGAGAAGTCATCCATGAATACCTCACAAATCTTATCACAAAAGTCAGAGAATATAGCCATCATGCATCTTTGAAAGGTAGCAGGTGCATTACATAAACCAAAAGGCATATGTCTATAAGCAAACGTACCGAAAGGGCAAGTAAAAGTAGTTTTTGATTGATCCTCCGCTGATACAGGTATTTGAGAGAAACCATAATAACCATCTAGAAAGCAGAAATGTGTATGTTTGGATAATCTTTCTAGCATTTGATCAATAAAAGGTAAAGGGTAATGATCTTTCTTAGTAGCTTTATTTAATTTACGGAAATCAGTTACCATCCTATAACCTGTAATAATTCTTTGCAGGATCAATTCATCTTTATCATTAGGAACGACAATAATACCTCCCTTCTTAGGGTCGCAATGGACAAGACTTACCCAATCACTATCAGCGACGGGATAAATTATACCTGCCTCAAGGAGCTTTAGTATCTCCTTTCTTACCACTTCTTTCATCTTAGGATTTAACCGTTGTTGATGATCTCTAACTGGTTTGGAACCTTCGTCCAATTTAATATTGTGTTGGCATAGAGTGGGACTAATGCCCTTAAGATCATCCAGAGTATATCCAATAGCAGCACGGTGCTTCTTCAGAGTTTTCAATAATCTTTCTTCTTCTTGCTCTGAAAGGTTAGCACTAATAATAACAGGATATATCTTCTTTTCATCAAGATAAGCATATTTAAGATTATCAGGTAAAGGTTTGAGCTCAAACACGGGATCACCCTTGGTGGAGGGGGATCCTCTAGGATTTCAACAGGTAAGTTGTGTTTCAAAATAGGACCCTGTTTAAGGAATAATTCGTCTATCTCCCTTCTTTCATTCATAAACATATTATTTTCATGGTCAAGCAAATATTGTTCTTACAGATCAGTAGGAGGCACGACAATAGAAGCAAGACTAGTAATTTCATCCTTACTAGGTAGTTCTTTATCATGAGGTTGTCTATGGAACTTAGCAAAATTGAACTCATGTTTCATATCCCTCAAGCCAATTGTAACAACATCCTTTTCACAATCAATCTTAACATTAATAGTATTCAAGAAGGGTCTACCAAATATAATGGGACAAAAGCTATCTTGTGGGGAACCAAGAACAAGAAAATCAGTAGGATATTTAACTTCCCACACAAGACTTCAACATCTCTAACAATCCCAAATGGTGAAATAGTATCTATATTGGCAAGCTTAATTGTAACATCAATCTCTTCTAACTCAGCAAGTGCAATATCATGCATAATTTCTTCATATAAGGAAATAGGTATTGCACTAGCACTAGCACCCATATCACATAAGCCATAATAACAATGATCTCCTATTTTAATAGAAATAGCAGGCATGCCTACAACAGGTCTATGTATCTTAACATCTGGTCTAGCCATATTAGCAGCTTCATCATAGAAGTAAATAACATGCCCATCTATATTATCATCCAAGAGATCTTTAACCATAGCAATACTAGGTTCAACTTTAATTTGCTCAGGAGGTGTATATGTTCTAGTATTACTCTTACGAACCATAGTTGAAGCTTTAGCATGATCCTTTATTCTAACAGGAAAAGGCGGTTTGTCAACAGAAGTAGTAGGAACAATAGGATCATTATAAGTAATAGTCTTTTCTTCAACTGTAATAGGTGCAACTACTTTTACTTCAGTGGGAGGATTATATTTTAACCACTTCTCCTTAGGGAGATCAACGTGAGTAGCAAAAGATTCACAGAAAGAAGCTACTATCTCAGAGTCAAGTCCATATTTAGCGCTAAATCCACGAAAAGCATCGGTATCCATAAAAGATTTAACACAATCAAACTTAGGTGTCATACCTGACTCCTTACCATCGTCGGAACCCCAATCTTCAGAGTTGCGTTTAATTCTTTTTAATAAATCCCACTTGAATTCAATAGTCTTCAGCATATAAGAACTAGCACAGGAAGTATCGAGCATGGTGCGATCATTGAGAGAAAGCCGAGCATAAATTTTTTGAATAATCATATCTCTTGAGAGCTCATGATTGGGGCATGAATATAACCTTGACTTAAGCCTCCCCCAAGCTTGAGCGATGCTTTCACCTTCACGAGGCCAGAAATTATATATGTAATTACGATCACGATGAACAAGATGCATAGGATAGAACTTATGGTGAAATTCCAATTTCAATCATTTATAGTTCCAAGATCCCGTATCATCACATAGCCTATACCATGTCAATGCGTCTTCCTTCAAAGATAAAGGGAAGACCTTCCTCTTTGAAGGAAATATGCCCTAGAGGCAATAATAAAGTTATTATTTATTTCCTTATTTCATGATAATGGTTTATTATTCATGCTAGAATTGTATTAACCGGAAACATAATACATGTGTGAATATATAGACAAACAGAGTGTCACTAGTATGCCTCTACTTGACTAGCTTGTTAATCAAAGATGGTTATGTTTCCTAACCATGGACAAAGAGTTGTTATTCGATTAACGGGGTCACATCATTAGTTGAATGATCTGATTGACTTGACCCATTCCGTTAGCCTAGCACTCGATCGTTTAGTATGTTGCTATTGCTTTCTTCATGACTTATACATGTTCCTGTAACTATGAGATTATGCAACTCCGTTTACGGAGGAACACTTTGGGTGCTACCAAGCGTCACAGCGTAATCGGGTGATTATAAAGGAGTACTACAGTGTCTCCAAAGGTACATGTTGGCTTGGCGTATTTTGAGATTTGGTTTTGTCACTCCGATTGTCGGAGAGGTATCTCTGGGCCCTCTCGGTAATGCACATCACTATAAGCCTTGCAAGCATTACAACTAATGAGTTAGTTGTGAGATGATGTATTATGGAGCGAGTAAAGAGACTTGCGTGTAACGAGATTGAACTAGGTATTGAGATCTTGACGATCGAATCTCGGGCAAGTAACATACCGATGACAAAGGAACAACATATGTTGTTATGCGGTCGACCGATAAAGATCTTTGTAGAATATGTAGGAGCCAATATGAGCATCCGAGGTTCCGCTATTGGTTATTGACCGGCGTGTTTCGGTCATGTCTACATTGTTCTCGAACCCGTAGGGTCCGCACGCTTAAGGTTTCGATGATAATTATATTATGAGTTTACATGTTTTGATGTACCGAAGGAGTTCGGAGTCCCGGATGAGATCGGGGACATGACGAGGAGTCTCGAAATGGTCGAGACGTAAAGATTCATATATTGGATGATATGGTTAGGCCAAGGGGTCAAGCCCATGAGGCTTTAGGTCGGTGCAAAAGGAGTTTTGCGGAGGCCAGGGGGCCAAACGCCGGAGACCCTGGCGTCTGGCCCTGGGCCAGACGCCGAGGCCCATGGCGTCTGGGCCAGACGCCAAGGATTGTGGCGTTTGGTCCTGGAGTCCGAGTGGGACTCTTGCCTTTCGGGCAAAACCGACTTTGAGGAGGCTTTTGCTCCAAGTTTCGACCCCGGGGCTCAACATATAAATAGAGGGGCAGGGCTAGCACCAAAGACACAACAATTGATCCCTTGGATCTCTTAGCCGTGTGCGGTGCTCCCCTCCACCATAGTCCACCTCGATAATATCATAGCGGTGCTTAGGCGAAGCCCTGTGATGGTAGAACATCAAGATCGTCACCACGCCGTCGTGCTGACGGAACTCTCCCTTGACACTTGGCTGGATCGGAGTTCGAGGGACGTCATCGAGCTGAACGTGTGCTAGAACTCGGAGGTGTCGTAGTTTCGATGCTTGATCGGTCGGGCCGTGAAGACGTACGACTACATCAACCGCGTTGTGCTAAACGCTTCCGCTTACGGTCTACAAGGGTATGTAGACAACACTCTCTCCTCTCGTTGCTATGCATCACCATGATCTTGCGTGTGCGTAGGAAATTTTTGAAATTACTACGTTCCCCAACAGTGGCATCCGAGCCTAGGTTTTATGCGTTGATGTTATATGCACGAGTAGAACACAAGTGAGTTGTGGGCGATACAAGTCATACTGCTTACCAGCATGTCATACTTTGGTTCGGCGGTATTGTTGGATGAAGCGGCCCGGACCGACATTACGCGTACGCTTACGCGAGACTGGTTCTACCGATGTGCTTTGCACACAGGTGGCTGGCGGGTGTCAGTTTCTCCAACTTTAGTTGAACCAAGTGTGGCTACGCCCGGTCCTTGCGAAGGTTAAAACAGCACCAACTTGACGAACTATCGTTGTGGTTTTTGATGCGTAGGTAAGAACAGTTCTTGCTCAGCCCGTAGCAGCCACGTAAAACTTGCAACAACAAAGTAGAGGACGTCTAACTTGTTTTTGCAGGGCATGTTGTGATGTGATATGGTCAAGACGTGATAAGATATAAGTTGTTGTATGAGATGATCATGTTTTGTTGAAGTTATCGGCAACTAGCAGAAGCCCTATGGATGTCTCTTTGTTGCATAAGATGCAAGTGCCAAATAATTGCTTTACTTTATCGCTATGCGATAGCAATAGTTGCAAGAGCAATAGTTGGCAAGACGACCATGTGACGACACATTGATATAGATCAAGATGATGAAGATCATGGTGTCATGCCGGTGTGATAGAGATCATGACATTACTTTGGAGATGGAGATCAAAGGCGCAAGATGATCATGGCCATATCATGTCACATATTTTGATTGCATATGATGTTTATCTATTATACATCTTATTCTGCTTTTGTCGACGGTAGCATTTTAATATGATCTCTCACTAAAATTATCAAGAAGTGTTCTCCACGAGTATGCACCGTTGCCAAAGTTAAATCGTGCCCGGACACCACGTGATGATCGGGTGTGATAAGCTCTCGTCCATCTACAACGGGTGCAAGCCAGTTTTGCACATGCAGAATACTCAAGTTAAACTTGACGAGCCTAGCATATGCAGATATGGCCTCGAACACGGAGACCGAAAGGTCGGCGTGAATCATATAGTAGATATGATCAACATAGTTATGTTCACCATTGAAAACTACTCCATCTCACGTGATGATCGGTTATGGTTTAGTTGATTTGGATCACGTGATCACTTAGATGACTAGAGATATATCTCTAAGTGGGAGTTCTTAAGTAATATGATTAATTGAACTTAAATTTATCATGAACTTAGTCTGGTAGTATTTTGCAAATTATGTTGTAGATCAATAACTCGCGTTGTTGCTTTCATATGTTTATTTTGATATGTTCCTAGAAAAAATGTGTTGAAAAATGTTAGTAGCAATAATGCGGATTGGATCCGCGATCCGAGGTTTATCCTCATTCTTTGCCTGAAGAATTATGTCCTTAATGCACCGCTAGGTGACATACCGCAGGAGCGGATCTGAGGCGTTATGAGCGTTTGGCTAGCTCAATATCTTGACTACTTGATAGTTTTGTGCACCATACTTAACGTCTTAGAATCGGGACTTCAAAGATGTTTTGAGCGTCATGGACCATATGAGATGTTCCAGAATTGAAGTTAATATTTCAAGCAAATACCGAGTTGAGAGATATGAAATCTTCAACAAGTTCTATAGCTAAAAGATGGAGGAGAATTGCTCAACTAGTGAGCATGTGCTCGAGATTATGCGGATACTTCAATCGCTTGAATCAAGTGGGAGTTAATCTTCCGGATAAGATAGTGATTGACGAAATTCTCTAGTCACCATCACCAAGTTAGTAGAACTTCGTGATGAACTATAGTATGCAAGGGATGATGAAAATGATACCCGAGTTTTTCATGATGATGAAATCGATGAAGGTAGAAATCAAGAAAGAACATCAAGTGTTGATGGTTAACAAGACCACTAGTTTCAAGAAAAGGGCAAAGGGATAGAAGGGAACTTCAAGAAGAGCGGCAAGCAAGTTGTTGCTCAAGTGAAGAAGCCCAAGTCTGGACCTAAGCACGAGACTAAGTGCTTCTACCGCAAAGGGACTGGTCCTTTGAAGCGAACTACCCCAAGTATTTGGCGGATAAGAAGGATGGCAAAGTGAACAAAGGTATATTTGATATACATGTTATTGATGCGTACTTTACTAGTGTTTATAGCAACCCCTCGGTATTTGGTACTGGTTCAGTTGCTAAGAGTAGTAACTCGAAACGGGAGTTGCAGAATAAACAAAAACTAGTTAAGGGTGAAGTGACGATGTGTGTTGAAAGTAGTTTCAAGATTGATATGATCATCATCGCACACTCCCTATACTTTCGGGATTAGTGTTGAACCTAAATAAATGTTATTTGGTGGTTGCGTTAAGCATGAATATGAGTTGATCGTGTTTATTGCAATACGGTTATTCATTTAAGTAAGAGAATAAACTGTTGTTCTGTTTACATGAATAAAACCTTATATGGTTACACACCCAATGGAAATGGTTCATTGGATCTCGATCGTAGTGATACACATATTCATAATATAGAAACCAAAAGATGCAAAGTTAATAATGATAGTGCAACTTATTTGTGGCACTGCCGTTTAGGTCATATTGGTGTAAAGCGCATGAAGAAACTCCATGCTAATGGGATTTTGGAATCACTTGATTATGAATCACTTGATGCTTGCGAACCATGCCTCATGGGCAAGATGACTAAGACTCCGTTCTCCTAACGATGGAGCGAGCAACTGACTTATTGGAAATAATACATACTGATGTATGCGATCCGATGAGTGTTAAGGCTCGCGGCGGGTATCGTTATTTTCTGACCTTCACAGATGATTTGAGCAGATATGGGTATATCTACTTGATGAAACATAAGTCTGAAACATTTGAAAAGTTCAAAGAATTTTAGAGTGAAGTGGAAAATCATCGTGACAAGAAAATAAGGTTTCTACGATCTAATCGCAGAGACAAATATTTGAGTTACGAGTTTGGTCTTCTATTAAAACAATGTGGAATAGTTTCACAAATTCATGCCACCTGGAACACCACATCATAATGGTGTGTCCGAACATCATAACCGTACTTTATTGGATATAGTACAATCTATGATTTTTCTTACCGATTCACCAATATCGTTTTTGGGTTATGCATTAGAGACAGCTGCATTCACGTTAAAAGGGCACCATCTAAATCCGTTGAGACGACACCATATGAACTGTGGTTTAGCAAGAAACTCAAGTTGTCATTTCTTAAAGTTTGGGGCTGCGATGCTTATGTGAAAAAGCTTCAACCTGATAAGCTCGAACCCAAATCGGAGAAATGTGTCTTCATAGGATACCCAAACGAGACAGTTGGGTACACCTTCTATCACAGATCCGAAGGCAAGACATTCATTGCTAAGAATGGATCCTTTCAAGAGAAGGAGTTTCTCTCGAAAGAAGTGAG
Source organism: Aegilops speltoides (assembly GCA_021437245.1). Classification (NCBI taxonomy): domain Eukaryota; kingdom Viridiplantae; phylum Streptophyta; class Magnoliopsida; order Poales; family Poaceae; genus Aegilops; species Aegilops speltoides. The sequence goes on along the minus strand of CM038145.1, from coordinate 341,531,196 downwards.
TGGGAGGAAAGTAGAACTTGATGAGGTAACTGTACCTTCTCCCGAATTGGAAAATTGTTCATCACTGAAATCAGTTCCAGTGATTTCTACACCAATTAGTGAGGAAGCTAATGATGATGATCATGAAACTTGAGATCAAGTTACTCTGAGAACCTCGTGGGTCTTCCAGAGTGCAGTCCGCACGAGTGGTACGGTTTACGGAAGTCATGTTACTAGACCATGATGAACCTCGAACTATGAGGAAGCGATGATGAGCCCAGATTCATAAAATGGCTTAAGGCCATGAAATCGAGATATGATCCATGTATGAGAACAAAGTGTGGACTTTGGTGGACTTGCCCGATGATCGGCAAGCCATAGAAAATAAATGGATCTTCAAGAGGAAGGCGGACGTTGATAGTAGTGTTACTATCTACAAAGCTCGACTTATGCAAAAAGGTTTTCGACAAGTTCAAGATGTTGAATACAATGAGATTTTCTCACTCGTATCGATGCTTAAGTCTGTCCGAATCATGTTAGCAATTGCCACATTTTATGAAATCTGGCAAATGGATGTCAAAACTGCATTCCTTAATGGATTTATTAAAGAAGAGTTGCATATGATGCAACCAGAAGGTTTTGTCAATCCTAAAGATGCTAACAAAGTGTGCAAGCTCCAGCAATCCATCAATGGACTGGTGCAAGCATCTCGGAGTTGGAATATACGCTTTGATAAGTTGATCAAAGCATATAGTTTTATACAGACTTGCGGTGAAGCCTGTATTTACTAGAAAGTGAGTGGGAGCACTACAACATTTCTAATAAGTATATGTGAATAAAATATTGTGGATGGGAAAAAATGTAGATTTATTCGCAAAGCATAAAGGAGTGTTTGAAAGGAGTTTTTCAAAGAAAGACCTCGGTGAAGCTGCTTACATATTGAGCATCAAGATCTATAGAGATAGATCAAGGCGCTTGATAAGTTTTTCAATGAGTACATACCTTGACAAGATTTTGATGTAGTTCAAAATGGAGCAGTCAAAGAAAGAATTCTTGCTGTGTTTACAAGGTGTGAAATTGAGTAAGACTCAAAACCCGACCACGGCGAGAAGATAGAAGGAGAATGAAAGTCATTCCCTATGCCTTGGCCATAGGTTCTATAAAGTATGCCATGCTGTGTACCGATCTATTGTATACCCTACCTTTGAGTTTGGCAAGGGAGTACAATAGTGATCTAGGAGTAGATCACTGGACAGTGGTCAAAATTATCCTTAGTAAAATAAGGATATGTTTCTCGATTATGGAAGTGACAAAAGGTTAGTCGTAAAGGGTTACGTCGATGCAAGTTTTGACACTGATCTGGATGACTCTAAGTCTCGATCTAGATACATATTGAAAGTGGGAGCAATTAGCTAGAGTAGCTCCGTGTAGAGCATTGTAGACATAGAAAATTGCAAAATACATAACGGATCTGAATGTGAAAGACCCGTTGACTAAGATTTTCTCACAAGCAAAACATGATCACACCTTAGTACTCTATGGGTGTTAATCACATAGCGATGTGAACTAGATTACTGAATCTAGTAAACCTTGGGTGTTGGTCACATAGCGATGTGAACTATGGGTGTTAATCACATGATGATGTGAACTATCAATGTTAATCACATGGTGATGTGATCTAGATTATTGACTCTAGTGCAAGTGGGAGACTAAAGGAAATATGCCCTAGAGGCAATAATAAAGTTATTATTTATTTCCTTATTTCATGATAATTGTTTATTATTCATGCTAGAATTGTATTAACCAGAAACATTATACATGTGTGAATATATAGACAAACAGAGTGTCACTAGTATGCCTCTACTTGACTAGCTTGTTAATCAAAGATGGTTATGTTTCCTAACGATGGACAAAGAGTTGTTATTTGATTAACGGGATCACATCATTAGTTGAATGATCTGATTGACTTGACCCATTCCGTTAGCCTAGCACCCGATCGTTTAGTATGTTGCTATTGCTTTCTTCATGACTTACACATGTTCCTGTAACTATGAGATTATGCAACTCCCGTTTACCGGAGGAACACTTTGGGTGCTACCAAACGTCTAACGTGGCGGGTGATTATAAAGGAGTACTACAGGTGTCTCCAAAGGTACATGTTGGGTTGGCGTATTTCGAGATTAGGTTTTGTCACTCCGATTGTCGGAGAGGTATCTCTGGGCCCTCTCGGTAATGCACATCACTATAAGCCTTGCAAGCATTACAACTAATGAGTTAGTTGTGAGATGATGTATTACGGAACGAGTAAAGAGACTTGCTGGTAACGAGATTGAACTAGGTATTGAGATACCGACGATCGAATCTCGGGCAAGTAACATACCGATGAGAAAGGGAACAATGTATGTTGTTTTGCGGTCTGACCGATAAAGATCTTCGTAGAATATGTGGGAGCCAATATGAGCATCCAGGTTCCGCTATTGGTTATTGACCAGAAACGTGTTTCGGTCATGTCTACATTGTTCTCGAACTCGTAGGGTCCGCACGCTTAAGGTTTCGATGACAGTTATATTATGAGTTTACATGTTTTGATGTACGAAGGAGTTCGAGTCCGGATGAGATCGGGGACATGACGAGGAGTCTCAAAATGGTCGAGGCGTAAAGATTCATATATTGGACAATATGGTTAGGCCAAGGGTCAAGCCCATGAGGCTTTAGGTCGGTGCAAAAGGAGTTTTATGGAGGCCGGGGCCAAACGCCGGAGACCTGGCGTCGGCCTGGGCAGACGCCGAGGCCCACGGCGTCTGGGCCTACGCCAAGGATTGTGGTGTTTGGTCCTGAGAGTCAGAGTGGGACTCTTGCCTTTCGGCAAAACCGACTTTGAGGAGGCTTTTGCTCCAAGTTTCGACCAGGGCTCAACATATAAATAGAGGGTAGGGCTAGCACCAAAGACACAACAATTGATCCCTTGGATCTCTTAGCGTGTCTTGGTGCCCCCTCCACCATAGTCCACCTCGATAATATCATAGAGGTGCTTAGGCGAAACCTGCTGACGATAGACCATCAAGATCGTCCTGCGCCGTCGTCTTGTGGAACTCTCCCTCGACACTCGGCTAGATCGGAGTTCGAGGGACGTCATCGAGCTGAACGTGTGCTAGAACTCGGAGGTGTCGTAGTTTCGGTGCTTGATCGGTCGGGCCGTGAAGACGTACGACTACATCAACCGCGTTGTGCTAAATGCTTCCGCTTACGGTCTACAAGGGTATGTAGACAACACTCTCTCCTCTCGTTGCTATGCATCACCATAATCTTGCGTGTGCGTAGGAAATTTTTGAAATTACTACGTTCCCCAACACTCTTGACAACATCATCGGGAATACCTGCAAGCTTAAATAATCCACAAACTTCATCCACATAGATAAGGTGTAAATCAGGATGCAATGTTCCATCTCCTTCAAAGGGATTAGCTAGCAGTTTCTCTATCATACCCGAAGGAATCTCAAAGTAAACATTTTCAGTAGGTTCAGTAGGTTGAGGAGCAACCCTTTGCTCTACTTGTCGGGGCGAAAATGCCTCGAACAAGCCCCTCAAAGGATTAGTTTCCATAGTAACAAGTGACAGAAAATTTCAGCACACTATATAAATGTTTCCTTACCAAGTTCCATTCACCAAAGGCGCTTCACTCCCCGGCAACGGCGCCAGAAAAGAGTCTTGATGACCCACAAGTATAGGGGATCTATCGTAGTCCTTTCGATAAGTAAGAGTGTCGAACCCAACGAGGAGCAGAAGGAAATGACAAGCGGTTTTTAGTAAGGTATTCTCTGCAAGCACTGAAATTGTAGGTAACAGATAGTTTTGTGATAAGATAATTTGTAACGGGTAACAAGCAATGAAATTAAATAAGATGCAGCAAGGTGGCCCAATCCTTTTTGTAGCAAAGGACAAGCCTGGAAAAATTCTTATAATGAGAAAAGCGCTCCCGAGGACACACTCATATGGTTCGCGTTCAGTACTTTGATAATTTCACATGTGGGTGGACCGGTGCTTGGGTACTGCCCTTTCTTGGACAAGCATCCCACTTATGATTAACCCCTGTTGCAAGCATCCGCAACTACAAAAGAAGTATTAAGGTAAACCTAACCATAGCATGAAACTAGTGGATCCAAATCTGCCCCTTACGACGCAACGCATAAACTAGGGTTTAAGCTTCTGTCACTCTAGCAACCCATTATCTACTTATTACTTCCCAATGCCTTCTTCTAGGCCCAAATAATGGTGAAGTGTCATGTAGTCGACATTCACATAACACCATTAGAGGAGAGACAACATACATCTCATCAAAATATCGAACGAATACCAAATTCACATGACTACTAATAGCAAGACTTCACCCATGTCCTCAGGAACAAACGTAACTACTCACAAAGCATATTCATGTTCATGATTAGAGGAGTATTAATATGCATTAAGGATCTGAACATATGATCTTCCACCAAGTAAACCAATTAGCATCAACTACAAGGAGTAATCAACACTACTAGCAACCCACACGTACCAATTTGTGGTTTTGGTACAAGATTGGATACAAGAGATGAACTAGGGTTTTGAGAGGAGATGGTGCTGGTGAAGATGTTGATGGAGATTGACCCCCTCCCGATGAGAGGATTGTTGGTGATGACGATGGTGATGATTTCCCCCTCCTAGAGGGAAGTTTCCCCGGTAGAACAGCTCCGCCGGAGCCCTAGATTGGTTTCGCCAAGGTTCCGCCTCGTGGCGGCGGAGTTTCGTCCCGTAAGCTTGCTTATGATTTTTTCCAGGGTGAAAGCCTTCATATAGCAGAAGATGGGCACCAGAGGGCCAACTGGGGGCCCACGAGACAGGGGGCGAGCCCAGTAGGGGGGGCACGCCCCCCACCCTCGTGGCCAGGGTGTGGGCCCCCTCTGGTACTTCTTTGCTCAATAATTCTTATTAATTCCAAAAATGACTTTCGTGGAGTTTCAGGACTTTTGGAACTGTGTAGAATAGGTTTCCAATATTTGCTCCTTTTCCAGACAGAATCCCAGCTGTCGGCATGCTCCCTCTTCATGATAAACCTTGTAAAATAAGAGAGAATAGCCATAAGTATTGTGATATAACGTGTAATAACAACCCATAATGCAATAAATATCGATATAAAAGCATGATGCAAAATGGATGTATCAGCACCGTACTACCACCTTCAGCCTACCAAGTTGTTCTCAGGAGTGACCGATGGTTCCACACACCCGATAGGGTAGGTCCACCTCGCTATCACCTTCGGCGAACTCAACAACTACCACACCGAGCTCATCGACTTCGACGTCGTCGATATTTGCCTGCCGTACAATGCCATCCTAGGGTACCCAGCACTGGCCAAGTTCATGGCAGCGACGCACCACGGATACAACATCCTCAAGATGCCAGGGAGCGGTGGCATCATCACGGTTGCTTGCCAGGAAAAGTACGTGGTGTGCTCCCTCGAGCGCGCCTACCAGGCTGCGGCAGTCGAGAACCCTGAAGATGAGCGGTGTCCTCCCTCCTGAGGTCGCCCCCAAAACGAAGAAGCTGCAGCTGGGCCAGGGATCTCGCGAGGAAGCATCACTCGACAGTGCTACACTAAGCCTTATGTCCCCGGATGGGGGGCTTCACCTATCGCATAGGAAGGCGCGCCCGGTGCCCCTCTCAGGCTGGGCTGGGGGCTTTCCTCTGGAAGGCCTCAGACCTAGCCAGCGTCACAAGGGAGGCGCTCGGGCACCATGCGGAGCCGTGCTTCAGCGCACGTTTCCCAGGAGAAGGCATCGGGTGGAAGGCGCCAGGCGTTCAGGAGTTCATCAGCGAGGCAATTGAGGAGATTCAAGAGGCGAGGGTTCTGCAAGGCGATCGCCGCCTACCGCGAGGCGCGGCTCATTGCCCTGGAGAGGGTAAGGAGTTCCGCGTCTGCATTGACATCCCAGGGCTCAACCGGGCCGCATCTCATCAGCTCTTCTGGCCATCTCATGTCGGCCGATGCGAGGGTCCGCCTCACAGCTACGTTTGCATGCCCTTCGGCCTGTCGAGCACGGATGCGGCGTTCCAGCGCTGCATGCGGGCGCCTGGTAACTGCGAGGGGCGAGCACCAGCGACCCTAGCGAGAGATGGGCGCATCTTCAGAGCCTCCACAGGCCCTGGGCCTCCAGAGGCTCGGGGCCAAGGCGGCTCGTGAGGAACAACTCCAGCAGCGCGTGTCTTCTACTACCCCGACATCTCTTAAGCAATGGTACCAGGTGACATCTCTCTAAGTTCGTCCAGTTGGGGGCGCCCCTCGGGCTACATCATCCCCTAGCTGTGCGGGTCCGTCCCCGCGGCGTGTATTGTTTTGCATTCACCAGAAATATCTAACCATCTTTCATGAGATTATCATCACTTCGTGGCCTTGAGCCTTAACCGCCTCACGGTCTCCCTACATTTGTTGGCTTGTCCCTCGCTCGCCTCGCTGCATGGCTACTCACGTCGGCACAACGCTTGTGCTCGGGTCCGTCCCTGCAACGCTGACAAACCCAAGGACCGAGCTCTGGCTCGCAACCCGCCTCGCGCACGCCACCTCACCAGGTCCTCGGTGCCTTCGTCTTTCGCCAGGGGCCCTGGGGCGGACAGTCCACTCCGTAGGGGTTCACGACCTCTCCTGTCGTCTAACAGGCAGGTTTGCCTAATGATGATTCACGGGCCGGTTCGGGCGACCGCCACTTTGCCTCGCGAGTCGCTTGCACATTAAGGGGGGGTCCCGAGCATCGTGCCTCGGGATCTCCAACTGGCTCTCTAGCCCTCATCCCCTGGCCTTGACCATGGCATCACGACCTGAAATACCAGTGGCGGCTGAGCTCGCTTGAGGGCCGAGACCCGAGGATGTAGAGCACCTAGGCGAGCGAGGCGAGAGCATGGTCAACGTGAGCCACGCCTATTGACACCACCACGAACGCAAGAGTGGGCACCCCCCAGTGGATCGCTACAAGACTACTAAAAGATAAGTCGCATGCACTGAGATACCAGTCTCGCATCCCGCTCACCCCAATCCCGCAGTCCCACTCCGGTGGCTTGACTCTCCTTTTTCGTTCTTTGGGAGGCTGCTTGCACGCCAAGGGGGACCTCGTGAGCATCACACCTCATGAGCTCTCATCGGACATCGGGCCGCTCACCTCCTAGCCTTGACCACAGCATCGCGACCTGGCATACTAGTGATGGCTGAAGCCTGCCTGGGGACTGGGTCACGTCGGCATAGAGCGTCACACTATCTAAGGGAAAGAAAAGGGGGGAATCATGCTGAACTGGGATATGCGACTTCATCATAGAATCAAGAAAGCAACGCTGGTATTAAACACACTTCGGTCCTTACATACCACACGGGGGCTAGTTCTAATTCCGCACAGGGAAGCAAAAGAAGGAAGGCTACAATCGGGCCATCGAGCTTCACCGACGACACCGAGCGGCAGCCGCCGCCGTGCTCCAACCACGGCGGGAGCTTGGCGGCACATAGCTATCATCGCTATACTCCGGGGACTTGCTGGGCTCAGGAGAGTCCCTGGATTCCCAGGAGTCGTCGCTGCTGCTGCAAGAGGCGCCGAAGGGGACGGAAGTAGGTCCAGTGCCCACGGCTGCACCCTGCAGGTTGCTTCCTCCAGGGCAGCACTCCAGCCGTCGGCCCTCCTCATCGAAGACCTTGAAGAACAAGGTGGATGCGCAATCATATTCGAAGTGGATCGCGAGGGCTCCCTAGGTGCGGCAGGCTCGGGCGACCTCACCCCATCCGCGGGTCATGAAGACATCTCCAGGGGGCACCACCTCGACCTCAGCTCCGGTGGCCAAGCTGCAGCACCCGGCGTGCTACAACCATAGCTCAAGCGGCCCCCTCGGGGGCAGCTCGTCAGCGAAAAACCTCAGGAGCCTGATCCATGAGTTGGGCGGCATCGCTGCCCACACCATGAACTCGCGCGAGCTGCCCTCAGCGTGAGTCAATGGCACGGTCAGCAAGGCAATGGCAGCCCGTCCTTCATCGTTGGGGTTCGCACGATAGCGCACGTCCTCATCCAGGGCGCGGGAGTACAAGGGAAGGGGGAAGCCGGGCAGAGGCCTTGATTGCCAAGGCCTGGTCACCTCTCATCCCACGCTGGCGTCGTGAGGAGGCCGGAGCCGCTTCTTCGGTCGGAGAGGATGTAAGTGCATCTAGTGCCCCTTAGTGATTTTGGTGTATTGAAGACTTATAGGTTAAGTAACTGATGCGTTTGTGAGTGTACACAGGTCTATAAGTCTATGAGGAGTTTGATATTCTGAGAGAAAAGTCGACCCTAAAATGAAGATCTTCGATGAAGACTTTGATATTACGAAGACTTTGAAAGTGAAGAAATTGGTGTGACCTTGAAGACTTGATATTCATTTGAGGAACATGGCGTGAAGACTTTTGTTTTCGTAGTTTCATTTTCTCTTTCTTGAGTCATAGGAAACACCGTCTTTGTTAAAGGGTCGAGAAATACTAAGGAAAAATTTCCATGTGATGCTCAACTCAAAATCCTACACCTACCAATCCCTTGAGTGAAGCCATTGGAAATCTCATACTGATTCGATCAAATTCTTCATTGTGAGAGACGCAGTTCTTACGGTCAATGATGACTTTGTTCTGGCGAGGAGTTAAATTCGCCAGTCTGAATTGCCTACGATGAGGAACATGATAGCCACGAGGAATTTGAGAGTCAAATTTCCAACCGTTCTTGTCTTCTTTTGGCTGTCAAAATATCTTATCCACCTAACGGTCATATCATTGAAGGGCATTTATGTCTTATCATGTCGGGCTGCTCCTAGGCTATAAATAGCCGCCCCTACAACCACTAGTTGGTTGGCTGCTCGAGAGAACTTGACACTTGTCATTTGAGAGCAACCCATCCTCAGGGACTTTGAGTGAAAATCATCGAGTGAGGAAAATACCAAAACCAAACCCCACAAACCCAAAGTGATTGAGCATCATTTGAAGAAATTGATCTGCATGGATCCGGCGCTTATTACCTTTGAAGACTATGCTTCTTCTAGGCGGTTAGGCGTCAAGGTCTAGAAACATCAAGAGGAATTGTGGATCGCCGAGTGACCAAGTCTGTGAAGGTTTGGAAGTCACTGAAGACTTACCACGAGTGATTGGATGAGGCCTGCGTGGTCTTAGTTCAAGGAGAATATGGTGAGGGCTGGGTGTCTGAGTTGCGGCTCGAGGCGGGTGTCAGGGATGTGTGTCCTCGAGTTTAAATACTCGGCCGCTCCAACCAGACGTACAACCGAGGCGATGGTTGGGCTGGTCTACCAAATCATTGTCTTCACCAACCGACTGGTTCTATTTCCTCAACTCATTCATTTCCTCATTACTATGTTGAATGTTGTTCATATCGTGCTTTAAGACTTTGGTGAAGACTTTCACAAATTCCTCGGTTCAATTTCTTGATCTGTTTGTCTTTATCTTGTTATCCTGTGTTTACGCTTTACAGACTCTGTGCTAGTCTTCATTTCATCATGATGACTATGGTTGTATCTGTTATGTTTACTTGAGTACTTATTCATTGCAAGTAGTTGTTAGCTAAGGAATTTCCTCACCACAAATTCCTCAATGAAGAATTCATAAAATCGCCTATTCACCCCCTCTAGTCGATATAACGCACTTTCAATTGGTATCGAGCAAGGTACTCCTTGTTACGTGTGATTTTAGTTTAACCGCTTTGGAGTTTTAGTTATGTCGACCGCAGTATGATCAAGGTCTCGGCTGGATGTCCTACCTTTGATGGAGCGGACTACCCCTCTTTGGAAGAACAAGATGCGAATGCATCTTGAGGCAATGATAATGATCTACGGTATGTTGTGGAAAATGGTGTCCCCTTGTCACTCCCTCCTTTGAGCGCTACCGATGTGAAGAGATTCAAACAACTCGATTCTCAAGCGAAGAATATCATATGTGGTCATCTCGAGCAAAGGACGGTATGGAAGAGTGAGTGCTTTGGAAGCTGCTAAGCTTATACGGGATAGGCTGTCCAAAGTAAATGAAGGAGTTTCAACTCAGCGTGACTCTCGAGTCGATGTTCTTGGAATCTCTTCAACCGCTTCAAAAGACTCGACAATGAGAATGTCCAACAAACCTTTCATCGCCTCACTGACATCTCAAATGAGCTTCAAGCCCTCGGTGCCACCGACATCACTGATCATGAAGTTGTGAAGAAAGCTGCTGAGATCGCTTGATTCCTCATTTGATACTCTGGGACTGATGATACAAGAGCGTCTTGACTACAAGTCGCTTGATCCTGCTGATATCCTCGAAGGCTAAACACTCACGAGTTCGACTTGCTGAAAAGAGATCTCTATGGCTCAAACTATGGCAAACCACGTGCCTTGAAGGCTAAGGTTGTGTCGACTCTGAATGTGAGGATTACGGTAGTAGCCTTGGTGATCTGAAGAAGCGAGCGAGGATCTAGCACTTTGCTTGTGAAGAAGTTCGAGAATTCACAAGGCGTGGTCGCTTTGGAAAATCCTCAAGAGGAATGATTCCTCATCCAGTGACTATAAGAGAAGACTTTGCCACAAATGCAAGAAGCCTGGTCACTATATTCAAGATTGTCCTCAGTGGGAAAAGGAAATGAAGAAGAAGAAATACAAGGATTACAGTTCTGATGATGCGAAGAAGAAGAACAAATCGTCAAAATCTTCGTCATCAAAATCCTAAAGTCTTCATCTCACAAGAAGAGCAGCTCCAAGAACGCTCGGGCATTCATTGGCAAGGATATGGACTCTGAAGCTGAATCTGAGGAAAATGATGAAGAGGAGTCTGAAGAATCTGAATCTGGTGTTGCGAGCCTGGCCGTTGCTACTGCCTTCATCAACAAGTCCATCTTCAACACTGAAGAAACTGACTCCACTGACAAGCCTGATGAAGATAATGATGGCTATGCTCCCACCTATTGCTTCATGGCGAAAGGTGCTAACGTACTCAAATACAACTCCTTTGACTCTAGTGAAAATGAATCTGATGAGGATCTCAAGCCCAGCTACTCTAAACTTGCTAAAATTGCTGTGAAACAACAACGGGCTCTTGAAAAGGTTCAAAACATGCTAGATAAAAGTGATGATATGTTGGGTGAAGAAATGGATCGCACTAAAGCCTTGGTGAAAATCTTGAGAGACTTGGTCTAGGTATGATAACCTTCAAGGTCATCATAACTCTCTCTTATCGATCATGAGAAACTTTCTTATGAATTTCTTCAAGAAAAGCAAGATCACGAGAAGCTTTCTCTTGAATCTCTTCAAAGAAAGGATGATCTTGAAAAGCTAAGAGTGTGTTATGAAGATCTTCAGAAGGAGCGCGATTCATTACTAGCTCAACAAATCAGCTCTTCTCAGGAAGAATTTGTTCCTCCATGCTTAAAGTGAATTGAACGTGAATCTGCTAATTCTTCACCTGAATGTTCAAATGCTTCAACTGTGACAAATTCTTCATCTGTCTCTGCTATCACTAATTCCTCATCTGAGGACATTGCTAGTATCACTAACAATGCGAGGATGAAGGAATTGTACATAACGAGCATGTACAAAAGCCTCAAAGGGCATCGACACTTTGTGATGTGCTCAAAAGCAGATCCTCAACGAAACCCTAGGAAAGAGGTATTGCCTTTGAGAGGAAACTCAATCTTGATGGAACATATTGGAAGCTTTGGCGGTACCCCAAAACATCATGGGTTCTTTGCAAAGGGACCTCCATTGATCCATCTAACTTATCTGGCTTTACATGTGAATCTCCTCATTCTTCCGATGAGTCATTTGACTCAACTATAAACTGTTCAAAAATCGAGAATGGTGAAGTATTTGCTAGATATGTTGGCACTAAGCTGCGAGAGCGGTTCCCCTATGAAGAAAATCTGGGTTCCCAAAAGTTGTGTTGAAAGTCTTCAGGTGAATGTCCTCATGACACCACCTGTGAAGAATAGGAACCCCAGATCAAATTCTTCATATGGACCAAATTCTTCATATGGATCAAATTCCTCATCTGGATCAAAGTCCTCACATGATTATCATCGTGCTAACAACTCTGTCTCGCAGGGTAGAGCTAAGGGCTATGAATATGTGCATTATTCTTCAAACCATTATGTTCATAAGTCCTCGAAGAATTACTCTGCTTATTCATATGCTTACCCTAACCCCTCTTATGTGAAGCGAAATGGTTTGGCATCTTTGCCACCTTTCTCACATGGTGCTTTCATGAGATGATGAACTCTTTGCCACCCCTCCGGATGTGGGTGGTGAAGAAAAGAACTAACCTCCTCTGTAGGGTCAGAGTCTCGGGCGCGCTCTAACGTCTGAAGAATTTCTTTGGGGCTGACAAAAATGCCTAAAGGGGCCTTGAGCGAATCATGATGAAATGAACTTTCATTTCACACGTCCTCATCTTGCTATATCATTTCTTGCTTGATGAAATTCATCGATAAACTTGATATCATATTCTTCATGATGAAGCATATGAGATTGTAAGCTACACTAATTCATCTGCGGGATGATCAACCCAAAACCACTGAATGGGTCCTCGATAGTGGATGTACAAATCACATATTGGTGACAAGGATCTATTGATGGATGCTCCTTATCACCGTCACCTCTGAAGCATATCATCTTTCTTGACAAAGGCAAAAGTCGGTATTGGGTCTTGGTAAGGTTGCTATCTCTAAGGATAAGCACATGGACAAAGTCATGCTTGTTGAGTCCTTAGGATACAATCTCATGTCGATCTCAATGCTTTGTGATCTTGATATGGTTGTTGTCTTTGGCAAATATCATTGTGTTGTGATTATGGAAGTCGACAATTCCAAAGTCTTGAAGGCTTTAGGAGAGGAGATCAGTATATTGTTGATTTCTCTCAGGGACCACAACCAGCTGTATGTCTACTTGCAAAAGCTTGGAAGGCTGGCTATGGCATCGACGACTTGGTCATGCGGGCATGAGGAATTTGAACACGCTTGCGAAGAAGAAGCATGTCATTGGCATTGAGAATGTCAAATTCCTCAAGGATCACTTATGCGGAGCATGTGAAGCGGAAAAATGACCAAGACCAAGCATCCAAATAAGACTATCATGACCACTACCCGTCCATTGAATTGCTTCACATGGACCTCTTCGGACCTAATCATTATTCAGCGGTCACTAATGATGCATCTCTATATGGTTTTGTCATTGTTGATGATTATTCTCGATATACATGGGTACACATTGTTACTTACAAACATGAAGTGCGGGAAGTCTTCAAGCGATTTTCCTCGAGGGCTTCAACCAACTTTGGTGTGAAGATCAAGCATATCGAAGTGACAATGGGCCGAGTTCAAGAATTCTGGTCTTGATGCCTATCTTGATGAACTTGGTATTACTCATGAGTTATCTGCTCCCTATACTCCTCGGCAGAATGGCGTCGTGGGCGCAAGAACAGAACTCTTGTTGAGATGGCTCGCACTATGCTTGATGAATACAAAAGCGCCTCGGCGTTTTTGGATTGATACAATTGATCTTGCTTGCCACATCATCAACAGGTATATCTTCACAAATTCTTCAAAAAGACGCCTATGAACTCCTCAACGACAAGAGACCCAATGTGAGTTATTTCAAAGTCTTGATTGCTAAATGTTGGATTAGAGATCCTCACCACAACTCTAAATTTGCACCGAAAGCACATGAAGGTTTTATGCTTGGTTACTGAAAGGACTCGCACACCTCTGAGTCTTCAACATTGTTCTTCACAAGATTGTTGACCTTTGTAGATGTGCGGTTCGATGAAACTAATGGCTGCAAAGAGAGCACCTACCTTTTGTGTTAGATGAACCAGCACCGAGGATGCTATCAAGCTCAAAACAACCGAGGATGTCATTCCCTTCAAGAATCTGCTGAAGAATTCATTCCTGTTCATGAAGAGCGTCGAGTGATGCACCAAGATCAAGATGAGGAAAATGGTCTTTGAAGAAAATGCTGATCAAAATCCTCGGCGACAACCAACTCATCCACGCGTTGCAAAAGAAGTGCAAGTGGAGAAGATCATCGATGACATTAGCACACGAGTCCTCTCACCCGCTCAAAAGCATCACATTTATCTAACTTTTGTGGGCACTATGCTTTTGTCTCTATCACAGAGCCCACTAAGGTAGATGAAGCATTTACGGGCCGGAGTGGATTCAGGCTATGCAAGAAGAATTACATCGATTCGAGCTGAACAATGTCCGGAATTGGTCGATCGCCTGGATCCTCGCAAGCATAATATCATTGGCACAAAGTGGATCTACCGCAACAAGCAAGATGAAAATGGCCTTGTGGTGAGGAATAAGGCACGACTAGTAGCTCAAGGCTACACACGAGTTGAAGGAATTGATTTCGATGAAACTTTTGCACTGTTGCTAGACTTGAGGCTATTACATTTACTTGCCTATGCTAACCATCATGATATCATCTTATATCAAATGGATGTGAAAAGTGCATTCCTCAATGGTAAGCTTGAGGAAGAAGTATATGTTGCTCAACCCCCAGGTTTTGAAGATCCCAAGAATCCTGACAAAGTCTTTAGACTTAATAAGGCTCTCTATGGCCTCAAGCAAGCCCCTCGGGCGTGGTATGATACATTGAAGGAATTCTTCGTGAAGAATGGCTTCACACCCGGTTCACTCGATCCCACTCTTTTTACTAAATCATATGATGGTGAACTGTTTGTGTGCCAAATATATGTTGATGATATTATCTTTGGCTGTACTAACCAACGTTATAGTGATTAATTTGCCTATATGATGAGTGAAGAATATCAAATGTCTATGATGGGAGAATTGAAATTCTTCTTAGGTCTTCAAATTAAATCGACAGAATGGCATATTCATATCTCGGAGAAATACCTCAAAGATGTCTTGAGGAAATTCGGCATGCAAGATTGCAAAGGCGTCGAAATTCCAATGCCCACAAATGGCCATCTATGCCTTGATGAAAATGGTATTGACTTGATCACAAGGTATACCGCTCCATGATTGGTTCTTTATTGTACTTATGTGCATCTAGGCGGATATAATGCTTAGTGTTTGCATGTGTGCCCGATTTCAAGCTGCACCAAGGAATCACACCATAAGGCTGTGAAGCATATTCTTGATATCTAGCTCACACACTAACACTAGGATTATGGTACCCCAAGGGCTCTGCTTTTGATCTCATTGGATATTACGACTCGACTATCTTTGGTGATCATGTGGACCGCAAGTCAACATCGGCACTTGTCATTTCCTCGGACGATCTTTGGTGCATTGGTCCTCGAAGAAAGCAGACTGCGTATCACTATCTCTTCTGAAGCTGAATACATTGCTGCTGGCTCATGCTGTGCTCAAGCTGCTTTGGATGAAGCAAACCCTCAAGGACTATGGCGTCAGCGTGAAGAATGTGCCTCTCCTTTGCGACAATGAGAGTGCCATCAAGATTGCTCACAACCCGATTCAAAGACTCGAAGACTAAGCACATCCAGATTCGTCATCATTTTCTTCGTGATCATGTGTTGAAGGCGACATCTCCATTGAGCATGTGAAGATGAAGAACAGCTAGCTGATATATTCACTAAGCCCTTGGATGAGAAGAGATTTAGCAAGTTGCGGTGTGAGCTAAATATCTTAGAATCTTCGAACGTTCTTTGAAAAGGACACACATCCTAACCCTTATGCAGAATTGATGACTTAGATGTGCAACACATGAAGAAACGTTTTCTTCAATCAATGAAGAATAACACTCTAAGTGTGAAGAAATTAATGAAGAATTTGATTCTCGAACCCTCGACAATTATCTGCGATGTCCGAAATCATCATTCTTATCTGATGGAGTCACGCCACCACAAAAGTTGAAAATCTTCAATTTGAGTTTTTCCTCATTTTTGAAATTCCTCAGTCTTTCAAATTCTTCAACTTTGCAAATTCTTCACTATTTCCGTCGTTTTTCTTCATTGGCTATATATATGTCCTCTACAGCATTCACTTATTGCTAATACTTCAAGTTGTGATTTCTGCTAAGTGAATGTGATCGGACCCTTCCCCCTCTATGCTATACTCAACCCAATCTATTCACAAATTCTTCATGTGCGTTACGATTGAAACTCGTTCAAAGTCTTCACTTGTGTCCCATCATTTGAAGAAATTGCGAACAAAATTTTTAAAACAAATCTTATCCAGATTTTCGGTTTTACCGCTCAAACCGTTCCGCATCCCACGATGCATTAGTTTATTCACCCATGATCTTACGATCTCATCTCGCACGATGCGTGGGTGACACATGTCGCGTGAAGAAGAAAGGGCAAGGGCATGTTAGTCCCAAAATCTTGGGCGAACAGTTTTTACCGTGGCTATAAATACCCTCTCCTTCCTTACTTCATTTACTCCGCTCGATCATTGTCTCTCGCTCGAGATCTCCTCAAACCCTAGCACCGCCGCTTCTCCATCGTCGTCGGTGAGGAAGAGCTTCACCGCCTCGACCTCGTCGCCCGTCGTACTCGCGCCCGCCTCTGCCAAATCTTCACTCCGCCGCCGCCATAGCTGTCTCCCTCTGCCAAGTTAGGGCGTGGGAGATCTAACGTGACGAACTTCACCACGGTTCATCTCTGTTAAATCGTGTTCTTGATTCGGGTAATTAAAAGTCACTTTTATTACTCGCTTTGGTTCTCAAACTTTTACGAAAATCTTCAAAGGTGTTTTATTCTTCAAATCTTCACATATGAACACCTCACACCTTTGTATGGTCTTGATTCATCTCTCTAAGCACTCATTTCTTCAAGATTCCTCAATTGTGCGGACTTTCGATCTGTACAACTCTGGAACCTAAGACAAGAACGCTTAGTGAAATTCCTCAAGGCTCAACTGGTCAAATTCCTCAAAACTTGACTTTTCGAAAAATCTTACGAGAACATATGACCTCTCCAAATTCCTCGCACCTACACTCTGTTCACGGTACTCATGTCATTCTTTGAATCACTAGGTTCTCATCAACTTAACTCATTTGCAGCGTTCCTCGAAGAAAAACTGCATACTTCTTCAGAGTGTTCTATTGTTCAAATTCCTCATCTGAAGAAAATGGCAAAAGGCAAGAGACCGCAGAAGGGAGGAAAGAAACCGGAGGTCATGACTGCTTTTGAGATCCCTGATGAAATATACAAGGATTATTGCACACCTGATGAAGCCAAGTTTGGCAAAGAGAACAAAAATTAGCGCAAAGTGCGCATTCAGAGGATAGAACGAAGATGGGCACGAGAATGGAGGGAATATCGTTATGTTACTCCCAAGTACATGAATAAATTCACCTTAAACCCTCCATGCCCAAGAGCTCCATTGGCACCTGGCCAAGTCGCTGATCCCACCAGCATCAAGCGTGGTGAGGACTTTCCTGAAGAATGGTCTAGGCGTCAAGCAAAGCTGCAAGACAAGCCAAGGAGGTAGTGAGGAAATTCAATGAGGATTCTCCTGCTGCTGCTGCTGCTGAGACCTCGGTCAAGCCGAGAAATCAATGCCAAGAAGCCTGCTTTCAAAGCCAAGTGCTTCACCATCAGCGCCCTCACGGCCCAGGTTCCTCGGCCAGCGCCCTCACGGCAAATTCCTCGATCTCTTCTGCACCACCAAAGTCCTCGGCAGCTCCTCCAAGTCCTCAACTCCTGTGCATCGGCTACATGTCAAAGGACTCGGGGTTTCTCAATTGCTTCGTGTCTCGGCAAGTTCCTCAGCTGCACTAATGTCCTCATCAGGCCCCACTCTGCTGAAGACAAAAGCAACAGCTGGATGCGGTCCTCGGCCAAGTCCAAGAAAGAAACAGGTAGCTTTCCAAGTACCCTCTGATGACGAGGCTTCTGATGAAGAACTTGAAGAAATCATCAGAGACAGGCTCACAAAGGCCGCTAGCGCCAAAGGAACAACTGTGCCTCTGCTTTTGGATCCGAAGAAGATCCTTGAATTCATTGACTTATGGCATCAGGATCCAAGCACTGCCATGCCTGACCTACCTCTGACTCCTGGTCAAAGTCATATGCTGACCCATTTCATCTCTGAAGAGAAATGGAAGTTTGAAAAGGCTCGTGAAATAAAGAGAGCACAAGCCAGAAAGGAGAAGTTTCTGAAGAAGAACATTGTCAGACTGTCACCTGAAGAACTTCTCAAGGCTCAATCTGAGATTCAAGCCCTCAGCAAAGATTTTGATGCATACAATGCTGATTGGCAAGGAGCCAAAGAGAGATTCATCAATTTGACGAAGAAAATGACAACTGTTGCGGCCCCATCGCAACAAGCAAATCCTCAGGCTGCAGACTCTGCTCAACCTACTGAAGAACATGCCAGCACTGCTGATGACTTTCAGCCTGCTGATGAGAATACAAGTTCCAGGCTGATGACTCCATTCCACCACCGAAGAAATTCCTGGGGCATCCACTAGTGGTGCGCTGAAAAAAGCTGAAGAGATCAAGGCAAGCTGCACGATTCTTTGAAGAAAATGAACCACGTCCTCGGCTCCTCTGCGCCAACACCAACTCCAATTCTTCCTTCTGCTTATGAAGTGAAGAAGACCAAGGCTGCAGAGCGAGCTGCGGTGAAGAAAAGGAAGGCATCAGCTGCGTCAAATTCTTCGGCTGCAAAGAAAATGAAGCCAATGACCAGCTCGCTTGAAAATCCCATTGATGTCGTTCCCATTTCCTCCATGTCATCTAAGGAGATTGTTCCTTATGGAGAAGAATACAAGATCCCAAGCGGATCTGATGAAGAAAATCATTCTGTTGCTACCTCAGAACAGTTTGATGAAGAAATTGAAGTGGAAGCATTCCCTTCACCGCCAATCGTTCCTCACCCATGCCTCGGTTCACGGTGAAGAGGTGGTGTTGAGAAATTGAAAAGGAAGATGAAGACGTGGATATTGGATGCACTACACGGTGATGAGCGATGACTTTTGGGAAAGTCGACATCCAAATACTCCTCTCTTCACCCCATTCAACAAATTCCTTAGTCCCCTGCTACAAGCTGTTCAAATGGGCTCTGAAGAAACTCATCACACATCGTCATTCATGAAGAAATTCCAGCCGCTAGTCTTTGAAGAACACCTGTCGATCCCCAAACTGCACAAGAAGAGGAACCAGAAATTCCTCACTGAAGCACCTAAGATCGCGATTCACGAGGTTGTCTTTGCAAATCAACGACACTCCTCTGCCCAAACCAAAGAATCCGTTCTCATGCAAGCAAAAATTCAAGGCTGAAGACTTCTTTTCTGAGCATGTGTTCTTCACTGACTACAATCCATATGACTCTGCTCGCATGAGGAAAAGACGCTTCTGGACTGCTACTCAAGCCAACTTCTATTCCTCAGTGCTCTTTGACAAGGACAAAATCTTCGATCATGAGCATATTCCTCATGTGGATATGGAATCTCTGCCGTGCTTGAGCCGAGTTCTCGAGTTATTCACGATGCGGGACTCTTGAACTTCTGCGATATCGTGATTGGAATGAAGAACTCATTCTTGGTTCTATGCCACTTTGCATATCACGGAGATCTTTGAAGATGTCAATTCATGGGTGCTAGATTGGATGACAGAAAACACTCACTATAAGGCACCAGCAACTGAATTGCTTCGTGTCCTTCCTCTTGATCCTCCCCATGAAAGTGCACGTTGCATCTACAATGACCGCGAACTGACTGATCATTATATGCAAGTGCTCATGAAGCCTTTGAAGCCAGGGCAGGCCCCTCGAACCAAATTCCTCGTCAAGGAATTGTTGTATGTGCCTCGGACTGTCTATCGAATCCTAACGAAGACAATGAGTCCTATCAAAGGCCACGACTCTAATGATGAAGACGTCGTTGGCATCATGAAGAACATGCTTTTCAACATCATTCATGGCGTTCCCATCAACTTCCATGATTTCTTCATGAGGACTCTGGCTAATGTTGCACTACCTTTTGAGCTGAAGCCATATGCGCCTTGGATTATGAGATTCATAAGGGCAAGATCTTCACCAATTACAAAGTGACACTCAACCATGGTAGCTACTTGCCGCCCATTGAAGTCCTCAGCGACCGGTTTCATCATCGATGATAAGGGCAAGGCAGCTCTTGTGATCGATGAAGGCACTCGTCCATTGGATGGTCAATTCCGTCTAGCTACTTCTTACTCCACCAATGGCGATTACGCAACACATGACACTGCTGCAAATACCTCATTAAGCAAAATCCTCAAGCCCACGGCACCGTGGTGATGGTGACCGTGAGTTACTCCTCGGTCTTCATCGGAAGGTTGATCGCAATCACAAATGGGTGAAATGCCAATTTGCTGCAATTCTTCACAACATGACCTCAACCCATAATGCGGTGAAGAAAATCAGTATCACCTTCATGAAACCCTCAACCGCACTTTGGGTTGTTCTCACTCATGCATATTCATGGAAGAATGAAGACTATGGGTCTCCGGGAAGCATTTGGTGGTCTGCACCACCTCCAAAGAAATTCAAGAGAGTCAAAGTTCACGATCGGTGGTCGGCTCTTATTCTTCATCGCGTGGCCCTGATGAACATGAAGATTTGGGCGACACTACGGCAGGCCCTACATCAACAAACAACCCCGACAAGTTGGCGCTCCTCCACCAACTTGAAATTCTTCAGGGGCGTTAGTCCTCAGTTTCGATCCTTTTGGTCATTTGATGACAAAGGGGGAGAAATCTGAGTTAGTCTTCAAGCGGGTTTATATTATGGGTGTTTTGTTAAGTTACAACTCTCGTTCTTCCGAAACTTTTATTGGATCGAGTTGTAATCTTAAATCCGATGGTGCCTTGATACTTTTGGTCGTGCTCTGATGCTTTTGAGGCACTGAGCTCTGAAACTTTTGATGTGCTATTCGCATGCTTATTCCTCGTTAATATTATTGCACATCTTTGAATCTCATCGAGCACCATATTTCATCATACATTTCAAATTCTTCATATTATATATCAAATCGTGTATGAATTACAAGAAATAGGGGGAGATCTCCATGATTCAATTCTTCAAATGTGCATTGCCTCAAAAGCAAATTCCTCACTATGCACATATTTAGGGGGAGTTCTTCTATATCTTGCAATCAAATTCCTCAATATCAATATTTACACTTCATATGTTTATCCCCGTTGAAAACTTAACCTATGTTGTCATCAATCACCAAAAGGGGAGATTGTAAGTGCATCTAGTGCCCTTAGTGATTTTGGTGTATTGAAGACTTATAGGTTAAATGTAATCTTGCGCTTGTGAGTGTACACAGTCTATAAGTCTATGAGGAGTTTGATATTTACAGAGAAAGTCGACCCTAAAATGAAGATCTTCGATGAAGACTTTGATATTCGAAGACTTTACGAAGACTTTGAAAGTGAAGAAATTGGTGTGACCTTGAAGACTTGATATTCATTCGAGGAACATGAAGCGTGAAGACTTTTGTTTTCGTAGTTTCATTTTCTCTTTCTTGAGTCATAGGAAACACCGTCTTTATTAAAGGGGTCGAGGAAATACTAAGGAAAAATTTCCATGTGATGCTCAACACAAAATCCTACACCTACCAATCCCTTTGAGTGAAGCCATTGGAAATCTCATACTGATTCGATCAAATTCTTCATTGTGAGAGCGCAGTTCTTACAGTCAATGATGACTTTGTTCGATCGGGGAGTTAGGAATTCACCAGTCTGAATTGCCTACAGTGAGGAACATGATAGCCCCGAGGAATTTGAGAGTCAAATTTCCGACCGTTCTTTGTCTTCTTGGCTGTCCAAAATATCTTATCCACCTAACGGTCATATCATTGAAGGGCATTTATGTCTTATCATGTCGAGCTGCTCCCTAGGCTATAAATAGCCGCCCCTACAACCACTAGTTGGTTGGCTGCTCGAGAGAACTTGACACTTGTCATTTGAGAGCAACCCATCCTCAGGGACTTTGAGTGAAAATCATCGAGTGAGGAAAATCCCAAAACCAAACCCCACAAACCCAAAGTGATTGAGCATCATCAAGAAATTGATCTGCGTGGATCCGGCGCTTATTACCTTTGAAGATTGTGCTTCTTCCAGACGGTTAGGCGTCAAGGTCTAGAGCATCAAGAGGAATTGTGGATCGCCGAGTGACCAAGTCTGTGAAGGTTTGGAAGTCACTGAAGACTTACCACGAGTGATTGGGCGAGGCTGCGTGGTCTTAGTTCAAGGAGAATACGGTGAGGATGGGTGTCTGAGTTGCAGCTCGAGATCGGGTGTCGGGGCTGTGTGTCCTCGAGTTTAAATACTCGGCCGCTCCAACAGACGTATAACCGAGGCAGCGAGTTGGGCTGGTCTACCAAATCATTGTCTTCACCAATGGACCGTTCTATTTCCTCAACTCATTCATTTCCTCATTACTATGTTGAATGTTGTTCATATCGTGCTTGAAGACTTTGGTGAAGACTTTCACAAATTCCTCGAGTTCAATTTCTTGATCTGTTTGTCTTTATCTTGTTATCCTGTGTTTACGCTTTACGTACTCTGTGCTAGTCTTCATTTCATCATGATGACTATGGTTGTATCCTGTTATGTTTACTTCTGAGTACTAATTCCGCTGCAAGTAGTTCTTCGCTAAGGAATTTCCTCACCAGCAAATTCCTCAGTGAAGAATTCATAAAAAATCGCCTATTCACCCCCCCTCTAGTCGATATAACGCACTTTCAGAGGATCAAGCCCCTCCCTAGCGGCCTTACCCTTTTCGGCCGCCGAGAACCTCCTAATCGATGCTACGGGAGCAAGACGGAGAAGGAGAAGAAATGGGCAGCGAGAAGACGAATGAGAAGATGAGTGAGGGGGCTCTGCCCCTCCCCTCATTTATAGTTGAGGAAGACCAACCGCCGGCCTCCGCGACCTCGCGCCATGATAATCTTCTGCATGCCGCATCGTCCCGTCAAGTCGAACAGTTGCCGAGGCGACGTGGGGAAGCGGAGACGCCCACGTCCCATCAATCGCCACGCGTCATCAAGGCCGCAGGCGGTTAGGGCCCGTGGCGCTCCGCACTTGCCCTTTGGCTTCTCTTGGAAGCCAAGTCCGAGCGCGCCTTGGGCCCAGGGGCTACTGTCGGCGTTCTGGATATGGGGGTATCGAGACTTGCGTGCCTGCGGCCCACCGCGTGGCTCCATCGACAGCCTGGTACGGCCCGACTTCAGAATCAACGACTCAAGACCCTCACGAGGGGCCAAGCCTCGCGAGGCGGACAACACCAAGACCCCCAAGAGGATCGGCCTCCTCAGGCTGGCTCCCGAGGGGTGGAGAGTTCTATGCAATGTTCACCTCATGAGGCTCAGCTGATGTGAGCCATGACAACCAAGGCCAGGTGGGCGCCAGGCGGGCCCAGGCGGGCGCAGAGTGCCAGTTTCCTCTTCGGTGCAAGGGGGGCAAGCTGCAGGCGCGGAGTCCCGAGGAATCAGCCAAAGGTTTCCATTCTGGTGCAACAAGACTAAGACCGCCAGGACGGCAGGACGGAGGTCATCACCGAGCCCACCGCAGCGTCACAACCAGAGGCTTTTCGCAGGCGAAGACCGCTTTAGTCAGGATAGGATGTACTACTTGAATCTTTTCAAATCTGTCCGTTGCGGGATCCCTTCCCAACAACATTTGGGAAGAGGACCAAGGCCACTATAAATAGGACTTAGCCACCACCATAGAGGGCGATCGAAGGCCGATCAGATCCATTCTCACCCGACACCTCACCAGCTCTCTTGAGCTCAAGAACACCTCACCTCCTGAGGCCAGTTCATCCACTGTACTAGTTCATCCTCAGCCCTTCGAGGAAATCCACCAAAAATACTGGAGTAGGGTATTACACCGCAACGTGGCCCGAACCCGAATAAACTGTTGTGTCTCTTTGTCTCTTTGAGCCCGACGCGCTAGGCTTAGGAGGATTGCAAGTAGGCAGGCTGGGTAGGTTGAGATCTCCGCACGCACGCCAGAGTTCGAACCTTTCAAGGGTTTGCGGAACCCATAATCCGACAGTGTCATTGGGTTCAGATGAACCCAATGAAACCTGCCTGGTACGTACATGTATGTACTACTTATCAGGCCTGCACCCATTAAAAATTTGAGTCTGACCGCATCAGCTGCCAACTCACATGCATAGAACAATAAAAAAGGTCCTAAAAGCCCATGAACAAATTAGTACCTCTCATGCCCATTATCGCCAGTTCGTTAATAGCCTATACACGGAGGGCATCTGAACGCCTCTTCCTCACTTCCCCAACTCGCCTTTCTCTCTCTCGTCTCACCTGTTGGTCGTCGCTTCAATCTCGCCTCCCTGGACATCGACGACAAGTGGCCAAACAAAGAATTACAGATCAACAACGGCAAGTGCTGAACTGCAGTTTAATTTGCAGTAAGATTACCTTCCTTCACTCCTCCAGTCCTCCGCATCTCTTCCCTCTCGTGCATGCTCTACCTAGTACGGGAAACATTTTGCCCTAATTTTCTATTCCCTCTGGCCTAAAGGTGGACTGAAAGTGGGCTGCAATTTAATTGCACCAGCCGGGTCTTGAACTCAAGACCTCTTGGCTCTGATACCATGTAGAAGTGCATGCTCTAGCCAATGCAGCCAAAAGACGGATATGATGGACGAGACTAGGCAGCACATTATACGTCAACAAAAAGAAGCCGATCACCAAATCCAGATAATGCAGGCATATCGAGGTCAACCCATTATACTAAGCAAAGTGCATCAAATGACGCTGCAAGTAGTCTCATGAAGTCTTCTATTCAGAGAGAAATTAATTTCGATGAGTTGCCTTATGATCCGGCTGACCGGAAGAGAATTTCATATTACACAAGAAATCCTAAGAAGCAAGATGAGATTACGCAGGGATATTTAACGAAGGGACCTTAGATGCCGCGGTCTAATTTTGAGTATCCGTACATGGACATTGGAGATACTCCGCGAAGATTTAGTCCAGACTGGTTTAAAGATTATGGTGGTTGGCTTGAGTATAGTGACAAGGTGCATATGTCATTTTGTTTGTGTTGCTATCTTTTCAGATATTATAATGAGGGACAAGCTGGGAGTGATGCATCTGGAATTAACAGCTGGAACGGTTGGAACAAGAAAAGTAGGTTGGATACCCATGAGGGTAAGGGTAATGTTAATATCTTTCATAATGTAGCAGTAAAACAATGTGATGCTTTGATGAATTAAGATCTATCAATTTAGGTTGCGCTCAATAGGCAAACTGATCTTACAAAAAAATGTTTTCTCTCAATAGTAATGATGTTGTGTTTGATCTTTTTAAGGCGATGAAGAAATCAAAAAGGGACGCAGTGAAATGTGGGTGACTTTACATGATTCTTTGGCATGATGGAACTTTTATTTTAAATTTGTCAAACTAACTTGTTATTTCCTTTAATTTTTCAGGAAGAGGGGAAGTTGCACTTGAACTATGATGTCTTTTTTTACTACTCTTCTATTTATACTATGTCAACAAGTGATTTATAATGTTGTCCGCTCGGTATGTCATGCACTCTTCAATTTTACAGTAACCAGTATGGGTCATAAGTGATATCATATTGATATTCATTGCCCTTTTTTGAGTGCTATATTTTTTTTGTGATATAGAGCAAAATAGGACTTATTTCATACAAAATTTTCGCAACTAGTTAGTAAGCGAACCCATTGGCTAAAATTTCTGGCTCCGCCCCTGCTTCTAATGAGAGTTGAGATCTAGATACGGCGACGTCAGATCTGGACCATCTCACCGCACGTGTTGCCATGGAGTTGCGAGTCACTTTCTTTCCCGAGCGATTCAGTAAGCCGTGAATATTATAGAAATACAACATGCAAGTGCAGTCTGTACCAGTCTACACCTACCATGTGTAGTTCATAGGCGAGAATGAGAACACGCATGTTTTCTTTACCACGACACGTGTGTAAAGAAGTCAATATGACGAGCTTACAATTCTGGGCACTGGTTGTTGGCATGGCCAGTTGCGGAGTTGCAGGCTTTGCAACAAGTGTGCGCACCATTTTTAACACTGGCCCCTTAGTCTTTGAAAAGGGGGTTGGGGGTTCTTTTTTTCGGTAGAGGGGACAGCAATATTTTGAAAATATTGTAGTATTAACACTATAGTTTTTAGTGGTAACCAAACAACATTGCCATAGTTCTAAAAGCTATAATATTCTCTCAATGCATAGAGAAAACAAAGTTATCAAACATGCCTTAGTGTTCTATTACCAAGTTGTTTCTCGGATGTCACAATTAATTAGCTTTTAGAACCCCTCACAAATACATTTGCATGCTCACAAAGAATTTTGTTGGCCTTCCTGTCGATATTTTCCCAACACTATGTCGGTTGGAGGTGTCCTGGTCAACGTGGAGTAGGCACGCTTGTGCGCCATGTCGCAGCCCCACACAATCTCTCACTGCAGAACGCCGCCCCCTCACTCCCCTTCCCAATGTTGCCACCCACGTTGCACCATGCAACCTGGCCCCGCCACAGCCGGCTCCGAGCACCTCCACTTCGAGTGTCATCGACCTAGATGGGTCGCCGCACTCCGCTACCCCATCCCGTCCCGCATTTTCCACCGTACCTATTCTTGCATTCCATGTCACGCACCTCCGTGTTGCATGTCGCAATGTGCGGCGTACCACCATGCCCTGGCCCCCAGATGCAACATGAGGATGACATGTCGGGCAGGAGAG
Organism: Aegilops speltoides; assembly: GCA_021437245.1. Taxonomy (NCBI): domain Eukaryota; kingdom Viridiplantae; phylum Streptophyta; class Magnoliopsida; order Poales; family Poaceae; genus Aegilops; species Aegilops speltoides. The sequence continues at coordinate 341,504,487 of CM038145.1, read as the reverse complement.
CAAAGGAGGGAGGGGATGAATGGAAGGAGCCACTGACTAAATAATCATGCACTTTATAGTGAAGTGCATGCGCTAAAAAAATCAAGATCTCTTTTTGGTGTAGTTCACATCTTAACGTATTTCATCATGGAACTCCACTCGCGTGTAGACTATATCCCTGTATAGGAATGTTCTTTTTTTTATTTCTAAAAAGTTGGGCGCCGTCCAATAGCAATTTCTGGATATTAGGGTGCTTAAAATCAGACAACAGCAGCACATAAAGCCAGCATGAAGTCTGGCAGTGCATTTCAAGTATTTAAAACTCGGCAGACTGCTTAAAATCTGTTCAGAAAATTACACCATTGTTTCAGTTAAGGCAAGGGCCGTGTTGCTGTCAGATTTCTTGGGCCAACCAGCATTGTGCGCTCGACATCTTGTAGAAACTATAAACCTGAAAGTGCAATGTAGTGACAAGCAACTGATGGAGCAAAAGAGGCCATCCAATCCAAGGGATGAGGAGTCTCCTTGTACAAGTTGCAGAATCACTCGAGACGAAACAAAGTGTCCCAGAAAGCTAAGCTTAATGCTAGAGGCTCTCTTCCTTCTTGTCATAACCGTCACGGGAAGAAACGTCAGCAGCTGATGTACCCTGCCAAAAGTGAATATGGATCAGAGTATCAAATACAAGAGGCGCTCGCAACTTTTGTCCCATGTGCTAACAGGTAGCATGCAGAATTCTGAAGAAAAATAAGGAGACATATCAGATATCCTTGTTCTTCTCTAACAGGAAACAAGGGACACAATGTTACTAAATTTCAAGACGAGGAATCAAGACCAGAATAACACAGATGAAAATGAAAAATTGTGACGGACAATAACAATAATCTTCTAGGCTACTCACAGAATTCTTTGTTTTAGAACCTAATGCTTGTAACTTAATCTGCTGTTCATAGGTATATGGAATAGATCAATCTATCATATCTCTCTCTTATAATCCCTCTGTCCGAAAAAGATTGTCCCTCAAATGGATGTATCTAGCACCAAGTTAGTGCTACATACATCCATTTGAGAGATAAGCTTGGGACAAGCTTTTTCGGACGGAGGGATTAGTTACTTACTTACTTATGCACAACAACAACAACAACAACAAAACCTTTTGTCACAAGCAAGTTGGGGTAGGCTAGAGATGAAACCTAACAAAAACCACTGAATAGTTACTTATGCACAACCAAAGTAAAATAATCCCATGCTCAATTAGCACAACTATGTTCATCGCCCAGCATGTACAAAATATTCCACCAAACATGAAACTGGAAATGCATGCAAGAAAATGGACAGACAGTAGGCTAAGTTGCTTAGTTCTGAAGATAAGTTAATAGGCTTCGTAATTACAGCAAATGAGACCAGTAGGCCACAACAGAAACAAGAAACAAGAACTATAAAGGTTGTTGCTGAAAAAATGCATAATTTAGAAGTTAGAACCCATGCAAAAGTTCACCTGATCCAACATTGTAATACTAGAGATGTTATCCATTGCCTGCTTCACGACCTATACGGAAGACAACTTTGTCAAATATGGCATATGTCACCAACAATAGTAAATAATGTTAGTACATCGACAAATGCAAGCACACTGTCACACTGTACCTTAATCATGTGTTTTATCTTACTTAAACGAGCCATTAACCTCTGCTGCTCCCGATTCTGCTCCACCCAATTGAGCCTCCGGCTGGACAATGGCTATTAGATAATTGCAAGAAACTTGTTAACGCCATAGTTACAATGCACTTAAAATATTATTATGCATTTGGCCTCAGATAATTATTAATGTTTTGAACTAACACGGAGAAGGTGTGACAACATGCATTCTATCATTTGAGCAGAGAATTACCTGATCTGGATTATCTGGTTTGCGCTGCAACACCTGATTGAGTTCCGTGAGTACATGTTCTGCAATGTTATATTGCTTATTCTGCGAAAACTTGCACATTTTACTCGATGTTTCTGCAAGTTCCTACAAAATAGCAAATTAGCAGTTTGTCAAATCTTAAAATAATGATAAATATTCATCAAGGCTTAATAATAACAGTCTGGCACACATACAAGTAAGTCATGCTCAAATTTGTGGATCTGGCTCCGCATATCCGCATCCTTGCCAAGCATACACTTCCATGTCTCCCACTTCTTCAATTCCCAGCCTTCCCGCTGTTTTGGTCTACGTACAATGCCTGCCTTCTTGTAGACATCTAAACGTACAAGTGACTTCACACAAATGTAGGATTGCATGTTGTACGGCTTTCGGGGACTGAAATCTAACAGGTACACCGACCTACTCTGGTTAACATCAAAGTTCTCACCGAACAACTCACACGAAAAGACAGTATTCCTGAAAAGTTGTGTGAGGATCCTATCCCTGTGGACAAAATGTGGCCCTGGAATATAATTTGGTGTGTGCTTAATATTGTACTTCTGACTCCAACTTTGTTGCTCTACCGTGCTGTCAAGTGTCCATATCTGCAACTCACCAACAAGAGCTCTGGGATCATAACGACTTGTTTGAGCAGTTACTATACATATTTTCCCATCTATATCTCTGATCCAGAACTTACGAGGACCATAACGATCATGATCTTCACGTGCTGCCGGCAGTTGTATCGTTGCAAAACTTTCTTCCCTGAGATCAAAGGAAATAACTGCATGCTGCCAGCTAGCTAACATGTCTTCAGTTAACCAATACATTTTGCCATCAACATTGACAACTCCAGAGTTTCTCACAGTGATCAAGCTAAGAGCTTCTGGGGTTCGGATATCTTTCCATTTCTCATCACCAAGCATGTAAACCTGAATGACACCGAACCTGTCTTTGTTATGGGGGCGACCCTCGACACAATCACCAAGGAAGTGTGTAATCTTGTATTCTTTTGTCACGGGATGAAATCCAAAGCTGTAGAAAGAGAAGTGATCACCTTTAACATTCTTCGCAGGTTTCTCAAGATGGAGACATTCACCAGTTGCAAGGTTAGCTATCTTGATAGTTGATGTCTTTGTGTATAAGCCGAGGAGTCCATTGCATGAACCAAAAAGGAAATCATCAGGCCCAATCACTGGCACTGCATATGTCGATGGCGACCAGGCTTCGTCAATCAGGATAGCATCACTAGGGTAGGGCCTGCCTGAGGCCGACTCTTGCGGGAAGAACAGAAGGGCATCTCGGGGCGCACACTGGAGGTGTGATGCGACAAACTGCGGATCCCAGATGAAGTTGTGCCAGTGCTTGCAGACACCAACGCACCTCAACAAAGTGCTGACTGGAAGCCTAAAAAATATCCACTCAATGAGGTCTTCTGGGAGACTGTTTATAATGCATTCCTCATTTCTTTGCTTCTTTGCTTTGTTTTCCTCGGAAACCATAGTAGGCAAAATCTAGACTCCGGCCCAAGGAGACCTAGGTACCGAATCCTTCTGCAAACACACATACAAAAAACAATAGGGCAAACTGCGTAAAGATTACGATTAACAGTAATTTGCTGGGAAGTGACATGAAGTTTAGGTAAAGTTTATCAGATGTTTAAGTTTATCTACTGCGAACGGGTAAAGAAAGAAATAAGTGGCGGATCTGTAGCAAATACGGAGCCTTGTATGGCCATTGACTAATAATAATTATAAGCAAAATCATAAGCACATCAATATACATATGTTCGTACAATGTTGAAAGATAAAGCTAGTTTAAAACTGAAGGCATGGTCAAGTGCACCACTACAACATGCCCTGACCAACTCTTTGCACAACAGAATGTGTGAATCAGCGCAACAACCATACAACATAGAAATAGTTTACACCGAAGCATTGGACAGAACAAGCAAATAGTGCATCAGCGATAAAGAGAACCGGCCGTTTGATTATCGAGTGTGTGCTTGCGCGGGAAGTTTGGGCCAAGGTGTTGACGGCATTAGGAATCCCACATGGCGCGCCGCATGCGGGTGAGGCACTACAGGATTGGTGCACCGGAACGCCTTGTAATCCGCGTTGTAACATAACTGTGGAGGGCTCTTCACCCTTTCTTCTAGTATAATATATGATACGACACTCGTGGGTATTCGAGATAAAAAAAAAAAAAAAAGAGAACCGGTCGTCGACAGCAATTTCTGCACCAATTGTAAGTTTCAGTGGCTACGGGGGGCGTCAATCTCTGCACCATTTGTAAGTTTCAGGTAATACGCAGAAGCAGAACAGACAGACAGTAACATAATGATACCATGAATCAGTTGATTCCCGAAACATGTTTTCTGGGCGTAAATCTGGTAATTGCTCTCTAGCCTCAACCTATGCTGAGAAATGTGAGGGCGGTAAGAGAGGGGGCCAGAGCTTACCGCCACCGAAGGCCGCCTCGCGTCGCCTCCCTGGAGGCCGCGAGTTGCGAGGCCTCGCTTCGCCGGCAGAGGCTCCTCCCTCGCCGCAGCGGCAGGGCACGGGCGCTATGTGTCTAGGGTTAGAGCCGGTTAATGGAGATTGGGGATTTAACTTTTTTTCGCGATCGGGCGGGCACCGGGGAAGGGAGCAAATGACCCACGAGGCCTTTTCCTTCGGGAACAGGACACTTTATTTTGTTGTTGATTAAAAAAACATATTTTTGTTGAATTTACTAAAAAACATATTATTATTTTTCTTGAAAACTTTGATAGTATTTGAATGCCATTGTTTGGATGTTTTTCGGGTTCAGGATTCAGGAGTTCTTTTTTTTCCTGAAAGGCATGAACTTGCTTTCTTGTAAAGATATGCATGGATTAATAATACTAAAGTTTGCAAGGAGAAATAATTGTGACATAGGTGGAAGTCATTCATCTATAGGAATGGCCATACTATTATGCTTACATTTCAAGGTAAGCTAATTTGCTTATTTTAATATGGCAGAGGAAACTATAATAGATACAGTTAACGGAAACTAGCGAACTAAAGTTGAAAGGGGATTAAAAAAATATTACATCATATGTAAACATCTACCATCATCTATCTAGGACTTCCTATCATGTCAACAGCACTATCAATCGCTCGAGTTATAGCTTGTAGTCATGTTAAACTCATACTCCCTTCGTTCCAAATTACTCGTCGTAGTTTTAGTTCAAATTTGAACTAAAACCACGACGAGTAATTTGGAACGGTTGAACTAAAACTACGACGAGTAATTTGGAACGAAGGGAGCACTATTTTGTCAGCCAACTTTTTGGGCAGAATTAGGCTCAAAATTCAAAGAGGCCTTATATGTTTGGACGGAGGGTCCGAGGGAGAGTACCTTCCATTGGCGAATCTACAAAAGATAAAGGTTTGCTGACCAATATGTTTACAGCTGTATTTCCTTCTTTTCTTGCTCATTGTTATGTCCACTTTTGTAGTACCTAAGTTGGTGTTCTCTTTTATTTCTTGTGCACGCATTGCCATTCAGTGTGTCATGCCCTGGCCGGCATGAGGAGTTGTTGCATGTCTACTGCTTCTACCTGACTACAGGTACAAGTTGACATCAATGTCTGTGATCTGAACTTTCTTCTCGGGTTAGGCATTCAAGGACAATTTTCTTTACTATGCAAAAAAGCAAAATTTCTGAGAAGCAGAGGTCTTGAAAATGTTGCTTGTCTAGAACACACACAAGGTGTGAGCAGAAGGTCAGATTATCTACTTATCTACTTACTATTAAACAAGCAAACATTATCTTCTCTAAACGCACCCCGTCTAAGGTACACACAACAACACACAACAATTAGAGCCACACGATTAGCCTAATCATCTAGATCTAACCATTAACAGAACATCTAAGCCGTAACAAAAAATACATTTAGCAATTTGACGGAGCGGACGAAAACTCTGCCGTGCGTGCCCCGCGCCCGCATTTGTTCAGCTATTTAGGAAAGAAAAATACAGGATATTCGGGAAACATCAGGTGCACAACTAACTTTCACGCCTCCCCATCGCCGACGCCTCCCCCGCCCGCTCAATGCTCCAGGAGCTTGGCCGCGCCCCTAAGACGGGATCGTCAACTCCTCTCGCGCCATCATTGCAGCCGTTGCTAACGCTGACGGTGCTCATCAGATCACCGAGGACCTCGAGAATTGCTGCACGGTGGTGCTGGCGTGCAACTACTGCTCGACCCCGTGCGACGACCGCCGGGTTGGTAACTTGCCGCAGCGCTAGGAGCGGTAGAGCCCACACCGCGCGCTGGATTGTGGAGGTGGTTGGGCTTGGATCTCGTGAGATTGTTGCGGCTGTGTCCTACTCCTCCTGTGGCCAGAACCCTCTCCCCGATTTGGATTTTTCCTCCGGCCACGCCCCCTGCCCACGCACTACTCAGGCGTGAGGGCCATAGAAGGGCGAACGAAAGAAGGGTTCTCTTCTTCTTCCGTCCAATCCACACACATCACAGTCCACCGAGGACTTGCCCAGGTGAGGAGTTAGTTAATTTGGGGGTTTCTGTTTCAATTTTGCTGAATTGTGTGTGATTTAATGGTGTGTCGTGTAGAGCAAAGGCTGCTTCGGTGTCACCACTGGAGGAAGAATTGGTGGTGAGCACCCAGTATTTGATGCACCTCTGCAGGGTCGTCGAGGCGAAGGACGGCGGCCTAGCCTGCTTACACATGATGGAACGCACATTGATGACGATGCGGTACCAGGCCTGGAGAAGAGATCCTGAGGTATGTATGAACCCTTCTGAGCTTTTTAGTTGAGTGACTGCAGAACTGAAGAATTTTGTTTTTGTACTCTTGTAAAGTTGATTCAGCCATAGCCTTAGAGTTCAAGAGCATGGGTGTCTTAACTTTTCAACATTATATCAATATATTGTACTGTTTTTGGATTGATGATGATGAGTTGTAAATTTGTGAAGTGCAATGAAATTCGGTTCAGTAATTCAATTTTTAGACATAGAAGATACTATACTACAGCTCAGAATTAAAAGGCTTGGTCGCTCTCTCTCATACTTTGCAAGTCCTACCGACTTTTCCTTGTGGTAGGAGGAAAGGATATTGGATCTGGGTACGTGACGGAGGGGCAAAAGGATATTCAGATTTCTATTGCTCCTAACTGATGGAAATTGGATGTTATATGGATGGATGAAATGACAGTTTCACCTCGAGAAGTAAGAAAAGCAGTCTCTCCCTCTCATAATCTAACTCTTTAAAAGCTTATGCAGTCACTAATTACAAAGTGGAGAATTCTTCCTTAGCACGTAAGTGGAGAACATCCTTGCATGAAATTCTGTATTGTTATGTATTGCACATCACTATGTGGCCTGTTGAACACATATAATCAGCGCCATTTTATCATGTTGGTGCTTTCATACGGTATTGGATGTGTATATAAGTAGTTGCCCATTCGAGCATCCCCCCTTCCTCTCTCCCGCGACCGCGTCGCCCCATGGTGGCAGTCACGACCAACCTCCTCCCCTGCGCCTCTCCTCCCTTCCTCCTCGCCACCGCGCCGCCGCGCCCATTCTTGGCTCTGCCCGGCGACGCTGTGGCGGTGGCCTGGCCTTTCCCTCTTGGGTGTCCGCCGTGACGGGCGACCGGCGGTGCTTCTGGCGGCGGCGGGGCTCCTGCATAGCGGGTGAACTCGACGGCAGCCGCTTGGCCGTTGGCGGCGAAGCGCAATGGCGTTGTCTGGCGGCGCTTCGGCCCAGATCTGGGCCTCGGCGGGCTGGCGGCGGGGTGGGTCTACTTTGTGGCTTCCGGGAGGCAGGGGAGAGGCGATGAGCGGCAGGGTGTTGGCGGCGCCATCGCCGGCTTGCTGCAGCGTGGCGGCGGGGCTTAGCGGGCCCGTTTTAAGCCTGGCCGGGCCAGGGGTGGCCTGGCTTGCCCTGCCGCCGCGTCCGGACGCCTACCGCGACAGTGCCGGAGGCTCTGGCCTCCCGCATGACGGCGGTGGAGGTGGTTCCCTCCCGTTCAGCTTCGGTGTTGCTTCTCCCTCCGCGGGGCGCTTCTCTCCGGTCCTCTTGGCCTCGTGTTGGTGTTCGGAGTGAGGCGGCGTGGGTGGCGGCGCAACCGCGATGGCGCATGGTGGTGGGAGGCAGTCTCGCTGGTCGGCTCCGGTCCGTTGGACGGTGGGGATTGGAGTATGGGAGAAATCCTTGCCGGTCTTCGGCTCCGATGCGGTGACACCTGCGGGTGCCACCATTCCTTCCTGAAGGGTGTCGGTGATATCCATCTCCCACCTCCCTCCGCGTGTCGGGGAAACCCTAGGACATGTCCGGGCAGCAGCGTCGTCGGCGTCGCTTTCCTTCTTGGAGGTGTTGTTTTGTACGCGGTGGTTCGGAGCCTCGGGTTGTAGTGGTTTGTCTCTGGTGGGCGCAGCGGTGGCGGGTCATCCGCGCTTTGTCGAGCTGCCATTATTGGCATTTGTTTCTTCTTCTTTTTCTTTTGGGCTTGTTGTGTTGTTCACCCCAGCAATCTTGTAGCGGTGTTGGTTGCTTTGGAATACAAAGCGGGGGATACCCTTTTTCTGTACATAAGTAGTTGATTGGACTGCAATGTTCATGTCAACTGGCAAGACTTGTTATTTGATCATCCTTGTTTGCTTGCTTTGTTGTCCTGTCCTAAAGGCTGGTGGCCTTCTGATTTCCTCATTGTATATATTTTTTGAAACCTAAAAGATTGCTTCAACAACAAAGTGTGTTCACTGCCTTTATTAACTCTGAGAATTAAACATTCGTAACATTGTGCCATTGACTAGGTGTTGTGCGTATGCTCTGGAGATTAGCTATGTTCAGTTTGGCTTTACAGCATGGCAGCATCCTAACATGGCAATAGCTAATCAAATGACTCAGTAGTTATATGTTTCCATTTAACCACCAAGTGTAAGAGGCACAAAGCACATATTCGGAAAATGACAGTTGAAAATTTACATATGCTTTAGCTTTTAGTGAAAAAAAAACAGTTGCATTATGTGTCATCCTCTTACGTGCGACTAGAACTAATATTTTATCAGCCAATACAAAATACTCCCTCCGTTTCTAAATATAAGTCTTTGTAGAGATTTCACTATGGACCACATACGGATGTATATAGATGCATTTTAGTGTGTAGATTCATTCATTTTGCTCCGTATGTGGTCCATAGTGAAATCTCTCCAAAGACTTATATGAGAAAAAAAATTGATGGATAGAACTACTTGGATTGTGGGCATTTCTGAAACCATATGTAAAGAGGGGTTTGCTTTAAATTGGTGATGTTGTTACGCAAAGTTGGTTGGATAGCAACTTTTGTCCCGTCCCTGTATGTTGACCTAATGTTTGTATCATACTAACACGTGCTCTAGAAATTATACACAGTTTGCAGCACAAGTTTCTGACACTGACAAGCAGAGATCGGACGCCTCAAGTTCCTGAAGTTCATTGCAAAAAAGGAAAAGTTAGTGAACTTGATGAATACACACAATGGAATTCTCGATTTTTATGTGTGCCATTCAAAAGATGTAGCTTTAAGACATATTTGTAAGCCTTGGAGCTTGTACATTGGCATGATACCTCATAAGTTACAGGGGAATCGGTGATGCCACATTCAATACCAGAGATAGTTTTTTTTAGAGAATGATCAGAGAGTTAAGAAGGATGAGGTGACATGCTTTTGTTAGTTTTTTTTTGTTGAGAAAACATGCTTTTGTTAGTTGTTGAGGATGATTGGGGCTGCTGTGTTGGCCTTTGCCTAGCTGTATGGATCCGGTTGTAAAACTTTCTGCTTCTACTAATAGATACGCATTGCTCGTGACAACTATTCCGTTAAATTTTGCATCTGGAACTTTACATATGATTTTTTGGGATAATAACTGTAATTAGATGAGTGACATTTCTTTTCTATTGTGCCATCGTGCGTTGCACGTGCCAGCTTACTAGTTGATAGAAAACAACAAGGAGGGACAAGATGAGATCCGGAGACCTAGTAACACAGGCCGTCGGGGACATCAAAACCTAGCACGGCAAAGGTTTAAATCACGGCGCCAAGTGTATATCGTGAGAACTGGATCAGCAACGACACAGAAAACCAGCATGAAGTCTGGTGGCGTGTCTCAAGTTTTTAAACATGACAAAGTGCTTAAAATCTATTCATAAAATGAACCACTGTTTCTGTTCGAGGTAAGGCGCAATGTTCCAGTCGGATCTCTAGGGCCAAGCAGCGTTGTGCCCTCGACATTTGTAGAAACCACAAACTTGAAGTGCAATGCAATGACAAGCAACTGATGGAGCAAGAGGCCGAATCGGCGCGCGAACAATGGTTGCGCACGTCCAATCCAAGGGAGCAAGTGTCTCCTTGTAGAAGTTGCAGAATCTCTCAGGACGGAACAGAGGCAATTGGTAAGAACTGCCCCAGGAAAGCCAGGTTCAATGCTGAAGGCTCCCTTGTTCCTCCTTGTCAGGACTGTCACTGGAAGAGGCGCAAGAAACTGAAGCATCCTGCCAAAAGTGAACGTGGATCAGGATATCAAAACCAGAACAATACAGATTAAAACAAAATTATGTAGTGAATGATAAAAATAATCTTCTTGGCTACTACTCACAAAGTTCTTTGTTTCAGAACTCCATTCTTGTAACTTAATCTGCTGTTCATAGGTATATGGAATAGATCAATCTATCATGCCTCTCTTATACGTAGTTACTTATGCACAACAACAACAACAACAAAGCTCTTGTCTCATGCAAGTTGGGGTAGGCTAGAGATGAACCCAACAGAAACATCTGAATAGTTACTTATGCACCATCAATGTAAGATATTTCAGTGCTCGATTAGCACAAGCACAAGTGCACAACTATGCTCACTGCTCAGCATGTACAAAGTATTCCATCAAACAATGAAACTCGAAATGCATGCAAGAAAATAGATAGACAGTAGGCTAAGTTGCTTATTTCTGAAGATAAGTTAATAGGCATCGTAACTACAGCAAATGAGACCAGCAGGCCAGAACAGAAACGAGAACTGGAAGGTTGTTGCTGAAAACATGGATAATTTAGAAGTCAAGTAAGAACCAATGCAAATTCACCTGATCCAACATATCCTGTGCCTGCTGCACAACCTATAGGAAGGACAACTTTGTCAAATGTGGCATATTTCAGCAACAGTAGTAAATAATGTTAGTACATCAACGAATGTGAGCACACCAACACACTGTACCTTCATCATGTCTTCCGTCTTACTTAAACGAACCTCTAACTTCTGCTGGGCCTGACTGTACTCCACCCAATTAAGCCTCCTGATGGACCTTAGCTATTGGACACTTGCAAGACACTTGTTAACACAGTAGTTACAATGCACTTAAAATATTATCATGCATTTGGCCTAAATAATTATAAACGTTTTGAACTAACATGTGAAAAGTGTGGTAACATACAAGCTATCATTTCAGTAAAAAAATTACCTGATCTGGATTATCTGGTTTGTGCTGCAACACCTGTTTGAGTTCCGTGAGTACATGTTCTGCTATGTTATGTTGCTTATCCTTCAAAAACTGGCACCTTTTCCCCATTCTTTCTGCGACTTCCTACAAAATGGCAAACTAGCAGTTTGTCAAATCTTAAAATGATAATTAATATTCATCAAGGCCTAATAATAACAGTCTGGCCAACATACAAGTAAGTGGTGCTCAAATTTGTGCATCCGGCACTGCAAATCCGCTAACTTGCTAAGCCTACGCTTCCATGTCTCCCACTTCTTCAACTGCCAGCCTTCCCACTGTTTTGGTCTACGTACAATGCCAGCCTTCTTGTATATATCTAAACGTACAAGTGACTTCACACATATGTAGGATTGCATGTTGTACGGCTTGCGGGGGCTGAAATCTAACAGGTTTACCCCCTTACACAGGTTAACATCACAGTTCTCGCCGAACAACTCATACGCATATACGTTATCGCTGCAAAGTTGTGCGAGGATCCTATCCCTGTGAACAAAATGTGGACGTGGAATGTAATTTGGTGGGTTCTTAATATTGTATTTCTGGCTCCACCTTTGTTGCTCTACCGTGTTGTCGAGTGTCCAGATCTGCAGCTCACCAGCAAGAGCTTTGGGACCATAACGACTTGTTTGAGCAGTTACTATACATATTTTCCCATCTATATCTCTGATCCAGAACTTGCGAGGACCAAAATAATCATGATCTTCACACGCTGCTGGCAATTGAATCATTGCAAAACTTTCTTCCCAGAGATCAAAGGACATAACTGCATGCTGCCAGCTAGCTAACATTTCTTCAGTCAACCAATACATTTTGCCATCAACATTGACAACTCCAGAGTTTCTTACACTGATCAAGCTAAGAGCTTCTGGAGTTCGGATATCTTTCCATTTCTCATCACCAAGCGTGTAAACTTGAATGGTGCTGAACCTGTCTTTATTATGGGGGCGACCCTCAACACAATCACCAAGGAAGTGTGTAATCTTGTATTCTTTTGTCACAGGATGAAATGCAAAGCTGTAGAAAGAGAAGTGATCACCCTTCACATTCTTCGCAGGTTTCTCAAGATGTAGACATTCACCAGTTGCAAGGTTAGCTATCTTGATAGTTGATGTCTTTGTGTATAAGCCAAGGAGTCCATTGCATGAACCAAAAAGGAAATCATCAGGCCCAATCACTGGCACTGCGCGTGTCGATGGCAACCAGGCTTCGTCAATTAGGATAGCATCACTAGGGTAGGGCTCGCCTGAGACCGACTCTTGCTGGAAGAACAGAAGCACATCTCGGGGCGCACACTGAAGGTGTGATACGACAAACTGTGGATCACGGACGAAGTTGTGCCAGTGCTTGCAGACACTGACGCACCTCAACAAAGTGCTCACTGGAAGCCTCAAAAATATCCGCTCAATGAGGTCCCCTGGGAGACTGTTTATAATGCATTCGTCATTTCTTTGCTTCTTTGATTTGATTTCCTCAGAAGCCATAGTAAGCAAAATCTAGGCTCCCGGGGAAACCTAGGTACCGAATCCTTCTGCAAACACACATAAAAAAAAGGCCAAACTGTGTAAAGATTATGATTAAACTAAGAGTAATATGCTGGCAAGTGACATGAGGTCTAGGTAAAGTTTAACAGATGTTTAAGTTTATCTACTGAGAATGGGTAAATAAGGAAATAAGCAGCGGACCTGTAGCAGATATGGAGCCTTGTGTGGCCATTGACTAAATAATCATAAGCAAATCAATATGCATATGATGCCTAAAATGTTGAAAAACAAATCTAGTTTAAAACTGAAGGCATGGTCAAGTGCACATATCAAGATGCAGATGAAATACAAGGTGGGTACTACACTACTACAAAATGCCCTGAATGACTCTGCACAGCAGCATGTGTGCATGAGCGCAACAACCATGCAACTCAGAACAAGCAAACGGTGCATTTGGCATTGGGAAAGACGGCACGCATCCGAATCAACCAACCAAAACTGCATCAGCGACAACGAGAACCGGACGTGGACAGCAATCTCTGCACCATTTGTAAGTTTCAGTGACTACGGTAATATGCAGATGTCTAAACAGACAGTACCACAACGGTACCGTGAACCAGTTGATTCCAAGACATGTTTTCTAGACGGGAGTTCTTGCAAGTGAACGCTCTCTAATGAAATCTCTATACCTATGCGCAGCCGTGTGGATGTGAGGGCAGAGAAAAGGAGGCCCGAGCTTACCGCCACCGCGTCGACCTGCACGCCGCCGAGAACCCAAAGACCACCTCGCCTCCCCTCCCCTCCCCTCCCCTCCCTCGAGCACGCGAGTCGCGCGGCCTCGCTTCGACGGCGGAGGCTCGTCTCCCGCCGCAACCGCAGCCGCACCGCACCGCACGGGCGGTCTGTGTCTAGGGTTAGGCGGGGAAATGGAGATTGGGGGATTTTGAGGAATCGCGGTTCGCGCACGACTGCCGCGCGGTCGGGCCGGGCGGGCACTCAGCAAAGCGGAAGCGAGCGCGGCCCAGCACCAAGCAAAGGGCCCAGCCAAACGGCCTTTGCCGATGAAACAAGAGACAGCTCCAATCCCCAAACAAATTGGGATTTTTTTTTATGGAAATTTGATACAGTAGTTTTTTTAGCTTAATTTGATTTGATACAGTACTGGAAGGCCATAGTTCGACCGTTTCTCAGCTGAGAATTCAGAAGCTCTGAGCTTGCTTTTTTTTAGCCCGAACCTGCTTGAAATGCGTGCTTCCTTCCCGCAAAAAATAAAAATAAAAATTACTCTTGTCCATATGAACTCCAGCTCAAATACCAGAAAAATGATCTCGTGACCAAAAATGATACTCCCTCCGTTCGGAATTACTTGTCATAAAAATGAATGTATCTACAACTAAAATACATCTAGATACATTTATTTCTTCGACGAGTAATTCCGAACGGAGGGAGTAGGTGTGATGCATACTCTAGAGATGATCAGATTGACAGCTACACACAGGAACCATATGATCTGCAGTATTCTGCACCAACCAATGGCCAAAATTCGTCGACTGTCACCCTATAACTGAGCGGACAACATTCGTATCGTAAGCGAGTTCTCACGTGATTCGTCAAGGCCATGACAATGGTATAATGCAAATATAGACATAATTGCTTCCATTGCCCTGAATGACTTTCTTCAGAAAAAAAGACACTGTTTCTCAAATTGGAAACTTACATAACATTAGTATGGGAGGCAATTGTAATTCATTCACAAGGTTGGTTTTGCACGTCAGAGGTGTCCTCTGAAACTTCAGTAGATGTTCATAGTGGTAATAGTCGGTTCAGACGTTCGAACATAGAAGCAGATAGATGTCAGATACATATACCACCGGCTTACTGGCTGGAAAAGCTAGCAATCACTCGGGACTAATTAAAAAGACGCAATAGCTGGACCGTAGTTAGGAAGAGTCTAAGTCCGTTCCCAAATAATTGTCTTTCTAGCCATCTCAAATGGACTACAACATACGGATGTATGTAGACATGTTTTAGAGTGTAGATTCACTCATTTTGCTTCGTATGTACTCACTTGTTGAAATCTCTAGAAAGACAATTATTTAGGAACGGAGGGAGTAAGAAAGAATGCCATGATAAGTTCTCAAGTCCCAGGTTAGTCCACAACATCAGATGCATATCGTGAGAACTACTCCCTCCGTTCCTAAATAATTGTCTTTCTACACATTTCAAATGACTACTACATACGGATGTATGTAGACATATTTTAGAGTATAGATTCACTCATTTTGCTCCGTATGTAGTCACTTGTTGAAATGCCTAGAAAGACAAGTATTTAGGAACGGAGGGAGTAATAAGAGAGCTGCAGCGCAGAGAGCCAGCATGAAGTTTGACACTTAATCCCAAGTATTTAAAACATTGCAAATTACTAAATCATTATTCCTGTTTAAGGCAAGGCCATCGTTCCTGTTGGATCTCTCGACCAAGCGGCATTTTGCGCTCAACATTTATAGAAACTAGAAACCTGAAAGTGCAATGTAATGACAACAAGCAACTGATGGAGCAGGGAGGCTAAATCGGACTACGAACAACGGCTGCGCACATCCAATCGAAGGGGACAAGAGCCTCCTTGGCAGAGGTTACAGAATCTCTCAGGATGAAATACAGACTAACAAGAAGTGCCCCAGACAGCTAAGTGCAATTTTAAATGTTGTCTTCTTCCTTCTTCTCGTCAAGACGGGCAATGGAAGAAGAAGAAGCGCCAGCAGCTGATTTACCCTGCCAAAAGTGAATATGGATCAGGATATCAAATACAAGAAACTGTTCGCTACTTCATACCATGTGCTAACACGAAACATTTAGAATTCCAATAAAAGAAGAGACATACTATCGTATATCCTCATTGTTCTTCTCTAACAGTAAACAAGGGGCACATTGTTGCTAAATTTCAGGATGAGAAGTTCAAAACCAGAACAATACAGATGAAAGTGAAATTTTGTAACGGACGGTAACAATGATATTCTTGGCTACTCACTCCATGCTTATGATGATCCATTATAGTTACTGATGCACAATCGGAAAAAAAATCCAATGCTTAGTTAGCACGACTATGCTCATTGCTCATCATGTATAAAGTATTCCAGCAAACATGAAACTGGAAATGCATGCAAGAACATGAAATTTACAGAACTAGGCAACTACTCCCTCTGTTTCTAAATATATGATGTTTTGGTTGAACTACCAAAACGTCATATATTTAGGAATGGAGTGAGTACTAGACAAGGCTTACATATGCATGTTGGGTTTGCAATATTACATAAAAGAATATAACTTTTTTAGGATGCTGAATATACTCTTTAAAATAAAAGGCATGACATGAAGTTTTTGACTGCATGTATTTAAACCGTAGTGAATAAATTAATTTCCGTACGATGTAAAATATGTGAACCGCTAGATTAAGTGCACGGTGAGTTGAATAAGTATACAACTTCAATTAAACAAAGTTGCACAGCTGTCAAAAAGTAAAACATACAAGCAGTTGTATAAGATTACGTTTTGTGTGGAAAATAGTCACATTTAGTGGGCAAGTCATTCATTTATTTATTTCGAGAACGTGCAAGTCATTCACTTATATGAATAGAGAACCCAGTTAAGCTGCTTATTTCTGAAAATAAGTTAATTGGCTTCATTATTATGGCAAATGGGACAAGTAGCCAAAAAAGAAACGAGTAACAAGCTGGCAGGTTGTTGCAGAAAACATGGATAATTTAAAAGTTTAAACCCGCAAAAGTTCACCTTATCCGACTTAAAACTTGCAATGATGCTCAAAATGTTATCATGTGCCTGCTTCATGACCTATAGGAAGGTCAAGTTTGTCAAATTAGACATACTTCAATAACAGTAATAAATAATGTTTGCTAGCAAATCAACAAATGCAAGCAAACTGTACCTGAGCCCTTTCTTTCAGTTTCACTGAACGGGCCATCAACTTCTCATAGTCCTGCTTCTGCTCCACCCAATTAAGCCTCCGGGGGGACTTTGGCTATTGGAAAGTTGCAAAACACTTGTTAACGCACTAGTTACAACACACTTAAAATAGTTTCGTGGCGTTGGTTGTAATGTATGTCCGGTGGTTGTTAGTTGTGGTCTTGTCTTGAGTGGTCAGTTGTTTGGCCTAGTCTTAGGCCTTGTAACTATATTTTTTCTGTCAAGGCATCAAGATGCAAGCTTTGCGTTTTCTCAAGAAAAAAAATCTTGTTACGCCTTTGCCGTCAGATAATTATGGATCTTTTTAACTAAAATGTGAAAAGTGTGGTACCCTCGATTCTACCATTTCTGTAGAGAATCACCTGACTTGGATTATCTGGCATGTCCTGCAACACCTGATTGAGTTCTGCGCGTAGACGTTCTGCTACATCATGTGGCTTATCCTGCAAAGACTGATACATTTTACCCATTTTTTCTGCGTTTCCCTACAAAGTGGCAAGTTAGAGGTTTGTAAAAAATTCCAAAATAAGGAACATTCATCAAGGTTGAAGGCTAATAACAGTTTGGCCAACGTACAAATAAGGCATGCTCGTGTTTGTGGACACGGAACCGTATATCCTCTGCCTCACGACGCTTATCCTCCCATGCCTTCCACTTCTTCAATTCCCAGCCTACTTGCTGTTTTGGTCTGCGCACAATGCCAGCCTTTTTATATACATCTAAAGATACAAGTGATTTCACAACGATGTAGGATTGCATGTTGTACATCCAACGGGGTTTGGAATCAAACAGCTTCAGCTTCTTGCTCAAATCAATCTCGAAGTTTTCACTAAACAACTCATATGAACACACACTGTTGTAAAGTTGCGTCATGATCCTATCCCTGTGAACAGAATGTGGACCTGGAATGTAATTCGGTGGGTTCTTAATATTGTACTTCTTGCTCCACCTTTGTTGCTCTACCGTGTTCTCGAGTGTCCAGATCTGCAGCTCACCAAGAAGAGCTCTGGGATCATAACGACTTGGTTGAGCAGTTACTATGCATATTTTCCCATGCATTTCTCTGATCCAGAACTTACGAGGACCATAACGATCCTCATCTTCACGCTCTGCCGGCAGTTGTATCGTCGCAAAACTTTCTTCCCTGAGATCAAAGGAAATAACTGCATGCTGCCAGCTAACTAGCATGTCTTCAGTTAACCAATACATTTTGCCATCAACATTGACAACTCCAGAGTTTCTCACACTGATCAAGCTAAGAGGTTCTGGAGTGCGGATATCTTTCCATTTCTCATCACCAAGCGTGTAAACTTGAATGATGTTGAACCTGTCTTTATTATGGGGGCGACCATCAACGCAGTCACCAAGGAAGTGTGTGATCTTGTATTCTTTTGTCACGGGATGAAACCCAAAGCTGTAGAAACAGTAGTGATCACCTTTCACATTCTTGGAAGGTTTCTCAAGATGTAGATATTCACCAGTTGCAAGGTTAGCTATCTTGATCGTTGATGTCTTTGTGTATGACCCAAGAAGGCCATTGCATGAACCAAAAAGGAAATCATCAGGACCAATCACTGGCACCGCATATGTCGACGGTGACCAGGCTTCGTCAATTAGGATAGCATCACTAGGGTAGAGCTCGCCGGAAACCAAACCTTGCGGGAAGAACAGAAGAGCATAACTAGGTGCAAGGCGGAGGTGTGATGCGGCAAACTGTGGGTCCCGGATGAAATTCTGCCACTGCTTGCAGACGCCGCGGCACGTCAACAAAGTGCTCACCGGAAGCCTAAAAAATATCCGCTCAATGAGGTCTCCTGGGAGGCGGTTTATGATGCATTCCTCATTTATTTGCTTCTTTGCTTCGGGCTCTTCAGTAACCATAGTGGCAACTGAACAACCAAACCGCTCTGCAAACACACATTCCAATTAATGATGCAGTCCCGCAAACAGAAAAATGATACAGGGCATACTGCTTGGAGTTTGACTTGAAAAAATTACCAGACAGAAAACGGTCATTGAAACTATTTTGTCGGCAAAGAAAGAAGATGAAACATATCAATGTTTGTATCGCTTCCAAATATCTATATTTACCAGCCAATGCGCCATCTAAAAAAGAAGGCACCGACGGCATCTAAAAAATTCTGCTCTGTTGCAGCGTCCAAAATTTTGACTAGAAAAATAAATTCGCTTCTTCCGTCTCCACGCTGAAACAATGTTATCAATTACCAAAAGCGTAATCTTGCGGTCAAAAAAAGAAAAAGAAAAATACTCTAATGTTATCGTCATCTCTCATGTACCCGAACTGCAGAGTACTGTCAAATCCAAGGAACAATCATGCGCCCTCCCTCCGGCGCCTCAATCCCTCGAGTCAGGGCAAGCAGCCAGAAACCCTAGCCGCCGCTGCAGTTACAGATGGAAGGGGCCGGCGTCGGAGGAGGAAACAGCCCGCAAGCAAAAGAGGAGAACGAGGGGAGTGGAGGACTCACAATCACGGGCGCGATCAGGATCAGGCGGCCGCCGCCATGGGAGGAGGGCTCTCCGCTTGACGCGGTGGAAGATTTGCCGCAGGCCCCGAGAGCTGATGACGAAATGATTTCCTGCTGCTCTTTCCCCCTCCCTCCTCGGCTGCCGTTAGCGGCTTCCGTGATTTCGCCGGGCAGCAAGGAACAGAACAGAAGGGGATATATGGTAGAGTAGTGTGTAGCATGTGGGGCCCAGGTTCGGCCCAGTTAGCGGGACATATTTTTATTGCGTGCAACAAATTTAGAAATTCGATCAAACTTTTAAAAACGTGAAAAATTATTGAAAAAATGTTTGAAATTTCAAATGGTGATTTTTTATATATATACATTGAACATTTTGTGATATACACCGAACAATTTTTAAGTACACATTGAACACTTTGTGACATATGCTAAACAAATATTTAAATACACACTGAACTTTTTTGTGATATATGCTGAACAATATTTAAATAACCATCAACATTTTTTAATATATGTTGAATGACTTTAAAATACACAATGAACATTTTTGAAAATATGTTGAGCATTTTCTTAATGTAGGGTGAACATTTTCTTAAATATACGATGAACATTTTGTATATAACTTGCAATGAACTGTGTATAATACACTGAAAAAGAGGGGCGTCGGAGGAGGAAACATCCCGCAAGCTAAAGAGGAGAGCGAGGGGACTAGAGGATTCACAATCACGAGTGCGGTCGGGATCAGCTGAGCTCCGCAGTCGCCGCCATGGGAGGAGGACTCTCCGCTTGACACGGTGGATGATTTCTCGCAGACCCCAGGTGGTGCTGAAATGATTTCCTGCACTCTCCCCCCTCGTCGCTGGCGGTGGTGGTGGACGTCTGTCACTCGTCGCATCTCGTTTTGGCACGGAGAAGCACGGGCACCGGCGGCGCCCGGGCTGCCCACAGCCCGTTGAACCGAATGATACAACAAGACTAGGTATGTTCTTCTTGCTCCTATCCGATCAACTTTGCATATGCCATGTTCAATGTTTACATAGACCGTTAGTTCATCGATCTCATCACATCCCAATCCAAGCAAGAATAAGAAGAAGGCAAAGACGACAAAGGCAAGAGGTCTGGTGTTCTCAACTTTTGAGGCTATCTTGTTGGTCAAAACTTGATTGACCACAACAATGGATCCAATATGTGGCACCAAGCAAAGGGGGGATAAGTATTGGAGAAGATTTGGAAGGAATATCATGAATAAAAGGAATATGTGGAGCCGCATCCTATCGTCACCAACCGCAATGTGGCATCTCTCCAACGTCGATGTGGGGTCATTCAAGGGGAAGTGAACAAGTACGTCGGCTACTACTCACAAATGACCGACCGCTCTCAAAGTGAGATGGGAGTGGCAACTAACATAAACTACTTCATCTTGTCATCATTTGCATATGCTTTCTTTTTTTTGCATTCTCATGCTCATATATATTTTGTTTGCTGGACGGTAGCGGCGGTCACTATGTATCATGAAATGGAGAAGAAGTCATTTGCATTTAGCCATTGTTGGATCATACTGACTGGCAAACCAAAGGGGACACAACTTGTGGCCGATCTCAAGGCCGACAAGAAGAGGAAGGCCCTGTTTATTTCAGCTTCGCTTGGATTTTAATCACTTCTAGATTCACTTCAGTGCCGAAGCTGATTTTGGGAATCAGCTTCGCTACTGAAGTACACTTTGAGGTGCTTCAGAAAATTGCACTAAAATGGTCCAAATCCACATTCAGCTTCACTGGCAAAACTGATTCCAAATAGCTGTTTGTTTTAGATTCCAGATTCGGCTTCACCGGCAAAGCTGAATCTGGTCCCAGAATCCGGAACAAACAGGGCCGAATGATGGCTCAAGCTCCCACCAATCAATTGGGTTGGGCGTAGAAGAGAAAGATGTTGTGGTGGAGAATGAAAGAGTCACCGTGCCAAAGGATAACCAACGAGTCATGGGAAACAAGTGGGAGAAGGCAAGGGCCTCCAGTGATACCGCGGCTGAAAATTTGTCCTCCACATGGACGTGCATTTTTTCGGTGAGGGAGAACAAGAAAGAGGATAGGTACAAGCTCGTGTTGGATGCGCAAAAGGAGATGCTAGATTGAGACCAAGAGAGGGCGGAGAAGAAGATGGAAATTGAGAGGGAGAAGATTGAGTTGGAGAAGCAAGAGGCGGCGATGAAATGGGAGCTCGAGAAGGCCAAGACATTTGGAGAGATTGAGTTTGAGAAGGAGAGGTTGCAAATCGCACAAGACGAGGAGATTTGAAGATCGTATTGGCGGACAAAAGCCTTTTGGATAAGCATGCAAAGAAATGGCTTGTGGGGAAGAAAAAAGAGAACAACGAGCGTAGGGACTACAAGGCGGTGAGGGCACCTATAGCAGCGGCGGAGCATGCGCCAAAGATGAAGGCGGAGCATGAGGCAAGGATGCAGGCGGAGCATGTGGATCGGGAGGCAAGGACAACGGATGAGCAGATGGCATGGATGGCGTCCCGTGAGTGATCCGGCCAGCCAGCAACTAATCCGTCATGTTCGGACATTGATTTCATTTGGTAGGTCCGCTTTGTTGAACTATTTGCTTGTCATATATGTTTCGAATTATTGAATTTGGATGGTTTGTATCATATGACCGACATGCATAGATTTGAGAATCCGTATTTAAGGTATGTAGATGTACGGCAGCCAGAATGTGGGGCCACCCGGCGCTGTCCGCAAACTCGCTCGGACGCGACCACGGGCGTATAAGAAACAGGATTTACCGAGTCCGGCTGCTTATGCACTTCCGTATGTCAAGGGCTCAAGGCAACGCCTGGTGGCGGTGAGATGGTGGTAGACCATGTAGTCCAAAATGTCCCTTTTTTTTTTTGGTGCGTATACAAATTTAAATTTCACTGCATAACTTTTTTTCAGCATCTTGATTACACACAAGACTTTGTACATGTTAGAGAAAAACTATCTACTCGATTATGCATTACTTTTTGGACGAGAAGGCAAGGCCGCAGAGCTTGTCACTTTCTTTATTGATTGATGCAAAATCCACTCCATGACTGAACGAACAAGGCATACTGCGCAAAATAGTTTTGAATATGTTACAGTGCCCGGTTGCTTAAGATTCCACCAAGATTTACACGATAATCCATGTTTCAGGCTTGGCCATGTTCTGAAGATACATATGATTTCGTGTTACCAGCCTGATGTACCATGTTCTGAAGATACATACGATTTCTTGCTACTACCTATTGGACCCATGACCAAGGCAAATGCAGAACTGTAATCCCAGATTCAGAACACAAGGACGCGAGTGCACGATCCTGCTGCTGCAACCGGATGGAGCGAGGGGCCTACACATCCAACTTTGTGCATGCATTAAGATAACGAGGGAGCAAGGAAGCATTTTTGTTGCTGCTGCTGTTGAAATTCGGTACTTGGATGCCATAGTGACAGTTTGTCAGTTCAGGATTCAGAAGCTCTGAACTTGCCCTTTTTTCTGTAACCAGAAGCTGCTTGAAATGTGTGCTTCCTACCATGGACAAGCTTATATATAATCCACACACAAGGATTTGCACAGCGAAATGTTCTCTAAAACTTAAAATAGATGTTCATAGCGGCAATAGTTGGTTGGGATGCTCAAACATAACACCAGATAGGTGCTGATGTACAAACCACCTGTTTACCGGAAACGCTAACCAATCATCCGAGACTAAAGAAGACACAAGACTCGAACAACAGGCTCAGCCTGAGCAAGCCAAGAAGAATGTCACGATAAGCTCTAAAGTCCCAAGTCCATATCACCATCGCCGTCGCCACTGTGATTCTGTGAAGCAATGCCAGCTTTCGAAGTTGAAGTACGCTTCTGAAACATAAGCAAGAGTCAAATACAATAGGGAAGACCTAGAATCCCCATTAGAAAAGAAAACACTCTTAACCCAGTAACTAGGCAACTAATCAAATAAAGCACCAATGTTAGCAAAAAAAAACTAGGTACACAGATATGCATAGATTCAAATATGTAAATGCACATAATTGTAGCATAATGGAAATCATTCATATATGGAGATAATACAATCAGTATCCTTACATTTCAAGATAAGCTAATTTGCTTATTTAAATATGGCAGAGGAAACTAGAATTGATACAAGTAACAAAAACTAGCAAGCTAGAGCGGAAAGTTAAAAAACATTACATCAAGATCCTGTGTAACTCTTCCGATCATATCATGGACGCTTTCAATCGCCTGAGTAGCAGCCTGTAGTCAAGTCAACTTTATGAGCTAAGTCTGTTTCAAGGAACAGTTCTACTTCTAAGTGATCTGGCTAGTGAATGCAGGTAACTATACCATGGTAATATCCATAAACTTTTCCACACGAGCAAATAATGTTTCCTCATCCCGCTTTTGCTCCACCCAGTTAAGCCGCCGGAGGGACCTTGGTTGCTGGAGTCTCATGTAAGACAATTGTTATAAATATAAGGGTGCACACAATGTCTTTGCTCTTCAGATGATTATCTATTCAAACTAAAAATATGAAAAGAAAGTGTATGTTAACTTCCATCTCGATAAGGAATTACCTGATCTGCAAAGGCTGCACATATTTGATTGTTTTTCATGCATATCTGCTGTCGCATCACATCATCCAAGATTTGAGGCAGTAGATGATTAAGTCGAGCGTGCAAAGATTGTGTGGATGCCTACAAAATGGTAATTCAACAATTTGTTACATCTTACAGAATAATAAAGGTTCTTTGACGTAAATTAGATTTCAGCCAACATACAGTTTTCTTATGCTCATCTTCATAAAGTCTGGACCACATTGTTTCCTTCTTGGCAAGATTCTGCTCCCAAGCTTCCCACTTTTTCAGTTCCCACCCATCCCGCTGTTTTGGTCTGCGCACGATGCCAGCCTTACTGAATACTTCTAAACGTACAAGTGATTTCACGCAGTTGTGAGATTGCAAGTTCTGCCCGTGGGGACTGAAATCTAACAGCTTCACCATCTTGCTCAAATCAATCTTGAAGTTCTCACTAAGCAACTCATACGAGCATACATCATCGCTGCCAAGTTGTGTGAGGATCCTATCCCTGTGAACAAAATGTGGACCCAGAATGTAATTAGGTGGGTTCTTAATGTTGTACTTCCGGCTCCACCTTTGTTGCTCTGCCGTGTTGTCAAGTGTCCAGATCTGCAGCTCACCAAGAACAGTTCTGGCATCATACTGACTGGTTTGAGCAGTTACTATGCATATCTTCCCATCTATATCTCTGATCCAGAACTTACGAGGACCATAATAATCATGATCTTCATATGCTGCAGGCAGTTGTGTCATTGCAAAACTTTCTTCCAATAGATCAAAGGACATAACTGAATGCTGCCAGTTAGCTGACATGTCTTCAGTTAACCAATACATTTTGCCATCAACATTGACAATTCCAGAGTTTCTCACACTGATCAAGCTAAGAGCTTTTGGAGTTCGGATATCTTTCCATTTCTCATCGCCGAGCGTGTAAACTTGGATGATGTTGAACCTGTCTTTATTGTGGGGGCGACCATTAATGCAATCACCAAGGAAGTGTGTAATCTTGTATTCTTTTGTCACCGGATGAAATCCAAAGCTGTAGAAACAGAAGTGATCACCTTTCACATTCTTCGCAGGTTTCTGAAGATGTAGACATTCACCAGTTGCAAGGTTAGCTATCTTAATCATTGATGTCTTTGTGTATAAGCCAAGAAGGCCATTGCATGAACCGAAAAGGAAATCATCAGGCCCAATCACTGGCACTGCATATCTCGATGACGACCAGGCTTCATCAATTAGGACAGCATCACTAGGGTAGGGCTCGCCTGAAACCAAACCTCGCGGGGAGAACAGAAGGGCATAACTTGGCGCACACTGGAGGTGCAATGCAACAAACTGTGGATCCCGGATGATGTTGTGCCAGTGCTTGCAGACTCCGACGCACGTCAACAGAGTTCTCACTGGAAGCCCCAAAAATATCCGCTCAATGAGGTCTACCGGCAGGCGGTCTGTGATGCATACCCCATTTATTTGCTTCTTTGATTTGGTTTCTTCAGTAACCATATTGAACACCCGATGCTGAAGCAGCTGAACTACCAAACCCTTCTGCAAACACACATTTCAATTACTGATAGCTAGATAGAAACTGTCATTTAAATAATTTTATGGGCAAAGAAAGAATGTGAAATTTATGCATTCATATCTCGCTTTCAAAGTTATTCACCAACCAATGTGCCAACGAAGATACTGATAGCATCTCAAATTTCTGCTCCAAAACTTTGGCTAAAAAAACTCGCTTCTCCAGGCTAGAATAAGTTAACAGTCTCCAGTTACCCAAAGTGAACCTACGGGTAAAAAAAAACTCTCGTGTACCAAAAATGCAGGCTACTGTCAAATCCAACGAACACTCCGGCGCCTCAATCCCACAACTACAGCAAGTAACTATAAACCCTAGACCCCCTCGGGCGCCATTACAGCAAGTAGTCAGCACCTCAACCACGGCAAGTAGTTACAAACCCTAGCCGCCGTTACAGATGGAGGAGCGCGGACAAGAAGGAAATCGGGGCAGAAAGCATTCCGCAGGCGAAAGGGGGCTTCGAAGACTCACGAGCGCGATTCAGATCAGACGAGCTCCGCGGTCGCCGCCATGGGATTGGGATGGGAGGGCTCTCCGCTTGACGGTGAAACGATTTCCCGCCGCTTCCCCCTCGTCAGCTCTTCGACCCCTTCTGCCGGCTCCGGGGTTTCGCCCAAGAGGAACAAGTTCTTTTTTTTTAGCGTGGCGGAAGAGGAACGAGGTGTTTTATGCTGTGCAGGCCAGGTTCGGCCCAATTAGCCCAACACTGTCTCGACTCGGGTAAAATTCTGTGTTGAGAACTTTTTTTTTCAAAAAAAAAAGAACTTTGATGGATCTAAAAATTCGAGGCCCCTGTTTTCTGGACCAAAGCTTTGCCATTTTCCATTGATATATCATGGGTAGAATTTGCGCAATTCACTACACGAGTGAACAGAAAAGCTTACTGTCACACCTGCATCCCACTGATGATGTAGTGGACAAGGAAAGAGTGGACCCACTCGTTAGACACGAAGGCCCACGGGCAAAGCTGCGTGTGGGTGGATACTTAAGTGTGCGTGGTAGGCAGAGAGAGGAAGGTGTGTATTGTGTGGACTCTGTATCTCACCTGCTCCTTCTCTGTATCTCACCCCCTTCTCCTGTACCTCACCTTCTTCTTCCTCAAGCAACAAGCAGAACTTGATCCGTTCCTTGATCCCTTGTTCCGATCCTACCACTCTTGGGTTCGTTACAGACTGGTAATCAGAGCCTTGTCCCGATTCCCCCCCCCCTCAATTTTTTTTGCAAGTTCGTGCTCACAACCTCTCGGTCGGACATTAACATCCACTGTTGTGGGTGTTGATTCACTCCGGTGAGCCAGCCCAAAATCCCCAGCGGGGTTGGACCGATTTAGAGCGAGGGCGACGGCACCGCCGTCCAAACCTTCCGCCCAGACCAACCACATCTCGTAGCCATGTCGGAAACCTCAGGCGAAATCAAATCGTTGTTGGAATCACTCTTTAAGCGGTTCGAGGCGAGCCAGATCTCCGCTGACAAGCACGTGGGGCGAACTTGCCTTCAACGAAAGGTGTCTCGAGCGACCTCACGCACCTCCGCCGCCAGATGGACTGACTCAAGCGGATGTCGATGAAGTGCGCCAACAATAAGACCGACCACGACAGCACCAGCGCCCGCCTCCTCACTAGAACCCGTTCATACCCGGGGAGGCGATCTGCATGCGTCCTCGGCCACGCCACTGCCAGAGCAACCAAGGGGCTCCGGAGTTCAGGGGCCGGTCGCGCGTCTCGTCAATGATGGTCCGCCCCTCATGCCGCAACGCCCCGTGGTCACCATCACCGGGGCATGCCAGATGCCACCACCAGCTTCTCCTCGCGGGCTTCCTCAGGCGCTGCACGCAGACGACTACTACGTCATGCCCCCAAAGCATGACTTCCCCAAGTTCGATGGCAATGCGCCTTATCTCTGGATCGATCACCGCGAGTCGTACTTCGAGTTGTACATGGTGCCACCGCACAACTGGGTGACCACGGCCTTCCTCTGCATCAAAGGCCACGCGGCGCATTGGCTCCAAGCATATTGTCAAGCACATCGGGTGCTCTCATGGGAGGCATTCTGCATCGCCCTCAAGGAAGAATTCGGCCCTGATGAGTTCGAGATGGAGATGCACAAATTACTGCAACTCCGTTAGACTGGCTTTATGGCAGACTAAGGCTTTGCGTTCGAGGGTCACATGTACCACCTGCTTGCGCTCGACGGCACACTCAGTAACAAGTTCCTCATCACCCAATTCCTGCTCGGACCGCGCCACAATTTACGTGTAGCATTACGACTCCAAGCACCCATGAGCATCACTCGCGCCTCCTTGCTCGCGAAAATTCAAGAAGAAGAAGCAGACGCACATCGTCCACGACCGCGCGTGTTTCCAGTGGGGCGCCCACCAACGCACCCCATCGCTCTGCCTCCTCGACCATAGGCTGCCCCGTGACCTGCCGCTGCCCCCGTGATACGTCCATTTTGCATCATGCTTTTATATCAATATTTATTGCATTATGGGCTATTATTACACATTATATCTCAATACTTATGGCTATTCTCTCTTATTTTACAAGGTTTACCATGAAGAGGGGGAATGCAGGCAGTTGGAATTCTGGCTGGAAAAGGAGCAAATATTGGAAACCTATTATGCACAGCTCCAAAAATCCTGAAATTCCATGGAAATTATTTTTGGAATTAATAAGAATTATTGAGTGAAGAAACTACCAGAGGGGGCCCACACCCAGGCCAGGAGGGTGGGGGGCGCGCCCACCCCTACTGGGCGTGCCCCCTGTCTCCTGGGCCCCCTGGTGGCCCTACGGTGCCCATCTTCTGCTATATGAAGGCTTTTACCCTGGAAAAAAAAATCAGAGGCAAGCTTACGGGACAAAACTCCGCCGCCACTAGGCGGAACCTTGGCGGAACCAATCTAGAGCTCCGGTAGAGCTGTTCTGCCGGGGAAACTTCCCTCCGGGAGGGGGAAATCATCAGCATTGTCATCACCAATGATCCTCTCATCGGGAGGGGGTCAATCTCCATCAACATCTTCACCAGCACCATCTCCTCTGAAAACCCTAGTTCATCTCTTGTATCCAATCTTGTATCAAAACCACAAATTGGTACCTGTGGGTTGCTAGTAGTGTTGATTACTCCTTGTAGTTGATGCTAATTGATTTACTTGGTGGAAGATCATATGTTCAGATCCTTAATGCATATTATTACTCCTCTGATTATGAACATGAATATACTTTGTGAGTAGTTACGTTTGTTCTTGAGGACATGGGAGAAATTTTGCTATTAGTAGTCATGTGAATTTGGTATTCGTTCGATATTTTGATGAAATGTATGTTGTCTTTCCTCTAGTAGTGTTATGTGAACGTCGACTACATGACACTTCACCATTATTTGGGCCTAGATGAAGGCATTCGGAAGTAATAAGTAGATGATGGGTTGCTAGAGTGACAGAAGCTTAAACCCTATTTTATGCGTTGCTTCGTAAGGGGCTGATTTGGATCCATATGTTTAATGTTGTGGTTAGGTTTATCTTAATACTTCTTTGGTAGTTGTGGATGCTTGCAATAGGGGTTAATCATAAGTGGGATGCTTGTACAAGTAAGGGCAGTACCCAAGCACCGGTCCACCCACATATCAAATTATCAAAGTACCGAACGCGAATCATATGAGCGTGATGAAAACTAGCTTGACGATAATTCCCATGTGTCCTCGGGAGCTCTTTTCTCATTATAAGAAATTGTCCAGGCTTGTCCTTTGCTAAAAAAAGGATTGGGCCATCTTGTTGCACTTTATTTACTTTCATTGCTTGTTACTCATTACAATTTATCTTATCACAAAACTATCTATTACCTACAATTTCAGTGCTTGCAGAGAAAACCTTACTGAAAACCGCTTGTCATTTCCTTCTGCTCCTCGTTGGGTTCGACACTCTTATTTATCGAAAGGACTACGATCGATCCCCTATACTTGTGGGTCATCAAGACTCTTTTCTGGCGCCGTTGCCGAGGAGTGTAGCGCCTTTGGTGAGTGGAACTTGGTAAGGAAACATTTATATAGTGTGCTGAAATTTTCTGTCACTTGTTACTATGGAAACTAATCCTTTGAGGGGCTTGTTCGGGGTATCTTCACCCCGACTAGAAGAGCAAAGAGTTGCTCCTCAACCTACTGAACCTACTGAACCTACTGAAAATATTTACTTTGAGATTCCTTTGGGTATGATAGAGAAACTACTAGCTAATCCCTTTGCAGGAGATGGAACATTGCATCCCGATTTACACCTTATCTTTGTGGATGAAGTTTGTGGATTATTTAAGCTTGCAGGTATTCCCGATGATGTTGTCAAAAGGAAGGTCTTCCCTTTATCTTTGAAGGGAGATGCATTGACATGGTATAGGCTATGTGATGGTACGGGATATTGGAATTATAAACGATTGAAGTTGGAACTGAAGGAAATATGCCCTAGAGGCAATAATAAAGTTATTATTTATTCCTTATTTCATGATAAATGTTTATTATTCATGCTAGAATTGTATTAACCGGAAACATAATACATGTGTGAATACATAGACAAACATAGTGTCACTAGTATGCCTCTACTTGACTAGCTTGTTGATCAAAGATGGTTATGTTTCCTAACCATAGACATGTGTTGTCATTTGATTAATGGGATCACATCATTAGGAGAATGATGTGATTGACATGACCCATTCCGTTAGCCTAGCACTTGATCGTTTAGTATGTTGCTATTGCTTTCTTCATGACTTATACATGTTCCTGTAACTATGAGATTATGCAACTCCGTTTACGGAGGAACACTTTGGGTGCTACCAAACATCACAACGTAACTGGGTGATTATAAAGGAGTACTACAGGTGTCTCCAAAGGTACATGTTGGGATTGGCGATTTCGAGATTAGGTTTTGTCACTCCGATTGTCGGAGAGGTATCTCTGGGCCCTCTCGGTAATGCACATCACTTAAGCCTTGCAAGCATTGTAACTAATGAGTTAGTTGCGGGATGATGTATTACGTAATGAGTAAAGAGACTTGCCGGTAACAAGATTGAACTAGGTATTGCATACCGACAATCGAATCTCGGGCAAGTAACATACCGATGACAAAGGGAACAACGTATGTTGTCATGCGGTTTGACCGATAAAGATCTTCGTAGAATATGTAGGAACCAATATGGGCATCCAGGTTCCGCTATTGGTTATTGACCGAGAATAGTTCTAGGTCATGTCTACATAGTTCTCGAACCCATAGGGTCCGCACGCTTAAGGTTTCGATGACAGTTATATTATGAGTTTATGAGTTTTGATGTACCGAAGGAGTTTGGAGTGAAGGAAATATGCCCTAGAGGCAATAATAAAGTTATTATTTATTTCCTTATTTCATGATAAATGTTTATTATTCATGCTAGAATTGTATTAACCGGAAACATAATACATGTGTGAATACATAGACAAACATAGTGTCACTAGTATGCCTCTACTTGACTAGCTCATTAATCAAAGATGGTTTTGTTTCCTAACCATAGACATGTGTTGTCATTTGATTAGTGGGATCACATCATTAGAAGAATGATGTGATTGACATGACCCATTCCGTTAGCCAAGCACTTGATCGTTTAGTATACTGCTATTGCTTTCTTCATGACTTATACATGTTCCTGTAACTATGAGAATTATGCAACTCCGTTTACGGAGGAACACTTTGGTACTACCAAACGTCACAACGAATCGGGTGATTATAAAGGAGTACTACAGTGTCTCCGAAGGTACATGTTGAGTTGGCGATTTCGAGATTAGGTTTTGTCACTCCGATTGTCGGAGAGGTATCTCTGGGCCCTCTCGGTAATGCACATCACTATAAGCCTTGCAAGCAATGTGACCAATGAGTTGGTTACGGGATGATGCATTACGTAACAAGTAAAGAGACTTGCCGGTAACGAGATTGAACTAGGTATTGGATACCGACGATCAAATCTCGGGCAAGTAACATACCGATGACAAAGGGAACAACGTATGTTGTTATGCGGTTTGACCGATAAAGATCTTCGTAGAATATGTAGGAACCAATATGGGCATCCAGGTTCCGCTATTGGTTATTGACCAAGAATAGTTCTAGGTCATGTCTACATAGTTCTCGAACCCGTAGGGTCCGCACGCTTAACGTTACGATGACAGTTTAATTATGAGTTTATGAGTTTTGATGTACCGAAGAAGTTCGGAGTCCCGGATGAGATCGGGGACATGATGAGGAGTCTCGAAATGTTTGAGACGTAAAGATCGATATATTGGACGACTATATTCGGAGTTCGGAAAGGTTCCGAGTGATTCGGTTATTTTCGGGGGTACCGTTACGAGCACTCGTGCTTAAAGGTGGCTGGCGGGTATCTGTCTCTCTCACTTTAGCTGAATCGAGTGTGGCTACGCCCGGTCCTTGCGAAGGTTAAAACAGCACTAACTTGACGTACTATCGTTGTGGTTTTTGATGCGTAGGTAAGAACGGTTCTTGCTAAGCCCGTAGCAGCCACGTAAAATTTGCAACAACAAAGTAGAGGACGTCTAACTTGTTTTTGCAGGGCATGTTGTGATGTGATATGGTCAAGACGTGATGAGATATAAGTTGTTGTATGAGATGATCATGTTTTGTTGAAGTTATCAGAAACTGGCAGAAGCCCTATGGTTGTCTCTTTGTTGCATAAAGATGCAAGTGCCAAATATTTGCTTACATTATCGCTATGCGATAGCAATAGTTGCAAGAGCAATAGTTGGCGAGACGACCATGTGACGACACATTGATATAGATCAAGATGATGAAGATCATGGTGTCGTGCCGGCGACGATAGAGATCATGACAGTACTTTTGAGATAGGGATCAAAGGCGCAAGATGATCATGGCCATATCATGTCACATATTTTGATTGCATATGATGTTTATCTGTTATACATCTTATTCTGTTTTGTTTGACGGTAGCATTTTAAGATGATCTCTCACTAATTATCAAGAAGTGTTCTCCCTGAGTATGCACTGTTGCGAAAGTTCTTCGTGCTGAGACACCACGTGATGATCGGGTGTGATAGGCTCTACGTTCAAATACAACGGGTGCAAAATAGTTGCACACGCGGAATACTCAGGTTAAACTTGACGAGCCTAGCATATACAGATATGGCCTTGGAACACGGAGACCGAAAGGTCGAGCGTGAATCATATAGTAGATATGATCAACGTAGTGATGTTCACCATTGAAAACTACTCCATCCCACGTGATGATCGGACATGGTTTAGTTGATTTGGATCACGTGATCACTTAGATGACTAGAGAGATGTCTGTCTAAGTGGGAGTTCTTAAGTAATATGATTAATTGAACTTAAATTTATCATGAACTTAGTCTTGGTAGTATTTTGCAAATTATGTTGTAGATCAATAGCTCGCGTTGTTGCTTTCATATGTTTATTTTGATATGTTCCTAGAGAAAACTGTGTTGAAAGATGTTAGTAGCAATGATGCGGATTGGATCCGTGATCTGAGGTTTATCCTCATTGCTGCGCAAAGAATTATGTCCTTGATGCACCGCTAGGTGACGAGACCTATTGCAGGAGCGCGGATGCGACGTTATGAATGTTTGGCTAGCTCAATATGATGACTACTTGATAGTTTAGTGCACCATGCTTAACGGCTTAGAATCGGGACTTCAAGGACGTTTTGAACGTCATGGACCATATGAGATGTTCCAGAATTGAAGTTGATATTTCAAGCAAATACCCGAGTTGAGAGATATGAAGTCTCCAACAAGTTCTATAGCTAAAAGATGGAGGAGAATCGCTCAACTAGTGAGCATGTGCTCGATTGTCAGGTACTTCAACCGCTTGAATCAAGTGGGAGTTAATCTTCCAGATAAGATAGTGATTGACAAAATTCTCTAGTCACCATCACCAAGTTAGTAGAACTTCGTGATGAACTATAGTATGCAAGGATGACGAAAACGATTCCCGAGCTCTTCGTGATGTTGAAATCGACGAAGGTAGAAATCAAGAAAGAGCATCAAGTGTTGATGATTGACAAGACCACTAGTTTCAAGAAAAGGGCAAAGGAAAGAAAGGAACTTCAAGTGGATGACACAAGCAAGTTGTCACTCCCGCGAAGAAGCCCAAAGCTGGACCATAGCCTGAAACTAAGTGCTTACACTTTGCAAAGGAAATAGTCACCGAAGCGGAAATGCCACTCAATATTTGGTAGATAAGAAGGATGGCAAAGTGAACAAGGGTATATTTGATATACAGGTTATTAATGTGTGCCTTGCTAGTGTTTATAGTAGCCCCTGAGTATTTGATACTTGTTCAGTTGCTAAGATTAGTAACTCGAAATAGGAGTTACAAAATAAACAGAGACTAGTTGAAGGGGAAGTGACGATGAGTGTTGGAAGTAGTTCCAAGATTGATATGATCATCATCGCACACTCCCTATACTTTCGGGATTAGTGTTAAACCTAAATAAATGTTATTTGGCGTTTACGTTGAGCATGAATATGATTTGATCATGTTTATTGCAATACGGTTATTCATTTAAAATCAGAGAATAATTGTTGTTCTGTTTACATGAATAAAACCTTCAATGGTCATACACCCAATGAAAATAGTTTGTTGGATCTCGATCGTGATGATACACATATTCATAATATTGATGCCAAAAGATGCAAAGTTAATAATGATAGTGCAACTTATTTGTGGCACTGCCGTTTGGGTCATATCGGTGTAAAGCGCATGAAGAAACTCCATAAAGATGGATTTTTGGAATCATTGGTTATGAATCATTTTATGCTTGCAAACCGTGCCTTTTGGGCAAGATGACTAAAACTCCGTTCTCCGGAACAATGGAACGAGCTACTAACTTGTTGGAAATAATACATACAGATGTATGCGATCCAATGAGTATTGATGCTCGTGGCAAGTATCGTTATTTTCTGACCTTCACAAGATGATTTGAGCAGATATGGGTATATCTACTTGATGAAACATAAGTCTGAAATAGTTGAAAGGTTCAAAGAATTTCAGAGTGAAGTGGAAAAATCATCGTAACAAGAAAATAAAGTTTCTGTGATCTGATCGCGGAGACGAATATTTGAGTTACGAGTTTGATCTTCAATTAAAACAATGTGAAATAGTTTCACAGCTCACGCCACCTGGAACACCACAACGTTATGGTGTGTCCGAACGTCGTAACCGCACTTTATTAGATATGGTGCGATCTATGATGTCTCTTACTGATTTACCAATATTGTTTTGGGGTTATGCATTAGAGACAGCTGCATTCATGTTAAAAGGGCACCATCTAAATCCATTGAGATGACACTATATGAACTGTGGTTTAGCAAGAAACCCAAGTTGTCGTTTCTTAAAGTTTGGGGCTACGATGCTTATGTGAAAAAGTTTCATCCTGATAAGCTCAAACCCAAATCGGAGAAGTGTGTCTTCATAGAATACCCAAAGAAAACTGTTGGGTACACCTTCTATCACAAATCCGAAGGCAAGATATTCGTTGCTATATTCGGATCCTTTCTAGAGAAGGAGTTTCTCTCGAAAGAAGTGAGTGGGAGGAAAGTAGAACTTGATGAGGTAACAGTACCTGCTCCCTTATTGGAAAGTAGTCCATCACAAGAACCGGTTCCTGTGATAATTACACCAATTAGTGAGGAAGCTAATGATATTGATCATAGAACTTCAGATCAAGTTTCTACTGAACCTCGTAGGTCTACCAGAGTAAGATCCGCACCAGAGTGGTACGGTAATCCTGTTCTGAAAGTCATGTTACTAGACCATGATAAACCTATGAACTATGAGGAAGCGATGATGAGCCCAGATTCCGCGAAATGGCTTGAGGCCATAAAATCTGAGATATGATCCATGTATGAGAACAAAGTATGGACTTTGATTGACTTGCTCGATGATCAGCAAGCCATGTTAAATAAATGGATCTTCAAGAGGAAGACGGCCACTGATAGTAGTGTTACTATCCACTAAGCTCGACTTGTTGCAAAAGGTTTTCAACAAGTTCAAGGGGTTGAATACGATGAGATTTTCTCACTCGTATCAATGCTTAAGTCTGTCCGAATCATGTTAGCAATTGCCACATTTTATGAAATCTGGCAAATGGATGTCAAAACTGCATTCCTTAATGAATTTATTAAAGAAGAATTGTATATGATGCAACCAGAAGGTTTTGTCAATCCTAAAGATGTTAACAAAGTGTGCAAGCTCCAATGATCCATCTATGGACTGGTGCAAGCATCTCGAGTTGGAATATACGCTTTGATGAGTTGATCAAAGCATATGATTTTATATGAGACTTTTGGAGAAGCCTCAGATTTACAAGAAAGTGAGTGGGAGCACTACAAGATTTCGATAAGTATATGTGAATGAGATATTGTTGATCGGAAATAATGTAGAATTATTCTGCAAAGCTTAAAGGAGTGTTTTGAAAAGAGTTTTTCAAAGCAAGACCTCGGTGAAGCTGCTTACACATTGAGCATCAAGATCTATATAGATAGATCAAGACGCTTGATAAGATTTTTTTCAAATGAGTACATACCTTGATAAATTTTTGAAATAGTTCAAAATGGAACAGTCAAAGAAGGAGTTCTTGCCTGTGATGCAAAGGTGTGAAGTTGAGTAAGACTCAAGACCCGACCATGGCAGAAAATAGAAAGAGAATGAAAAGTCATTCCGTATGCCTCAGTCATAGGTTCTATAAAGTATGCTATGATGTGAACCAGACCTATTGTATACCTTGCTCTGAGTTTGACAAAGGAATACAATTTTGATCTAAGAGTAGATCACTGGACAGCGGTCAAGAATATCCTTATTGAAGACTGAGGACATGTTTCTCGATTATGGAGGTGATAAAAGAGCCCGTCGTAAAAAGTTACAACGATGCAAGCTTTTACACCAATCCAGATGACTCTAAGTCTCAATCTGGATACATATTGAAAGTGGGAGCAATTAGCTAGAGTAGCTCCGTGCAGAGCATTGTGGACATAGAATATTTGCAAAATACATACGGCTCTGAATGTGACAGACCCGTTGACTAAGCTTCTCTCACGAGCAAAACATGATCACACCTTAGTACTCTTTGGGTGTTAATCACATAGCGATGTGAACTAGACTCTAGTAAACCCTTTGGGTGTTGGTCACATGACGATGTGAACTATGGGTGTTAATCATATACAGATATGAATATTGGTGTTAAATCACATGGCGATGTGAACTAGATTATTGACTCTAGTGCAAGTGGGAGACTAAAGGAAATATGCCCTAGAGGCAATAATAAAGTTATTATTTATTTCCTTATTTCATGATAAATGTTTATTATTCATGCTAGAATTGTATTAACCGAAAACATAATACATGTGTGAATACGTAGACAAACATAGTGTCACTAGTATGCCTCTACTTGACTAGCTCATTAATCAAAGATGGTTTTGTTTCCTAACCATAGACATGTGTTGTCATTTGATTAGTGGGATCACATCATTAGAAGAATGATGTGATTGACATGACCCATTCCGTTAGCCTAGCACTTGATCGTTTAGTATCTTGCTATTGCTTTCTTCATGACTTATACATGTTCCTGTAACTATGAGAATTATGCAACTCCGTTTACGGAGGAACACTTTGGGTACTACCAAACGTCCAACGTAATCGGGTGATTATAAAGGAGCACTACAGGTGTCTCCGAAGGTACATGTTGAGTTGGCGTATTTGAGATTAGGTTTTGTCACTCCGATTGTCGGAGAGGTATCTCTGGGCCCTCTCGGTAATGCACATCACTATAAGCCTTGCAAGCAATGTGACCAATGAGTTGGTTACGGGATGATGCATTACGTAACGAGTAAAGAGACTTGCCGGTAACAAGATTGAACTAGGTATTGGATACCGACGATCAAATCTCGGGCAAGTAACATACCGATGACAAAGGGAACAACATATGTTGTTATGCGGTTTGACCGATAAAGATCTTCGTAGAATATGTAGGAACCAATATGGGCATCCAGGTTCCGCTATTTGTTATTGACCGAGAATAGTTTTAGGTCATGTCTACATAGTTCTCGAACCCGTAGGTCTGCACGCTTAATGTTACGATGACAATTTTATTATGAGTTTATGAGTTTTGATGTAGCGAAGGAGTTCGGAGTCCCGGATAAGATCGGGGACATGACGAGGAGTCTCGAAATGGTCGAGACGTAAAGATCGATATATTGGATGACTATATTCGGAGTTCGGAAAGGTTCCGAGTGATTCGGGTATTTTCGGGGGTACCGGGGAGTTACGGGAATACGAGGAAGAAGCAATGGGCCTCATGGGCCGAGTGGTGGAAGAGAGGAGGTAGGGCGCGCTGCCCCCCTAGCCCAAACCGAATTGGACTAGGGGGCCGGCCCCCCTTTCCTTCTTCTCCTCCATCTCCTTCCTTCTCCTTCTCCTCCCCTTCCTTCCCTTCTCCTAGTAGGACTTGGAAAGAGGGGGGAATCCTACTTGGAGTAGGATTGCCCCCCTTGGGCGCGCCTCCTCCTCCTTGGCCGGCCCTCCTCCCCTTGCTACTTTATATACGGGGGCAGGGGGGCACCCCATGACACACAAGTTGATCTACGGATCATTCCTTAGCCGTGTGCGGTGCCCCTTCCACCATATTCCACCTCGGTCATATCGTCGCGGAGTTTAGGCGAAGCTCTGCGCCGATAGAACATCATCATCGTCACCACGCCGTCGTCTTGACGGAACTCATCTCCGAGCCTTTGCTGGATCGGAGGCCGAGATCGCCATCGAGCTGAACGTGTGTCTGAACTCGGAGGCCCCGTCGTTCGGTGCTTGGATCGGTCGGATCGTGAAGACGTATGACTACATCAACGCGTTGTGCTAACGCTTCGCTTACGGTCTCACGAGTGCGTGGGACGAACACTCTCCCCTCTCGTTGCTATGCCATCACCATGATCTTGCGTGTGCGTAGGAAATTTTTTGAAATTACTACGTTCCCCAACATGGAGTCCCGGATGAGATCGGGGACATGACGAGGAGTCTCGAAATGGTCGAGACGTAAAGATCGATATATTGGACGACTATATTCGGAGTTTGGAAAGGTTCCGAGTGATTCGGGTATTTTCGGGGGTACCGGGGAGTTACGGGAATACGAGGAAGAAGCAATGGGCCTCATGGGCCAAGTGGTGGGAGAGAGGAGGCAGGGCGCGCGGCCCCCCTAGCCCAAACCGAATTGGACTAGGGGGCCGGCCCCCCTTTCCTCCTTTTCCTCCCTCTCCTTCCTTCTCCTCCTCCTTCCCTTCCTTCCCCTCTCCTACTTGTGTTGGGGAACGTAGTAATTTCAAAAAATTTCCTACGCACACGCAAGATCATGGTGATGATATAGCAACGAGAGGGGAGAGTGTTCGTCCACGTACCCTCATAGACCGTAAGCAGAAGCGTTAGCACAACGCGGTTGATGTAGTCGTACGTCTTCACGATCCGACCGATCCAAGCACCAAACGTACGGAGCCTCCGAGTTCAGCACACGTTCAGCTCGATGACGATCTCCGGCCTCCGATCCAGCCGAGCTCCGGAGATGAGTTCCACAAGACGACGGCATGGTGACGATGATGATGTTCTACCGGCGCAGGGCTTCGCCTAAACTCCACGACGATATGACCGAGGTGGAATATGGTGGAAGGGGGCACCGCACACGGCTAAGGAACGATCCGTAGATCAACTTCTATGTCTATGGGGTGTCCCCCTCCCCCGTATATAAAGGAGCTAGGGGGGAGGAGGCCGCCGGCCAAGGAGGGCGCGCCAAGGGGGGAGTCCTACTCCCACCGGGAGTAGGACTCCCTCTTTCCAAGTAGGAGTAGGAGAAGGGGGAAAGAGGAGGAAGAGGGAAGGGGGGGGGGCCGCCCCCTCCCTTGTCCTATTCGGACTAGGAAGGGAAGGCGCGCCCCCTCCCCGCCTCCTTCCCTCTTCTCCCTCGAGGCCCATGTAGGCCCAATAACCCCCCGGGGGTTCCGGTAACCTCCCGGTACTCCGTAAAATGCCGATTTCACCCGGAACTATTCCGATGTCCAAACATAGGCTTCCAATATATCAATCTTTATGTCTCGACCATTTCGAGACTCCTCGTCATGTCCGTGATCACATTCGGGACTCCAAACAAACTTCGGTACATCAAAACTTATAAACTCATAATAAAACTCGCCATCAAACGTTAAGCGTATGGACCCTACGGGTTCGAGAACTATGTAGACATGACCTAGAACCATTCTGGTCAATAACCAATAGCGAGACCTGGATGCCCATATTGGTTCCTACATATTCTACGAAGATCTTTATCGGTCAAACCGCATAACAACATACGTTGTTCCCTTTGTCATCGGTATGTTACTTGCCCGAGATTCGATCGCCGGTATCCAATACCTAGTTCAATCTCGTTACCGGCAAGTCTCTTTACTCGTTACGTAATACATCATTCCGTAACTAACTCATTAGCTACATTGCTTGCAAGGCTTATAGTGATGTGCATTACCGAGAGGGCCCAGAGATACCTCTCCGACAATCGGAGTGACAAAACCTAATCTCAAATATGCCAACTCAACATGTACCTTCGAGACACCAGTAGTGCTCCTTTATAATCACCCGCCATGCCAGACGCTTGGTAGTACCCAAAGTGTTCCTCCGTAAACGGAGTTGCATAATTCTCATAGTTACAGGAACATGTATAAGTCATGAAGAAAGCAATAGCAGTATACTAAACGATCAAGTGCTGGGCTAACGGGATGGGTATGTCAATCACATCATTCTTCTAATGATGTGATCCCACTAATCAAATGACAACACATGTCTATGGTTAGGAAACATAACCATCTTTGATTAATGAGCTAGTCAAGTAGAGGCATACTAGTGACTATAGTTTTGTCTATGTATTCACACATGTATCATGTTTCCGGTTAATACAATTCTAGCATGAATAATAAACATTTATCATGATATGAGGAAATAAATAATAACTTTATTATTGCCTCTAGGCATATTTCCTTCAGCCTCCCACTTGCACTAGAGTCAATAATCTAGATTACATAGTAATGATTCTAACACCCATGGAGTCTTGGTGCTGATCATGTTTTTCTCGTGAGAGAGGCTTAGTCAACGGTCTGCAACATTCAGATCCGTATGTATCTTGGAAATCTCTATGTCTCCCACTTGGACTTGGTCCCTAATGGAATTGAAGCGTCTCTTGATGTGCTTGGTCCTCTTGTGAAATCTGGATTCCTTTGCCAAGGCAATTGCACCAAGATTGTCACGAAGATCTTCATTGGTCCCGATGCACTAGGTATGACACCTAGATCGGAAATGAACTCCTTCATCCGCACTCCTTCATTTGCTGCTTGAGTAGCTATGTACTCCGCTTCACATGTAGATCCCGCCACGACGCTTTGTTTAGAACTGCACCAACTTACAGCTCCACCGTTTAATATAAACACGATCCGGTTTGCGATTTAGAATCGTCCGGATCGATGTCAAAGCTTGCATCGACGTAACCATTTACGACTAGCTCTTTGTCACCTCCATATACGAGAAACATATCCTTAGTCCTTTTCGTATTTCAGATGTTCTTGACCACCGTCCATGATCCACTCTGGATTACTTTGGTACCTTCCTGCCAAGCTTATTGCTAAGCATACATCAGTGTCAGGTACACAACATTGCATACATGATAGAGCCTATGGTTGAAGCATAGGAACATCTTTCATTTTCTCTCTATCTTCTCGCTGTGGTCGGGCATTGAGTTTGACTCAACTTCACACCTTGTAGCACGGCAAGAATCCTTTCTTTGCACGATCCATTTTGAACTTTTTCAAAATTTTGTCAAGGTATGTGCTTTGTGAAAGTCCTATTAAGCGTCTTGATCTATATCTATAGATCTTGATGCCCAATATGTAAGCAGCTTCACCGAGGTCTTTCATTGAAAACTTTTATTCAAGTATCCTTTATGCTATCCAGAAATTCTATATCATTTCCAATTAATAATATGTCATCTACATATAAAACTAGAAATGCTACTGAGCTCCCACTCACTTTCTTGTAAATACAAAGCTTCTCCAAAAGTCTCAGATAAAACCATATGCTTTGATCACACTATCAAAACGTTTATTCCAACTCCGAGATGCTTGCACCAGTCCATAAATGGATCGCTGGAGCTTGCAAACTTTGTTAGCACCTTTTGGATCAACAAAACCTTCTGGCTGCATCATATACAACTCTTCTTCTAGAAATCCATTCAAGAATGCAGTTTTGACATCCATTTGCCAAATTTCGTAATCATGAAATGCAGCAATAGCTAGCATGATTCAGACAGACTTAAGCATCGCTACGGGTGAGAAAGTTTCATCGTAGTCAACCCCTTGAACTTGTCGAAAACCTTTCGCAACAAGTCGAGCTTTATAGACAGTTACATTACCATTAGCGTCAGTCTTATTCTTAAAGATCCATTTATTCTCAATGGCTTGCCGTTCATCGGGCAAGTCAACCAAAGTCCATACTTTGTTTTCATACATGGATCCCATCTCAGATTTCATGGCCTCTAGCCATTTTGCGTAATCTGGGCTCATCATCGCTTCCTCATAGTTCGTAGGTTCATCATGGTCAAGTAACATGACTTACAAAATAGGATTACCGTACCACTCTGGTGCGGATCTTACTCTGATAGACCTACGAGGTTCAGTAGAAACTTGATCTGAAGTTTCGTGATCAATATCATTAGCTTCCTCACTGATTGGTGTAGTTGTCACAGGAACCGGTTCTTGTGATGAACTACTTTCCAATAAGGGAGTAGATACAGTTATCTCATCAAGTTCTACTTTCCTCCCACTCACTTATTTTGAGAGAAACTCCTTCTCTAGAAAGGATCCGATTTAGCAACAAAAATTTTGCCCTCAGATCTGTGATAGAAGGTGTACCCAATAGTCTCCTTTGGGTATCCTATGAAGATACATTTCTCCGATTTGGGTTCGAGCTTATCTGGTTCAAGTTTCTTCACATAAGCATCGCAGCCCCAAACTTTAAGAAACGACAACTTTGGTTTCTTGCCAAACCACAGTTCATAAGGCGTCGTTTCAACGGATTTTGATGGTGCCCTATTTATCGTGAATGCGGCCGTCTCTAAAGCATAACCCCAAAACGATAGCGGTAAATCGGTAAGAGACATCATAGATCGCACCATATCAAGTAAAGTACGATTATGACGTTCGGACACACCATTTCATTGTGGTGTTCCAGGTGGCGTGAGTTGCGAGACTATCCCGCATTATTTCAAGTGTAGACCAAACTCGTAACTCAAATATTCTCCTCCACGATCAGATCGTAGAAACTTTATTTTCTTGTTACGATGATTTTCCACTTCACTCTGAAATTCTTTGAACTTTTCAAATGTTTCAGACTTGTGTTTCATTAAGTAGATATACCCATATCTGCTTAAATCATCTGTGAAGGTGAGAAAATAACGATATCCGCCACGAGCCTCAACATTCATTGGACCACATACATCTGTATGTATGATTTCCAACAAATATTTTGCTCTCTCCATAGTTCCGGAGAACGGCGTTTTAGTCATCTTGCCCATAAGGCACGGTTCACAAGTACCAAGTGATTCATAATCAAGTGATTCCAAAAGCCCATCAGTATGGAGTTTCTTCATGCACTTTACACCGATATGACCTAAACGGCAGTGCCACAAATAAGTTGCACTATCGTTATCAACTCTGCATCTTTTGGTTTCAACACTATGAATATGTGTATCACTACTATCGAGATTCAATAAAAACAGACCATTCTTCAAGGGTGCATGACCATAAAAGATATTACTCATATAAATAGAACAACCATTATTCTCTGATTTAAATGAATAACCATCTCGCATTAAACAAGATCTAGATATAATGTTCATGCTCAACGCTGGCACCAAATAACAATTATTTTGGGTCTAATACTAATTCCGATGGTAGATGTAGAGGTAGCGTGCCGACCGCGATCACATCGACTTAGGAACCATTTCCCACGCGCATCGTCACCTCGTCCTTAGCTAATCTTCGCTTAATCCGTAGTCCCTGTTTCGAGTTGCAAATATTAGCAACAGAACCGGTATCAAATACGCAGGTGCTACTGCGAGCATTAGTAAGGTACACATCAATAACATGTATATCACATATACCTTTGTTCACTTTGCCATCCTTCTTATCCGCCAAATACTTGGGGCAGTTCCGCTTCCGGTGTCGATCGCTTGCGGTAGAAGCACTTAGTTTCGTGCTTAGGTCCGACTTGGGTTTCTTCTCTTGAGCAGCAACTTGCTTGCCGTTCTTTTTGAAGTTTCCCTTCTTCTTCCCTTTGCCCTTCTTCTTGAAACTGGTGGTTTTGTTAACCATCAACACTTGATGCTCCTTATTGATTTCTACCTCCGCAGCTTTCAGCATTGCGAAGAGCTCGGGAATAGTCTTGTTCATCCCTTGCATGTTATAGTTCATCACGAAGCTCTTGTAGCTTGGTGGCAGTGATTGGAGAAGTCTTTCAATGACACTATCATCAGGAAGATGAACTCCCAGTTGAATCAAGTGATTATTATACCTAGACATTTTGAGTATGTGTTCACTGACAGAACTATTCTCCTCCATCTTGCAGCTATAGAACTTATTGGAGACTTCATATCTCTCAATCCGGGCATTTGTTTGAAATATTAACTTCAACTCCTGGAACATCTCATATGCTCCATGACATTCAAAACGTC
The DNA here is from genome assembly GCA_021437245.1 of Aegilops speltoides. Lineage (NCBI taxonomy): Eukaryota > Viridiplantae > Streptophyta > Magnoliopsida > Poales > Poaceae > Aegilops > Aegilops speltoides. Next base: position 341,460,160 of record CM038145.1, on the reverse strand, counting down.
GTTGAAGACCCGGTTCTAAGCCGTAAAGCATGGCACACTGAACTATCGAGTAGTCATCAGCTTTGCTCTGCCAGACGTTCTTAACATCGTCAGTTGCATCAGCAGCAGCCTGGCATCCACCGGTGCTTCGGGGCGTAACTTTTCTATGCAGCAATGAGGATAATCCTCGAGTTACGGACCCGATCCGTGTAATTGCTACCATCATCTTTCAACTTTGCTTTCTCAAGGAACGCATTAAAATTCAACGGAACAACAACACGAGCCATCTATCTACAAACAAACATAGACAAGCAAAATACTATCATGTACTAAGTTCATGATAAATTTAAGTTCAATTAATCATATTACTTAAGAACTCCCACTTAGACAGACATCTCTCTAGTCATCTAAGTGATCACGTGATCCAAATCAACTAAACCATGTCCGATCATCACGTGAGATGGAGTAGTTTCAATGGTGAACATTGCTATGTTGATCATATCTACTATATGATTCACGCCGACCTTTCGGTCTTCGTGTTCGAGGCCATATCTGTATATGCTAGGCTCGTCAAGTATAACTTTGAGTATTCGCGTGTGCAACTGATTTGCACCGTTGTATTTGAACGTAGAGCCTATCACACCCGATCATCACGTGGTGTCTCGTAGACGAAGAACTTTCATAACGGTGCATACTCGGGAGAACACTTCTTGATAATTAGTGAGAGATCATCTTAAAATGCTACCGTCAATCAAAGCAAGATAAGATGCATTAAAGGATAAACATCACATGCAATCAATATAAGTGATATGATATGGCCATCATCATCTTGTGCTTGTGATCTCCATCTTGAAGCACCGTCATGATCACCATCGTCACCGTAGCGACACCTTGATCTCCATCATAGCATCGTTGTCGTTCGCCATCTATTGCTTCTCGACTATTGCTACCGCTTAGTGATAAAGTAAAGTAATTACAGAGCGTTTGCATTTCATACAATAAGCGACAACCATATGGCTCCTGCCGATTGCCGATAACTTTGGTTACAAAACATGATCATCTCATACAATAAAATATAGCATCACGTCTTGACCATATCACATCACAACATGCCCTGCAAAAACAAGTTAGGCGTCCTCTACTTTGTTGTTGCAAATTTTACGTGGCTGCTACGGGCTTAGCAAGAACCGTTCTTACCTCGCATCAAAAACCACAACGATAGTTCGTCAAGTTGGTGCTGTTTTAACCTTCGCAAGGACGGGCGTAGCCACACTCGATTCAGCTAAAGTGAGAGAGACAGACACCCACCAGCCACCTTTAAGCACGAGTGCTCGTAGCGGTGAAACCAGTCTCGCGTAAGCGTCTGCGTAATGTCGGTCCGGCAGCTTCATCTCACAATACCGCCCGAACCAAAGTATGACATGCTTGGTAAGCAGTATGACTTATATCGCCCACAACTCACTTGTGTTCTACTCGTGCATATAACATCAATGCATAAAACCTAGGCTCGGATGCCACTGTTGGGGAACGTAGTAATTTCAAAAAATTTCCTACGCACACGCAAGATCATGGTGATGATATAGCAACAAGAGGGGAGAGTGTTCGTCCACGTTCCCTCATAGACCGTAAGCGGAAGCGTTAGCACAACGCGGTTGATGTAGTCGTACGTCTTCACGATCCGACCGATCCAAGCACCGAACGTACGGAGCCTCCGAGTTCAGCACACGTTCAGCTCGATGATGATCTCCGCCTCCGATCCAGCCGAGCTCGGAGATGAGTTCCACAAGACGACGGCGTGGTGGCGATGATGATGTTCTATCGCGCGAGGCTTCGCCTAAACTCCGACGATTTGACCGAGGTGGAATATGGTGGAAGGGGGCACCGCACACGGCTAAGGAACGATCCGTAGATCAGCTTCTATGTCTATGGGGTGCCCCCCCGCCCCCGTATATAAAGGAGCCAGGGGGGAGGAGGCCGCCGGCCAAGGAGGGCGCGCCAAGGGGAGAGTCCTACTCCCACCGGGAGTAGGACTCCCTCTTTCCAAGTAGTAGGAGAAGGGGGGAAAGAGGAGGAAGAGGGGAAGGAAAGGGGGGGCGCCGCCCCCTTCCCTTGTCCTATTCGGACTAGGAAGGGGAGGGGCGCGCGGCTCCCTCCTGCCTCCTTCCCTCTTCTCCCTCGAGGCCCATGTAGGCCCAATAACCCCCCGGGGGGTTCCGGCAACCTCCCGGTACTCCGGTAAAATGCCGATTTCACCCGGAACTATTCCGATGTCCAAACATAGGCTTCCAGTATGTCAATCTTTATGTCTCGACCAGTTCGAGACTCCTCGTCATGTCCGTGATCACATCCGGGACTCCGAACAAACTTCGGTACATCAAAACTTATAAACTCATAATAAAACTGTCATCGAAACGTTAAGCGTGCGGACCCTACGGGTCCGAGAACTATGTAGACATGACCTAGAACCATTCTCGGTCAATAACCAATAGCGGGACCTGGATGCCCATATTGGTTCCTACATATTCTCGAAGATCTTTATCGGTCAAACCGCATAACAACATCGTTGTTCCTTTGTCATCGGTATGTTACTTGCCCGAGATTCGATCGTCGGTATCCAATACCTAGTTCAATCTCGTTACCGGCAAGTCTCTTTACTCGTTACGTAATACATCATTCCGTAACTAACTCATTAGCTACATTGCTTGCAAGGCTTATAGTGATGTGCATTACCGAGACGGCCCAGAGATACCTCTCCGACAATCGGAGTGACAAAACCTAATCTCGAAATACGCCAACTCAACATGTACCTTCGGAGACACATGTAGTACTCCTTTATAATCACCCGATTCGTTGTGACGTTTGGTAGTACCAAAGTGTTCCTCCGTAAACGGAGTTGCATAATTCTCATAGTTACGAGGAACATGTATAAGTCATGAAGAAAGCAATAGCGGTATACTAAGCGATCAAGTGCTTTGGGCTAACGGATGGGTCATGTCAATCACATCATTCTTCTAATGATGTGATCCCACTAATCAAATGACAACACATGTCTATGGTTAGGAAACATAACCATCTTTGATTAATGAGCTAGTCAAGTAGAGGCATACTAGTGACTATAGTTTTGTCTATGTATTCACACATGTATCATGTTTCCGGTTAATACAATTCTAGCATGAATAATAAACATTTATCATGATATGAGGAAATAAATAATAACTTTATTATTGCCTCTAGGGCATATTTCCTTCAACTTGGACTAGGAAAGAGGGGGGAATCCTACTTGGAGTAGGATTCTCCCCCTTGGGCGCGCCTCCTCCCCTTGGCCGGCCCCCTCCCCCTTGCTCCTTTATATACAGGGGCAGAGGGGCACCCCATGACACACAAGTTGATCTACGGATCGTTCCTTAGCCGTGTGCGGTGCCCCCTCCACCATATTCCACCTCGGTCATATCGTCGCGGAGTTTAGGCGAAGCCCTGTGCCGGTAGAACATCATCATCATCACCACGCCGTCGTGCTGACGGAACTCATCCCCGATGCTTTGCTGGATCGGAGCCCGGGGATCGTCATCGAGCTGAACGTGTGTTGAACTCGGAGGTGCCGTACATTCGGTACTTGGATCGGTCGAATCGTGAAGACGTACGACTACATCAACCGCGTTGTCATAACGCTTCCGCTTACAGTCTACGAGGGTACGTGGACAATACTCTCCCCTCTCGTTGCTATGCCATCACTATGATCTTGCGTGTGCGTAGGAAATTTTTGAAATTACTATGTTCCCCAACAGTGGCATCCGATCCTAGGTTTTATGCGTTGATGTTATATGCACGAGTAGAACACAAGTGAGTTGTGGGCGATACAAGTCATATTGCTTACCAGCATGTCATACTTTGGTTCGGCGGTATTGTGAGATGAAGCGGCCCGGACCGACATTACGCGTACGCTTACGCGAGACTGGTTTCACCGTTACGAGCACTCGTGCTTAAAGGTGGCTGGCGGGTGTCTGTCTCTCTCACTTTAGCTGAATCGAGTGTGGCTACGCCCGGTCCTTGCGAAGGTTAAAACAGCACCAACTTGACGAACTATCGTTGTGGTTTTGATGCTTAGGTAAGATCGGTTCTTGCTAAAGCCCGTAGCAGCCACGTAAAATTTGCAACAACAAAGTAGAGGACGTCTAACTTGTTTTTGCAGGGCATGTTGTGATGTGATATGGTCAAGACGTGATGCTATATTTTATTGTATGAGATGATCATGTTTTGTAACCAAAGTTATCGACAATGGCGAGAGCCATATGGTTGTCGCTTTATTGTATGAAATGCAAGCATACATAATTGCTTTACTTTATCACTAAGTGGTAGCGATAGTCGTAGAAGCAATAGATGGCGTAAACGACAACGATGCTACGATGGAGATCAAGGTGTCGCGCCGGTGACGATGGTGATCACGATGGTGCTTCGAAGATGGAGATCACAAGCGCAAGATGATGATGGCCATATAATATCACTTATATTGATTGCATGTGATGTTTATCCTTTATGCATCTTATCTTGCTTTGATTGACGGTAGCATTTTAAGATGATCTCTCACTAATTATCAAGAAGTGTTCTCCCTGAGTATGCACCGTTGCGAAAGTTCTTCGTGCTGAGACACCACATGATGATTGGGTGTGATCGGCTCTACATTCAAATACAACGGGTGCAAAACAGTTGCACACGCGGAATACTCAGGTTAAACTTGACGAGCCTAGCATATACAGATATGGTCTCGGAACACGGAGACCGAAAGGTCGAACGTGAATCATATAGTAGATATGATCAACATAGTGATGTTCACCATTGAAACTACTCCATCTCACGTGATGATCGGACATGGTTTAGTTGATTTGGATCACGTGATCACTTAGATGACTAGAGAGATGTCTGTCTAAGTGGGAGTTCTTAAATAATATGATTAATTGAACTTAAATTTATCATGAACTTAGTCCTGGTAGTATTTTGCAAATTATGTTGTAGATCAATAGCTGCGTTGTTGCTTTCATATGTTTATTTTGATATGTTCCTAGAGAAAATTGTGTTGAAGGATGTTAGTAGCAATGATGCAGATTGGATCCGTGATATGAGGTTTATCCTCATTGCTGCACAGAAGAATTATGTCCTTAATGCACCGCTAGGTGACAGACCTATTGCAGGAGCGAATCACGCGATGTTATGAGCGTTTGGGTAGCTCAATATGATGACTACTTGATAGTTCGATGCACCATGCTAACGGTTTAGAATCGGGACTTCAAAGGCGTTTTGAGCGTCATGGACCATATGAGATGTTCCAGAGTTGAAGTTAATATTTCAAGCAAATACCGAGTTGAGAGATATGAAGTCTCCAACAAGTTCTATAACTAAAAGATGGAGGAGAATCGCTCAACTAGTGAGCATGTGCTCAGATTGTGCAGGTACTTCAATCGCTTGAATCAAGTGGGAGTTAATCTTCCAGATAAGATAGTGATTGATAGAATTCTCTAGTCACCATCACTAAGTTACTAGAACTTCGTGATGAACTATAGTATGCAAGGGATGACGACAACGATTCCCGAGCTCTTCGTGATGTTGAAATCAACGAAGGTAGAAATCAAGAAAGAGCATCAAGTGTTGATGATTGACAAGACCACTAGTTTCAAGAAAAGATCAAAGGGAAAGAGAGGGAAACTTCAAGTAGAATGGCAAACAAGTTGTCACTCCCATGAATAAGACTAAAGCTGAACCAAAGCCTGAAACTGAGTGCTTACACTGCAAAGGAAATGGTCACTGGAAACGGAAATACCCTGAATATTTGGTGGATAAGAAGGATGGCAGAGTGAACAAGGGTATATTTGATATACAAGTTATTGATGTGTGCCTTACTAGTGTTTATAGTAGCCCCTGAGTATTTGATACTTGTTCGGTTGCTAAGATTAGTAACTCGAAATAGGAGTTACATAATAAACAGAGACTAGTTGAGGGGAAGTGACGATGAGTGTTGGAAATAGTTCCAAGATTGATATGATCATCATCACACACTCCCTATATTTTCGAGATTGGTGTTAAACCTAAATAAATGTTATTTAGCATTTGCGTTGAGCATGAATATTATTTGATCATGTTTATTGCGATGCGGTTATTCATTTGAAGTTAAAGAATAATTGTTATTCTGTTTACATGAATAAGACCTTCGATGGTTATACACCCAATGAAAATAGTTTGTTGGATCTCGATCGTAGTGATACACATATTCATATTGATGCCAAAAGATGCAAAGTTAATAATGATAGTGCAACTTATTTGTGGCACTGCCGTTTGGGTCGTATCGGTGTAAAGCGCATGAAGAAACTCCATAAAGATGGATTTTTGGAATCATTGGTTATGAATCATTTGATGCTTGCGAACCGTGCCTTTTGGGCAAGATGACTAAAACTTCGTTCTCCGGAACAATGGAACAAGCTACTAACTTGTTGGAAATAATACATACAGATGTATGCGATCCAATGAGTATTGATGCTCGTGGCAAGTATCGTTATTTTCTGACCTTCACAAGATGATTTGAGCAGATATGGGTATATCTACTTGATGAAACATAAGTCTGAAATAGTTGAAAGGTTCAAAGAATTTCAGAGTGAAGTGGAAAAATCATCGTAACAAGAAAATAAAGTTTCTGCGATCTGATCGCGGAGACGAATATTTGAGTTACGAGTTTGGTCTTCAATTAAAACAATGTGGAATAGTTTCACAGCTCACGCCACCTGGAACACCACAATGTTATGGTGTGTCCGAACGTCATAACCGCACTTTATTGGATATGGTGCGATCTATGATGTCTCTTACTGATTTTACCACTATTGTTTTGGGGTTATGCATTAGAGACAGCTGCATTCACATTAAAAGGGCACCATCTAAATCCGTTGAGACGACAACATATGAACTGTGGTTAAGCAAGAAACCCAAGTTGTCGTTTCTTAAAGTTTTGGGCTGCAATGCTTGTGTGAAAAAGTTTCATCCTGATAAGCTCAAACCCAAATTGGAGAAGTGCATCTTCATAGAATACCCAAAGGAAACTGTTGGGTACACCTTCTATCACAGATCCGAAGGCAAGATATTCGTTGCTAAAAATGGATCCTTTCTAGAGAAGGAGTTTCTCTTGAAAGAAGTGAGTGGGAGGAAAGTAGAACTTGATGAGGTAACTGTACCTTATCCTGAATTGGAAAATAGTTCATCACTGAAATCAGTTCGATGATTCCAACACCAATTAGTGAGGAAGCTAATGATGATGATCATGAAACTTGATCAAGTTACTCTGAACCTCGTGGGTCTTCCGAATACGGTCCGCATCGGTGTGGTACGGTAATCCTATTCGAAAGTCATGTTACTAGACCATGATAAACCTACGAACTATGAGGAAGCGATGATGAGCCCAGATTCCACGAAATGGCTGGAGGCCATGAAATCTGAGATAGGATCCATGTATGAGAACAAAGTGTGGACTTTGGTGGACTTGCCGATGATCGGCAAGCCATAGAAAATAAATGGATCTTCAAGAGGAAGACGGACGTTGATAGTAGTGTTACTATCTACAAAGCTCGACTTGTCGTAAAAAGGTTTTTCGACAAGTTCAAGGTGTTGAATACAATGAGATTTTCTCACTCGTATCAATGCTTAAGTCTGTCCGAATCATGTTAGCAATTGCCACATTTTATGTAATCTGGCAAATGGATGTCAAAACTGCATTCCTTAATGGATTTATTAAAGAAGAGTTGTATACGATGCAACCAGAAGGTTTTGTCAATCCTAAAGATGCTAACAAAGTGTGCAAGCTCCAGCAATCCATCAATGGACTGGTGCAAGCATCTCAGAGCTGGAATATACGCTTTGATGAGTTGATCAAAGCATATGGTTTTATCCAGACTTTTAGAAAGGCCTGTATTTACAAGAAAGTGAGTGGGAGCACTACAACATTTCTGATAAGTATATGTGAATGACATATTGTTGATTGGAAATAATGTAGAATTATTCTGCAAAGCATAAAGGAGTATTTGGAAGGAGTTCTTTAAAAGAAAGACCTCAGTAAAGCTACTTACATATTGAGCATCAAGATCTATTGAGATAGATCAAGATGCTTGATAAGATTTTCAATGAGTACATACCTTGACAAGATTTTGAAATAGTTAAAAATAGAATAGTCAAAGAAGGAGTTCTTGCCTGTGATGCAAAGGTGTGAAGTTGAGTAAGACTCAAGACCCGACCATGGCAGAAAATAGAAAGAGAATGAAAAGTCATTCCCTATGCCTCAGTCATAGGTTCTATAAAGTATGCTATGCTGTGAACCAGACCTATTGTATACCTTGCTCTGAGTTTGACAAAGGAATATACAATTTTGATCTAAGAGTAGATCACTGGACAACGGTCAAGAATATCCTTAGTGAGGACTAAGGAGATGTTTCTCGATTATGGAGGTGATAAAAGAGCCCGTCGTAAAAAGTTACAACGATGCAAGCTTTTACACTAATCCAGATGACTCTAAGTCTCAATCTGGATACATATTGAAAGTGGGAGCAATTAGCTAGAGTAGCTCCGTGCAGAGCATTGTGGACATAGAATATTTGCGAAAGTACATACGGCTCTGAATGTGACAGACCCGTTGACTAAGCTTCTCTCACGAGCAAAACATGATCACACCTTAGTACTCTTTGGGTGTTAATCACATAGCAATGTGAACTAGATTATTGACTCTAGTAAACCCTTTGGGTGTTGGTCACATAACAATGTGAACAATGGGTGTTAATCATATACAGATATGAATATTGATGTTAAATCACATGGCGATGTGAACTAGATTATTGACTCTAGTGCAAGTGGGAGACTGAAGGAAATATGCCCTAGAGACAATAATAAAGTTATTATTTATTTCCTTATTTCATGATAAATGTTTATTATTCATGCTAGAATTGTATTAACCAGAAACATAATACATGTGTGAATACATAGACAAACATAGTGTCACTAGTATGCCTCTACTTGACTAGCTTGTTGATCAAAGATGGTTATGTTTCCTAACCATAGACATGTGTTGTCATTTGATTAATGGGATCACATCATTAGGAGAATGATGTGATTGACATGACCCATTCCGTTAGCCTAGCACTTGATCGTTTAGTATGTTGCTATTGCTTTCTTCATGACTTATACATGTTCCTGTAACTATGAGATTATGCAACTCCGTTTACGGAGGAACACTTTGGTGCTACCAAACGTCACAACGTAATCGGGTGACTATAAAGGAGTACTACAGGTGTCTCCAAAGGTACATGTTGGGTTGGCGTATTTCGAGATTAGGTTTTGTCACTCCGATTGTCGGAGAGGTATCTCTGGGCCCTCTCGGTAATGCACATCACTTAAGCCTTGCAAGCATTGTAACTAATGAGTTAGTTGCGGGATGATGTATTACGTAACGAGTAAAGAGACTTGCCGGTAACGAGATTGAACTAGGTATTGGATACTGACGATCGAATCTCGGGCAAGTAACATACCGATGACAAAGGGAACAACATATGTTGTTATGCGGTTTGACCGATAAAGATCTTCGTAGAATATGTAGGAACCAATATGGGCATCCAGGTTCCGCTATTGGTTATTGATCGAGAATAGTTCTAGGTCATGTCTACATAGTTCTCAAACCCGTAGGGTCCGCACGCTTAAGGTTTCGATGACAGTTATATTACGAGTTTATGAGTTTTGATGTACCTAAGGAGTTCGGAGTCCCGGATGAGATCGGGGACATGACGAGGAGTCTCGAAATGGTCGAGACGTAAAGATCGATATATTGGACGACTATATTCGGAGTTCGGAAAGATTCCGAGTGATTCGGGTATGTTCGGGGGTACCGGGGAGTTACGGGAATACGAGGAAGAAGCAATGGGCCTCATGGGCCAAGTGGTGGAAGAGAGGAGGCAGGCGGTGCGGCCCCCTAGCCCAAACCGAATGGACTAGGGGCCGCCCCCTTCCTCCTTTTCCTCCCTCTCCTTCCTTCTCCTTCTCCTTCCCTTCCTTCCCCTCTCCTACTTGGACTAGGAAAGAGGGGGGAATCCTACTTGGAGTAGGATTCTCCCCCTTGGGTGCGCCTCCTCCCCTTGGCCGCCCCCCCTTGCTCCTTTATATACGGGGGCAGGGGGGCACCCCATGACACACAAGTTGATCTACGGATCGTTCCTTAGCCGTGTGCGGTGCCCCCCTCCACCATATTCCACCTGGGTCATATCATCGCGGAGTTTAGGCGAAGCCCTGCGCCGGTAGAACATCATCATCGTCACCACGCCGTCGTGCTGATGGAAATCATCCCCGACGCTTTGCTGGATCGGAGCCCGCGGATCGTCATCGAGCTGAATGTGTGCTGAACTCGGAGGTGCCGTACGTTCGGTACTTGGATCGGTTGAATCGTGAAGACGTACGACTACATCAAACGCGTTGTCATAACGCTTCCGCTTACGGTCTAAGAGGGTATGTGGACAATACTCTCCCCTCTCGTTGCTATGCCATCACCATGATCTTGCGTGTGCGTATGAAATTTTTGAAATTACTACGTTCCCCAACAGGAATTTCACCAGAAGTTCTATCCTATGTATCTTGTTCATCGTGATCGTAATTACATATATAATTTCTGGCCTCGCGAAGGAGAAAGCATCTCTCAAGCTTGGGGGAGGCTTAAGTCAATGTTATATTCATGCCCCAATCATGAGCTCTCCAGAGAAATGATTATTCAAAAATTTTATGCTCGGCTGATCGCAACATGCTCGATACTTCCTGCGCTGGCTCTTATATGCTGAAGACTATTGAATTCAAATGGGATTTATTGGAAAGAATTAAGTGCAACTCTGAAGATTGGGGTTCCGACGATGGTAAGGAGTCAGGTATGACACCTAAGTTTGATTGTGTTAAATCTTTTATGGATACCGATGCTTTTCGTGGATTTAGCGCTAAGTATGGACTTGACTCTGAGATAGTAGCTGCTTTTTGTGAATCTTTTGCTACTCACGTTGCTCTCCCTAAGGAGAAGTGGTTTAAATATAATCCTCCCATTGAAGTAAAAGTAGTTGCACCTACTACAGTTGAACAAAAGACTATCACTTATAGTGATCCTATTGTTCCTACTACTTATGTTGAGAAACCTCCTTTTCCTGTTAGGATAAAGGATCATGCTAAAACTTCGACTGTTGTTCGTAAGAGTAATACTAGGACTTATACACCTCCCGAGCAAATCAAAGTTGAACCTAGTATTGCTATGGTTAAAGATCTCTTGGATGATGATTTAGATGGGCATGTTATGTATTTACGTGGTGAGGCGCTAATATTGTTAAACCGGATGCTAAGATTCATAGACCTGTTGTAGGCATGCCTGTTATTTCTGTTAAAATAGGATATCATTATTATCATGGCTTATGTGATATGGGTGCTAGTGCTAGTGCAATACCCTATGACTTATATAAAGAAATTATGCATGATATTGCACCCTCTGAAATAGAAGATATTGATGTTACCATTAAGCTTGCTAATAGGGACACCATTAAACCAGTTGGGATTGTTAGAGATGTTGAAGTCTTGTGTGGGAAGGTTAAATATCCTGCTGATTTTCTTGTTCTTGGTTCCCCACAAGATGGCTTTTTGTCCCATTATTTTTGGTAGACCCTTCTTGAATACTGTTAATGCTAGGATTGATTGTGAAAAGGATACTGTTACAATTGTCTTAGAGGATGTGTCTCATGAGTTTAATTATGCTAAGTTTCGTAGACAACCTCATGATAGAGAATCACCTAGTAAGGATGAGATTATTGGTCTTGATTCTATTGACGTGCCTCCTACTGATCCATTAGAACAATATTTGCCAGACCATGAAAATGATATGTTTATGAAGGAAAGAAGGGAAATAGATGAAGTGTTCCTTCAACAGGAACCTATTCTGAAACACAACCTAACCATTGAAATTCTAGGGGATCCCCCTCCACCCAAGGGTGATCCCGTGTTTGAACTCAAACCATTACTTGATAATCTTAAGTATGCTTATCTTGATGAAAAGAAAATATATCCTGTTATTATTAGTGCTAAACTTTCAAAGAAAGAAGAAGAAAGATTATTGAAAACTCTGAAGAAGCACCGTGCTGCTATTGGATATACTCTGGATGATCTTAAGGGCATTAGTCCCATGTTATGCCAACACAAAATTAATTTGGAGGACGATGCCAAACCAGTTAGAGATCCTCAACGATGATTGAATCCTAAGATGAAAGAAGTGGTAAGAAAGGAAATACTAAAGCTCCTTGAGGCAGGTATAATTTATCCCATTGCTGATAGTGATTGGGTAAGCCATATCCATTGTGTTCCTAAAAAGGGAGGTATTACTATCGTTCCTAATGATAAAGATGAATTGATCCCGCAAAGAATTGTTACAGGTTATAGGATGGTAATTGATTTCCGTAAATTAAATAAAGCTACTAAGAGAGATCATTACCCTTTACTTTTTATTGATCAAATGCTAGAAAGACTATCCAAACACACAAATTTCTACTTTCTATATGGTTATTCTGGTTTCTCTCAAATACCCGTGTCAGCGAAGGGTCAATCAAAAACTACTTTTACTTGCCCTTTCGATACTTTTGCTTATAGACGTGTGCCTTTTGGTTTATGTAATGCACCTGCTACCTTTCAAAGATGCATGATGGCTATATTCTCTGTGTTTTGTGAAAAGATTTGTGAGGTATTCATGGATGATTTCTCTGTTTATGGATCCTCTTTTGATGATTGCTTGAGCAACCTTGATCGAGTTTTGCAGAGATGCGAAGACACTAGTCTCGTCTTGAATTGGGAAAAGTGCCACTTTATGGTTAATGAAGGCATTGTCTTGGGGCATAAGATTTCTGAGAGAGGTATTGAAGTTGATAAAGCTAAAGTTGATGCTATTGAAAAGATGCCATGTCCCAAGGACATAAAAGGTATAAGAAGTTTCCTTGGTCATGTCGGTTTTTATAGGAGGTTCATTAAGGACTTTTCTAAAATCTCTAGGCCTCTGACTAATTTATTGCAAAAAGATATTCCTTTTGTCTTTGATGATGATTGTGTAGAAGCATTTGAAATACTTAAGAAAGCTTTGATCACTGCACCTATTGTTCACCCACGATTGGAATTTACCCTTGAAATTTTGTGTGATGCTAGTGATTATGCTGTAGGTGCTGTTCTAGGGCAAAGAGTTGATAATAAATTGAACGCTATCCAGTATGCTAGTAAGACTCTTGATACTGCCCAGAGAAATTATGCTACTACTGAAAAAGAATTCTTAGCAGTTGTGTTTGCCTGTGATAAGTTTAGAGCTTATATTATTGATTCCAAAGTTACTATTCACACTGATCATGCTGCTATTAAATATCTTATGGAAAAGAAAGATGCTAAGCCTAGACTTATTAGATGGGTTCTCTTGCTCCAACAATTTGATTTGCATATTATTGATAGAAAGGGAGCTGAGAACCCCGTTGCTGACAACTTGTCTAGGTTAGAGAATGTTCTTGATGACCCACTACCTATTGATGATAGTTTTCCTGATGAACAATTAGTGGTCATTAATGCTTCTCGTACTGCTCCTTGGTATGCTGATTATGCTAATTACATTATTGCTAAATTTATACCCCCTAGTTTCACATACCAGCAAAAGAAAAAGTTCTTTTATGATTTAAGACATTACTACGGGATGACCCACACCTTTATAAAGAAGGAGTAGATGGTGTTATTAGATGTTGTGTACCGAGCATGAGCAGAATGATCCTACATAAGTGTCACTCTGAATCATATGGAGGACACCACGCTGGAGATAGAACTGCACATAATGTATTGCAATCTGGTTTTTATTGGCCTACTCTCTTCAAAGATGCTCATAAGTTTGTCTTATCTTGTGACGAATGTCAAAGAATTGGCAATATTAGTAGACGTCAAGAAATTCCTATGAATTATTCTCTTGTTATTGAACCGTTTGACGTTTGGGGTTTTGATTATATGGGACCTTTTCCTGCCTCTAATGGTTATACACATATTTTAGTTGCTGTTGATTACGTTACTAAGTGGGTAGAAGCTATTCCAACTAGTAGTGCTGATCATAACACCTCTATTAAGATGCTTAAAGAAGTTATTTTTCCGAGGTTTGGAGTCTCTAGATATCTTATGACTGATGGTGGTTCACATTTTATTCATGGTGCTTTCCGTAAGATGCTTGCTAAGTATGATGTTAATCATAGAATCGCATCTCCTTATCACCCGCAGTCTAGTGGTCAAGTAGAGTTGAGCAACAGAGAGCTCAAATTAATTTCGCAAAAGACTGTGAATAGATCTAGAATGAATTGATCCAATAAACTTGATGATGCATTATGGGCCTATAGAAGTGCATACAAAAATCCTATGGGTATGTCTCCGTATAAGATGGTTTATGGAAAAGCTTGTCACTTACCTCTTGAACTTGAACATAAAGCATATTGGGCTATTAAAGAGCTCAACTATGACTTCAAACTCGCCGGTGAGAAAAGGTTATTTGATATTAGCTCACTTGATGAATGGAGAACCCAAGCCTATGAGAATGCCAAGCTATTCAAATAAAAAGTCAAACACTAGCATGATAAAAGGATACAAAAGCGTGAGTTTAACGTAGGTGATTATGTGCTATTGTTCAACTCTCGTTTAAGATTTTTTGCAGGAAAACTTCTCTCTAAATGGGAAGGTCCTTACGTTATCGAGGAGGTCTATCATTCTGGTGCCATAAAAATCAACAACTTTGAAGGCACAAGTCCGAGGGTGGTGAACGGTCAAAGAATTAAACATTATATCTCAGGTAATCCTATCAATGTTGAAACTAATATTATTGAAACCGTAACCTCGGAGGAATACATAAGGGACACTTTCCAGAACGTTCCAGACTCCGAAAAGGAATAGGTATGTGGTACGGTAAGTAAACCAACTCCAAAATAACTCTAATGGCATTTTTATCCGTTTTGGAATATTTAAGAATTTTGGAAAGAAAGAAGTAGTCCGGGAAGGACACGAGGCCTCCACGAGGTTGGAGGGCGCGCCCACCCTTCCTGGGCGCGCCCCCTGTCTCGTGGCCACCTCGTGTGCCTCCCGGACTCCGTTTTCTTGGACGTTACGTATTTTGGTCGGTAAAAATTCATTATATAATGTCCCGAAGGCTTTGACCACCGTATCATGCAAATATCCTCTGTTTTTATTTCGAGCTGTTTTTCTGACAGATCTAGAGCATCATGACATCTCCAAGCACTCCCAAGGACAAGTTTTTTGAGAGGGTTATCAACCCTTATCTCGCGGAGGTGCTGCAACACCCTCAAACCATTGAGATGCGTGAGGGGGTGCTGCACATCCGCAATGTGGAGGGACCAAGGCGTACCGGAAGCGTGGAGACAAAGCTCGAAGCCATGGAGCAACAAGTTTTCAAGTGGCAAGGGATGGTGGAGCGTGGACTCAACGCTAACCAGATGATGATCACGGAGTTCACCAACAACCACAAGCTAGATGCCAAGGTCATTGGGGAGACCATCTTCAAGCTTCAAGAGAAAATCGAGCACCTCCAAGCCCAGATCTATGACCTGCAAAACCAAAACGGTGAGTATGAATATAGATTCAAGAGGATGAGTTTGGCTGCAGATTTAAGGATCCCAGAGACTCGATCATCCTTTTATGGTGGTGAGCCTATGCCTTGGAAGACGGACGACAAACCTACATCATCAACAACTCCTACTTCACCACCTCCGAGGACATAATCACATGTGTATGGGCACTCCCCTTGGCAACTGCCAAGCTTGGGGGAGGTGCCCCGGTATCGTATCACCATCACACTCCTATCTTTACCATTTTATTTAGTTCGATCCTTTTAGTAGTACCTTGATCTTGTAGATTGAAGTTTTAGTATCAATTAGTTTTGAGTTTTGCTTTGTGATCTCTTTATGTAATCGAGTCCGTGAGCTATCTATAATAAAGATTAGTGTTGAGTCAAGGGCTTTGCTATCTAGCCATGATCTTGAGAAAATAGAAAGAACAAAAAGAATAAAAGAGTTCATATTGATCTTATGGATAGTAATGACTTCACACATAGAAAGTATGAGGCATAAAAGTTGTTGAGAGTTGACAAAAGTAGTTTTGGTCATCGTTGCAATTAATAGGAAGTAATAAGGAAAGAGAGGTTCACATATAAATATACTATCTTGGACATCTTTTATGATTGTGAAGCACTCATTAAGTATGACATGCTAAAAGAGTTGATGTTGGACAAGGAAGACAATGTAATGGTTTATGTTTTCTCACATCTCAGTTAATGTATATTGTCATTGATCTTCCCAACATGTTGAGCTTGCCTTTCCTGCTAGCCAAATTCCTTGCACCAAGTAGAGATACTACTTGTGCTTCCAAATATCCTTAAACCCAGTTTTGCCATGAGAGTCCACCTTACCTACCTATGGATTGAGTAAGATCCTTCAAGTAAGTTGTCATGTTGCAGGCAATAAAAATTGCTCTCTAAATATGTATGACTTATTAGTGCAGAGAAAATAAGCTTTATACGATCTTGTTATGGAAGCAATAAAAGCGACTGACTGCATAATAAATGTCCATATACAAGTGGCAATATAAAGTGACAGTCTTTTGCATTAAGATTTTGTGCATCCAACCCTAAAAGCACATGACAACCTCTGCTTCCCTCTATGAAGGGCCTATCTTTTACTTTATGTTTTTACTTTATGCTTGAGTCAAGGTGATCTCCACCTTTCCCTTTTTCATTTTATCCTGTGGCAAGCTCCTCGTGTTTGAAAGATCTTGATATATATATCCAATTGGATGTACGTTAGCATGAATTATTATTGTTGACATCACCTAAAGGTGAATACGTTGGGAGGCAATACAATAAGCCCCTATCTTTCTTAATGTCCGGTTGAAACTCCATAACCACAAGTACTGCATGAGTGTTAGCAATTGTAGAAGACTACATGATAGTTGAGTATGCGGGCTCCGGGGTTTCGCCCAAGAGGAACAAGTTCTTTTTTTTAGCGTGGCGGAAGAGGAACGAGGTGTTTTATGATGTGCAGGCCAGGTTCGGCCCAATTAGCCCAACACTGTCTCGACTCGGGTAAAATTCTGTGTTGAGAACTTTTTTTTTCAAAAAAAAAGAACTTTGATGGATCTAAAATTGAGGCCCTGTTTTCGGACCAAAGCTTTGCCATTTTCCATTGATACATCATGGGTAGAATTTGCGCAATTCACTACACGAGTGAACAGAAAAGCTTACTGTCACACCTGCATCCCACTGATGATGTAGTGGACAAGGAAAGAATGGACCCACTCGTTAGACACGAAGGCCCACGGGCAGAGCTGCGTGTGGGTGGATACTTAAGTGTGCGTGGTAGGCAGAGAGAGGAAGGTGTGTATTGTGTGGACTCTGTATCTCACCTGCTCCTTCTCTGTATCTCACCCCCTTCTCCTGTACCTCACCTTCTTCTTCCTCAAGCAACAAGCAGAACTTGATCCGTTCCTTGATCCCTTGTTCCGATCCTACCACTCTTGGGTTCATTCTGGTGGTAATCGAGCCTTGTCGATTCCCCCCCTCAATTTTTTTTGCAAGTTCGTGCTCACAACCTCTCGGTCGGACATTAACATCCACTGCTGTGGGTGTTGATTCACTCCGGTGAGCCAGCCCAAAATCCCCAGCGGGGTTGGACCGATTTAGAGCGAGGGCGACGGCACCGCCGTCCAAACCTTCCGCCCAGACCAACCACATCTCGTAGCCATGTCGGAAACCTCAGGCGAAATCAAATCGTTGTTGGAATCACTCTTTAAGCGGTTCGAGGCGAGCCAGATCTCCGTTGACAAGCATGTGGAGGCGCAACTTGCCTTCAACGAGCAGGTCTCGAGCGACCTCACGCACCTCCGCCACCAGATGGACCTGACTCAAGCGGATGTCGATGAAGTGCGCCAACAGCGCACCGACCACGATAGGCACCAGGCGCCCGCCTCCTCTCACTAGAACCCGTTCATACCCAGGGGAGGCGATCTGCACGCGTCCTCGGCCACGCCACTGCCAGAGCAACCAAGGGGCTCCGGAGTTCACGGGCCGGTCGCGCATCTCGTCAATGATGGTCCGCCCCTCATGCCGCAACGCCCCGTGGTCACCATCACCGGGGCACGCCAGATGCCACCACCAGCTTCTCCTCGCTGGCTTCCTCAGGCGCTGCACGCAGACGACTACTACGTCAAGCCCCCAAAGCATGACTTCCCCAAGTTCGAGGGCAATGCGCCTTATCTCTGGATCGGTCACCGCGAGTCGTACTTCGAGTTGTACATGGTGCCACCGCACAACTGGGTGACCATGGCCTTCCTCTGCATCAAAGGCCACGCGGCGCATTGGCTCCAAGCATATTGTCAAGCACATCGGGTGCTCTCATGGGAGGCATTCTGCATCGCCCTCAAGGAAGAATTCGGCCCTGATGAGTTCGAGATGGAGATGCACAAATTACTGCAACTCCGTTAGACTGGCTTTATGGCAGACTAAGGCTTTGCGTTCGAGGGTCACATGTACCACCTGCTTGCGCTCGACGGCACACTCAGTAACAAGTTCCTCATCACCCAATTCCTGCTCGGACCGCGCCACAATTTACGTGTAGCATTACAACTCCAAGCACCCATGAGCATCACTCGCGCCTCCTTGCTCGCGAAAATTCAAGAAGAAGAAGCAGACGCACATCGTCCACGACCGCGCGTGTTTCCAGTGGGGCGCCCACCAACGCACCCCATTGCTCTGCCTCCTCGACCATAGGCTGCCCCGTGACCTGCCGCTGCCCCCGTGATACGTCCATTTTGCATCATGCTTTTATATCAATATTTATTGCATTATGGGCTGTTATTACACATTATATCTCAATACTTATGGCTATTCTCTCTTATTTTACAAGGTTTACCATGAAGAGGGGAGGCTTGGCAATTTGGAATTCGGCCGGAAAAGGAGCAAATATTGAAACCTATTACGCACAGCTCAAAAATCCTGAAATTCCACGGAAGTTATTTTTGAAATTAATAAAATTATTGAGCGAAGAAACTACCAGAGGGGGCCCACACCCAGGCCAGGAGGGTGGGGGTGGGGGGCGCACCCACCCCTACTGGGCGCGCCCCCTATCTCCTGGGCCCCCTGGTGGCCCTACGGTGCCCATCTTCTGCTATATGAAGGCTTTTACCCTGAAAAAAACAGAGGCAAGCTTACGGGACGAAACTCCGCTGCTACAAGGCGGAACCAATCTAGAGCTCCGGTAGAGCTGTTCTGCCGGGGAAACTTTCCTCCGGGAGGGGGAAATCATCACCATCGTCATCACCAACGATCCTCTCATCGGGAGGGGGTCAATCTCCATCAACATCTTCACCAGCACCATCTCCTCTCAAAACCCTAGTTCATCTCTTGTATCCAATCTTGTATCAAAACCACAAATTGGTACCTGTGAGTTGCTAGTAGTGTTGATTACTCCTTGTAGTTGATGCTAATTGGTTTACTTGGTGGAAGATCATATATTTAGATCCTTAATGCATATTATTACTCCTCTGATTATGAACATGAATATACTTTGTGAGTAGTTACATTTGTTCCTAAGGACATGGGAGAAGTTTTGCTATTAGTAGTCATGTGAATTTGGTATTCGTTCGATATTTTGATGAGACGTATGTTGTCTTTCCTCTAGTGGTGTTATGTGAACATCGACTACATGACACTTCACCATTATTTAGGCCTAGAGGAAGGCATTGGGAAGTAATAAGTAGACGATGGGTTGCTAGAGTGACCGAAGCTTAAACCCTAGTTTATGCGTTGCTTCGTAAGGGGTTGATTTGGATCCATATGTTTAATGTTGTGGTTAGGTTTACCTTAATACTTCTTTTGTAGTTGCGGATGCTTGCAATAGGGGTTAATCATAAGTGAGATGCTTGTCCAAGTAAGGGCAGTACCCAAGCACCGGTCCACCCACGTATCAAATTATCAAAGTACCGAACACGAATCATATGAGCGTGATGAAAACTAGCTTGACGATAATTCCCATGTGTACTCGGGAGCTCTTTTATCATTATAAGAAATTGTCCAGGATTGTCCTTTGATACAAAAGTATTGGGCCACCTTGTTGCACTTTATTTACTTTCATTGCTTGTTACTCGTTACAATTTATCTTATCACAAAACAATCTATTACCTACAATTTCAGTGCTTGTAGAGAAAACCTTATTGAAAACCGCTTGTCATTTGCTTCTGCTCCTCGTTGGGTTCGACACTCTTATCGAAAGGACTATGATCGATCCCCTATACTTGTGGGTCATCACCCCGACGCCGCTGGAGGGGATGACTTCGCGCGAGAGAGGCAACTACGCGATCACCGCCGTGTGCATGGTATCTGCTTCTGTTGCGGCGATCGTTACTCCCGGGAGCACCGTTGCAAGCAAGCCACACAGTTGCTGACAATACACACGTGTGAGCACAGCAAGATCCTCACTAAAGATGCAATTCAGGCCATGGAGCTCTTGGATGACCCGGGCGTAGCCCCAGCAGATCAGGAGTGTTGTGTCCTGTGAACGCAAGTTGTCTCAGGCACAAAGAGGCCGCGCACAATCCATATTCGCACATTAGTGGGAAATTAAGTTATGCTCCTCCTTGTCGACTCTGGCAGTACACACAGTTTCATCTCGGCATCTTTCGCCAAGAGGATTGCAGCGACAACAACACCACTGCCGCCGGTGGACGTTCGCGTGGCCAACGGTGAGTGTCTGGTCTGTGACAAGCTGGTGCCCGGAGTTAAATGGTGGTTGCAGGGGCACACCTTCACTACGGATATGCGCCAGCTCACACTCGGGGCATACGACATCGTGTTAGGCATGGACTGGTTGGAACAATTCAGCCCAATGAGCTGCCATTGGCTCAACAAGATGCTCACATTCGAGCATGAAGGCACCAGGATCACTCTGCAAGGTGTCCGACAGAGTGTAGTTCAGTCCTTGGAGCCAATTGAACCAGAACAGTTCAGCAAATGGCAAGCAGGAAATGACATATGGTACATGGCACTCGTTGATCGCCAACCACCCTCTAGTGACACTGTTAGCAAGCTGCCAGTGGGTATTCAGATGGTCCTCAATGAGTACAGCGACGTGTTTGGAGAACCAAAGAAACTGCCACCACACCGTCAATATGATCATGCCATCACATTGGTCGAAGGAGCACAACTAGAAAACTCACGACCCTATAGATACTCGCCATTGGAGAAAGATGAAATCAAGAGGCAAGTCAGAGAAATGCTTGACTCCGGGGTGATCGCGCATAGCATGAGCCCTTATGCATCCCTGTTTCTCTTGGTAAAAAGAAGGATGGCTCATGGCACTTCTGCATCGACTATCGTCACCTAAACGACGCCACTGTGAAGAATCGTTTTCCCCTTCCCATCATAGATGAGCTGCCGGATGAACTTGCTGGCGCCCATGATAACAATGCAAATCAAAAGAATATCACTAACAAAGTCTAAAAATCATATATTCTACTAGCCAGAATTGTGTGACTAGTCCAGCCAATCATGTAAATTCATACAATCAAAAGGTAGGATCATGATTCTAACCAACTTGGTGGGGTCAACCCAACTTGTTGGCACCACCTATTGATTGCTGTGCTCGTGGCTAACATCGTTGTTAAGCAACCAATCCATTTATTTGAAGGAGTTTTATTGGTGATCATCGTCGCTGGTCATTTTTGTCCACTTTCTCTTATTCATCCTTAGTGCTTTTTCTCCTATTATTACTAAATCCATTAAGCCCGATTGGACAATGTGGGATGTCGTGCCTCGTAAGGCAAAATCTAACATGTCTTCCATTAAATTATACTCCCTCCATTCCTAAATATAAGTCCTTTTAGAGATTTCAATATAGACTGCATGCATATAAACATACTAGTGTGGGATTCACTCATTTTGCTCCGTATGTAGTCTATATTGAAATCTCTAGAAGGCCTTATATTTAGAAAGGGATTGAGTATTAATTCTATCAAAAGATAAGAACAAATCAAAATCATGCACATATTAATTAAAAAGATCAAAGGAAAGACAACATGTGTATCATTTCTGCACAGATCCTTAGTGTTTCTCTATTATGTGAAGTAGTTGAATGGTGTTGGTAAGCTGAAGATTACACATCGTGCTAGGGTGAAATTTTCAGTGGGAAGTCATGTGGACAAGGTGGTAATGCAAGTTTGTCATCTCCTTTTGGGAAGGTTGTGCCAATTTGATCACAATGCTACTCACCATGTGAGGTCTAACAAGTATTCTTCCATGCATCATGGAGTGAACCATGTTTTGAAGCCTATAATGCATAAAACAATCAAGGTCGGGCAATTCCCAGATATGAAGAAGCCAAAAAGTAATACCTCAAAACCGAGGATGGTTTTTTTTGAAGGAAGGGAGAATCACATGGACCCGGTCATGACCAAGACATCTTGAGGTTCATGCTAGCACAAACGTTAAAGTAATGGAGAAGCCAAAGGATGTCATGGGAAAAACCATTATCTATGTTGGAAAGATTTCGGTGCCTATTGCGGATCAATGACACATTAAATTTTGAACTAGAACTTTTCACCTAAACCTAGTTAATTTAATTAGAAGGACCTAGCACATTTTAGGGGATGGATAAGAAGGCATTTTTTGAGTTGGAATGGAAACGGCAGCATTTGAAGCCAACTTTCATGCCAAAAAAATGATGAGTGCTTTAAGATCTTGAGTTAAAATTATGCAAGTTCCAATAAAAGTTGTCGAGAAATTAATTATAGTGCGAGGCTCAACAAATTTACTCATGCTATAGCTTGGTATTCATGAATTAACTCTTTTTTTGAGTTGCTTTCACACCTAACTAGTATGTGCCTTTAATATAAATACTCCCAACTGTTCCATGTGAAGGAGGATGAGATTTATGAGTTTAAGTTTGTAGACCGCCGGTGAGGTATCTTTTTCAAAGAAAAAAACGATGAGGCCTTTTTTCAAGATTTTTTCAAGATGGTCGGTGACGTTGTAGGTGTTGTGTTGTGAGCACTAGTTCCTTTGAGTGTTATCTCGTGTGTGAATCGAAGGGCTTGTCCTTAATTCACAATGACCCCGAGGTCTCGTCTTGTGATTCTATTTAGGTTACAAGTTTCATGGTCTGAATTGCGTCCTTATAAATCAAGCAAGTTATCCGCTGCAATATATGTGAGTGTGTGTGTTTTCTAGTTGTTGTGCTTTATCATTGGATTGACGGAGTTAGTTACTGCTGCTTATGAGTCATTTTGGTACCGTAAAAGCGCCACATCAATTTCATGAGTCATTTTGGTACCGTAAAAGTGTCACATCAATTTAAAATATATCTATTTGAATGATAAGTAATTTTCGGACGGTGCGAGTACATCAAAAAGAAGGAGATAGTCTCACATCAACTAGGCGTATCAACGGGCTATGGAGATGCCCATCAATAGATATTAATGTGAGTGAGTAGGGATTGCCATGCAACAGATGCACTAGAGCTATAAGTTTATGAAATCTCAAAAGAAAACTAAGTGGGTGTGCATCCAACTTGCTTGCTCACGAAGACCTAGGGCAATTTGATGAAGCCCATCATTGGAATATACAAGCCAAGTTTCTATAATGAAAAATTCCCACTAGTATATGAAAGTGACAACATAGGAGACTCTCTATCATGAAGATCATGGTGCTACTTTGAAGCACAAGTGTGGAAAAAGGATAGTAACATTGCCCCTTCTCTCTTTTCTCTCATTTTTTTTCTTTTTTTCTCTTTTTTTATTTGGTGGGCTTCTTGGCCTTTTTTAATTTTTTGTAAAGTCTGGAGACTCATTCAAACTTGTGAGGGAATCATAGGGTGTGTTTGGTAGCATTCTCTACCTAGCATGGTTGTTCCCCTTTGACACATGCTGATGGTGGACATGCTGAGTCCATACAACTGCAGTTGTTTGGTAGTCTTGCATGTGTTGAGGCATACTGGGCTAGACTGTGTTTGGTAGCCTGCACTGTGATAGAAAAAAATATTTTCATGCCAGAGCCAGTCAACCTTATATTCATTTATACAAAATTAAAGTTGCTAGTGCTGGGCAATCGTTCAGGGAAAACTGTACAATTCTAAACAAAAGCAGATTCGGTGGTTAATTGAGCACAAGGAGATGAAACCAGCACAACAATGCATGGACGTAATTGTTCTTGCCGCTTGTCCTTGGCAATTCAGAGAAAAAATTGAGATATAATTATGTCTGCTAGCCCATGATCTACCGATGCCCGCTAATCCATGATCTGGGGCAGCATCCAGTGGCGCAACGACCAGGGCGATCTGGGGCAGCGACGAACTGGGGAAACGATTTGGGGCAGCGGCGGTCAGGGAAAGCGGCGATCTGGTTCAGCATCCAGCCGCGGCAACGACCAGGGCCGGCGGCAATCTGGGGCGGCAACGACCAGGGCCAACGGCGAGCTGGGGCAGAGCCAACGACCAGGTCCATGGCGAGCACGTCGGTTCAGAGCAGGAGGCACGTCACGGAGAAGACAGGAGGAGGAGGCGCATGTCACGGAGAAGACGGGGAGGGTCGTGGTGGGATTTTTTTGAGCGGTCGAGCCAGCCATGCTGACCAGCGAATGGCTGTTCGGGTGTTCACTCCTCGTGCAGGCTATGGGGCTATTTGGGCTGAGTTCAACATAGCTGAGGAGAGCTCATGCAGAGCTACCAAACAACAAAAAGTGGGTTGAGTAGGGAACTTTGAAGCTCATGCACTCTCTATGCATGCTACCAAACACACCCATAGTTTCCATCCTCCTTTCCTCACATGGGACAATGCTCTAATAATGATGATCATTGCACTTTTATTTACTTACAACTCAAGAATTACAACTCGATACTTAGAACAAAATATGACTCTATATGAATGCGTCCGGTGGTGTACCGGGATGTGTAATGACTCAAGAGTGACATGTATGAAAAATTATGAAAGGTGGCTTTGCCACAAATACCATGTCAACTTCATGATCATGCAAAGCAATATGACAATGATGGTATGTGTCATAATAAACAAAAAGGTGGAAGTTGCATGGCAATATATCTCGGAATGACTATGGAAATGTCATAATAGGTAGGTATGGTGTCTGTTTTGAGGGAGGTAATAGGTGGGTGTATGGCACCGGCGAAAGTTGTGCGGTACTAGAGAGGCTAGCAATGGTGGAAGGATGAGAGTGCGTATAATCCATGGACTCAACATTAGCCATAAAGAACTCACATACTTATTGAAAAAAAAATATTAGTCATCGAAACAAAGTACTACGCACATGCTCCTAGGGGGATAGATTGGTAGGAAAAGATCATCGCTCGTCCTTGACCGCCACTCATAAGGAAGACAATCAATAAATAAATCATGCTCCGACTTCATCACATAATGGTTCACCATACGTGCATTGCTATGGGAATCACAAACTTTAACACAAGTATTTCTACAATCCACAATTACTCACTAGCATGACTCTAATATCACCATCTTTATATCTCAAAACAATCATAAGGAATCAAACTTCTCCTAGTATTCAATGCACTTTATATGAAAGTTTTTATTATATCTCTCTTGGATGCCCATCATATTAGGACTAAATTCATAACCAAAGCGAATTACCATGTTGTTTAAAGAGGCTCTCAAAATAATATAAGTGAAGCATGATAGTTCAATAATTTCTACAAAATAAAACCACCACCATGCTCTAAAAAGATATAAGTGAAGCACTAGAGCAAAATTGCCTAGCTCAAAAGATATAAGTGAGGCACATAGAGTATTCTAATAAATCACGATTCATGCGTGTCCCTCTCAAAAGGTGTGTACAACAAGGATAATTGTGGCAAACTAAAAAGTAAAGACTCATATCATACAAGACGCTCCAAGCAAAACACATATCATGTGGTGAATAAAAATATAGCCTCAAGTAAATTTACCAATAGACAAAGACGAAAGAGGGGATGCATCCGGGACAACCCCAAGCTTAGGCTCTTGGTTGTCCTTGAATATTACCCAAGGCACCCCCAAGCTTAAGCTCTTGCCACTCCTAATTCCATAGTCCATCAAATCTCTATCCAAAACTTAAAAACTTCACAACACAAAACTCAATAGAAAATCTCATGAGATCCGTTAATATAAGAAAATAAATCACCACTTTTGGTACTATTGTGAACTCATTCTTTATTTATACTAGATGATTCCCCGCGCGTTCCTGCGGAAATTTGTTTTGAATTTTGAATAAATAAAATGGTAGATTTCTTATATAGGCAATGATAAAAATTTATTGTTGGTACAAATATGTACCATATGATTAAACTGTAGCAGTTTGTAGCATGAACCATATATTGTATGATAAAGACAACACTTTGTAGCATGAACCATATTCCTACAGGATATATTTGATGTTGTTTGTAGGTCTGCCTTCTGCAGTTACTATGACCTGGATATATGATATCCCATTCTCTTCATACTCCACAGTGTATCCAATCGATGAGAATGGGTGGTCACCAAAGAGTGGGTTAGTGGTGTGTTGAGGCTTGGGCTCCCGTTTAAAAGTTATAAACACAGGGTCTTTTGTGCTCTTCATCTTTACAATTGCATCTGTGTATTTCTTCCGAGCTTTTCTTATTGAACCGGTGGTTGAACATGGCAAATTATTGTTTGCAGAATTAGGTGGTATCCTGGAGAAGATAGGTGTATGTTGTCAATCAGGGTAAGAAGTGAAATGAAATATAGATAAAACCAATTACAGCAGGAGTACCTGCCACTTCGGTTGTCCATTTTTGTACTTGTTGTCGACCTGAGATTGAAAAGATAAGTGGTAAGCTGAAAATGCGACAGGATTATGTTATATAAATATGTAGTGTTGTAGTAGTAAGCTATTATGCTACATAAAAAATGAGGCTAAATAAAATGCACTCTTGCTGGTTACCAAACAAAGCTAAATAAAGCGCACACTTACTTACAAATTAAATTATAGATGTGTGTGTAGTAGTCGTAAGGTATTGTGCTACTTACCAAATGAGGCTAAATAAAATGCACTCTTGCTGCTTACCAAACAAAGGTAAATAAATCACACACTTACTTGATTCTAGCTGCTACAAATTAAACAGAAGGTGTACATCCATGATTTTATATACGATAAAGAGGAATTGTTTAATACATCATCAAAGCAGAAAATAGTGTTAATGTCAGAATAATTAAGAAAGATTATCAAATATATGGTAGTACTAAAACTTCACAACCTCCTTGCGTCGCTCCAAGTCTGTGTTTTCAGTACACCAAACTACTCACAAGATTAGAAGTAGGTGAAGTTTTCATACATCGGAGTCTACATTTCTTGATGGGACCAAATTAAGGGGACTGATTATGTTGAATAATTATTTTATTTTCCCATCCTAGCCACCTGGGCATTAGGCAGCGTAACACATGTTTATGCTTTAGTACTAATATTATCATACGTCACTGGGACCCTTTCAAAGGTGACTGTATGCATCTTGCAAAATGTAAATAAGTTCCATGAGCCAAGCAATTTAAGCCCAATTTTCTCCTGGCTATATCGGTGGCCGTGTATCTTTCCCTCTTTTACACATCTATTTTTATCAATTCACTTATCTAATGTTTATAGTAAACTATTATAATAATTCATACTGTTAGAGACAAAGCTTGAAGCAACAACACATGTAGACCTGTCAAGTGTATTATTTCCAATAGATACAATATTCCAGGCTAGCAAAACGTATATATGTCTATTTGTTGTATGTAGTTATATTTGATATATTGATATGAATAATAATTCCTCTCTGTCTCCAAATTATCGATGTAGTTCCTAATGTTTGTCAGACATGAAAAAAAGCTGCTAGTCTGCAGCTTGAAGAAACTGCATCTTTTATTTATTCTCGAATAAGTGACATGGCTCAACTGATAGATAAGTGATGTATATATAGCACTCTGATTGCATGGGAGACAAATATTATATATATACAAGAAACCAATGACAAACTGTTGTAGAAAAATACAGGAAAATCAACTTACTCACACAATTTGAGGGCAAAATTTTGTTATGTTTCTGTATAGCAGCCAGATCGCATCAAGCTTTGCATCGGCCAAGACATGAAATTTCTAAGATAAGAATATCACAGCCAAGCAAGATAATAACTGTTGAAAATATGAGCAAATTACTACGAGATTTAATCCGAATAAACAGAAGATAAATCATGACTATAGTAGCAGAGATTAAACTAATCATGCGAACTAGCATAGCAGATGAACAGATCACATCTAGGGCACATACTAGAAACAGGAATTCTACCACGATCTCGAGCAGGAAAGATAGAATCACGTACGGTGCAGCGGGAGCAGCACCGCCGGCGTTGACGTTGTCGCCCATGTCGTCGAGGATGAGGTTGCCGAGGTCGGGGAAGAAGTCGTCGTTCGTGAAGTCGTCGCTGCCAGCGATCGCAGCGAGTCGCTCCCAAAAACCTGATCGCCCTCTCCCGTCATGGGATCACGAGGCGGGGTTCCGGAGGCTCTGTCCCTTCTCCGGTGCACGCCGAAAGGAGGGATGGAGAAGACTTGATCGGCGGCGCAATGGACCGGAGCGGTGGTGAGAAACCATCTGGCGGGCGGCGGCTAGGGTAGACGTCTGCTGACTATATAGTGCGGGCGGGTAGGTCGTGGGAGTAAACCCCACGTCCGAGTCGCCACGATCCAAAAGAATCGAAACCGTTCAGAATTAACGCGTCTGTTAATTATTAATTAATGACTCATTAATTTTTCCCGAGCAGCAAAAATATAGACACAACGTGCATAGCTCGTCCTTGGCTCGGCTCAATCCCGCACCCAGCGCGCCGTGACGTGGCGAGGCGAGGCGTGGCGTGGCGAGGCGAGCGAGGAGGAGGAGCGCGCGTGTAGGTCTCCTCTTCTCATGCTCATACAAGTGGTAGGAGAGCTCACCTTATAAAGAGGTGCAACTCTCTCTCAACTTATGAGGTGGGACTAAACTTTAGCCTCACTCACTCCACTCACATGTATGCATGAATGGGCCAAGAGAATTTCAGAAATTTAGTTGGGCTTTGGGCCAAAAGCCCACTAGCAAATTCCAACAATCCCCCACGAAGTCTCATTGGCACATTTCACCATTTGGTTCCAAAACATTGTTTATATACCGGTGCTTAGTGGAGACTGTGAAGTTGAACTTCCACTTAGAGATTTATGCTCAAGAGATCACAACTTGAATAGTGGACTATGCCTTGAACTACAAGTTTTCCATGAGACTAGTTTCACACAAATTCTTGACCGTCTGGGCTGCCGCAAGGCTTCCCTGGTGGAGCGTATCGTCGTACTCGGGGCCTTTCATGAATTTATTAGAGAGCACCCACTTCTCATCATGCGGCGTTAACATCAAATTCATATAGGTGTGTTCCTCAGGAGATGCTCTGCAGGACAACATCTCTGCTTACTCAAATAAGCCACTTGGAACACATTAAGATAGATATCAACCTGCCATGCAGATTAGGAGAGTATTGCATCTTCACGGAGTGGGATAATTAAAATAAGGATACTCTCCTCTCAGCTGACCAACAGCTTGTCTCCCACTTCTACTTCACGGGATCTCCGATCACATAGAGTGGGTTACCACTATGGACAACTCATGCGGTGGGTCTCAAACCCATCTCCATCGATGCATTATCTATCACATTACGTGATAGACCCTTTGTGAAGGGATCTGCCAAGTTTTTCGACGTTTGGATATAATCCAACGTAATAACTCCGGAGTTCCTCAGTTTCCTGACAGATTTTAATCTCCTCTTCACATGCCTTGAGGACTTCATATTGTCCTTAGAACTGTTTATCTTGACGATCACAGTTTGATTATCACAGTTCATCGAGGATAGGGGTATTGGTTTTTCAACCATAGGTAAGTCCATCAATAGCTCACGAAGCCACTCGCTTCAACAATGGCGGTGTCTAATCTTGTGAGTTCTGCTTCCATAGTTGACCTCGTTAAGATGGTCTCGCTTGCAAGACTTCGAAACAGCGCCACCACCAAGTGTAAAAACATAACCACTTGTGGCCTTAATCTCATCAAGATCGATATCCGATTCGAGTCACTATAACCCTCCAAGTACCCTTGGATACCCGTGTAGTGAATCCCATAGCTCGCAGCGCCCTTCAAGTAGCGCATAACTCTCTCAAGCGCCGCCAATGATCATCTCCCGTTTTGACACAAACCGACTCAGCTTGCTCACAGCAAAGAGATGTCAGCCTCGTGGCACTCGCCAAATACATAAGCGAGCCAATAATCTGAGAATACCTCAGTTGATCTCTAGCAATCCGTCGATTCTTTCGAAGCAACACACTAGCATCATATGGAGTTGGAGAAGGCGTGCAGTCGCTATACCCAAAACGACTCAAAACCTTTTCCACATAGTGAGACTGAAGCAGTGTGATCCCACCATTCTCATCTCTCAATAGCTTGATGTTTAAGATAACATCAGCTACTCCTAGATCCTTCATCTCAAAACAGCGAGATAAGAAATCCTTAACCTCCTTGATTAAATCAAGTTTGGTTCCAAAGATCAATATGTCGTCGACATACAGACAAAGAATAACTCCTTCGCCCCCACCATGGTGATAGTACACACACTTGTCACCATCATTTACTACAAAGCCGGCAGCGATTCTTGTTCTTTCGAACTTCTCATGCCACTCCTTAGGAGCTTGCTTAAGGCCATATAAAGACTTTAATAACTTGCACACCTTTCCTTCTTGACCGGTACTACAAAACCATCTGGCTGATCCATGTAAATTTCCTCCTTCAACTCTCCATTTAGGAAAGCCGTCTTAACGTCCATTTGATGAGCGAGAAGACCATGTGAGGCAGCCAGTGATAGTAGCACCAATTGTGGTCGATCTAGCCACGGGTGAGTAAGTATCAAAGAAGTCTTCACCTTCTTTCTCGGTATAACCCTTAGCCACAAGCCGTGCCTTGTACTTTTCAATCATACCATCGGTCTAAGCTTCTTCTTGAACACCCACTTACATCCTCTGGTTTGCACCCATAAGGACGGTCAAGGATCTCCTGAGTTCCGTTAGCTAAGATGGAATCCATCTCGCTTCTGAACAGCCTCCTTCGATGAGTCGGCATCGGAGATGCATAGGCTTCAAATAGTCCTGGTGTATCATCCACAAGGTACACAATGAAATCATCACCAAAGGACTTTGCAGTCCTCTGTCTCTTACTCCTTACAGATTTTCATTGTCACCCTCAGCAGGATTCTCAACGTGTTCCATCGCAATGGTGGGTTCAGGAATTACAGTGAGTTCCTCACTAGATGGAATAGGTATCTCCTGATTTGATGAACTTGACATATCCTTCATAGGAAATATGTCCTCAAAGAAAGTTGCATCATTAGACTCCATAATCGTACCAACATGCATGTCGGATACCTCAGATTTTATTATCAAAAATCTATAGCCAATGCTATGAAAAGCATAACCCAGAAGAACACAATCCACGGTTTTTGGTCCAAGCTTGCGCTTCTTGGGAATTGGTATATTGACTTTCGCCAAACAACCCCAAGAACGTAGGTAAGAGAGTTTCAACCTTTTCCTTTCCCATTCCTCAAATGGAGTCATGGTCTTATGCTTTGTGGGAACTCGGTTTAGGACATGACACGCGGTCATTAGCGCCTCCCCCCACCATTCCTTGGAAAGACCCGATGTGTCTAACATGGCGTTAACCAAATCAGTTAGAGTTCGGTTCTTTCTTTCGGCCACCCCATTAGACTGAGGTGAGTAGGGAGGCGTCCTCTCATGGATTATACCATGTTCCGCACAAAACAGATCAAATTCATTGGAAAAATACTCTAGACCACGATCGGACCTAAGCCGTTTAATTTTTCGATCAAGTTGGTTCTCTGCCTCAGCTTTATAGTTTTTGAAGAAAGTTAAAGCCTCATCTTTTGATTTCAGAAGATACACATAACAATATCTAGTGGAGTCATCAATCAACGTCATGAAATATCTCTTTCCACCTTTTGTCAACACGCCATTCATCTCACAAAGATCAGAATGTATAAGCTCTAGTGGTGCCAAGTCTCTTGCCTCTGCAGTCTTATGGGACTTGCGAGGTTGTTTAGCTTGCACACATACTTAGCACTTAGAGCCTTTGACGAGAGATTTTCGAATTAAATTCTTATTGGCTAGCCGCGTCATGCAACCAAAGTTAATATGACAAAGTCGTGCATGCCAAATATCGACTCATTATTGTGGCAAACATTATTAATAACTTTAGTGCAAATATCGACAAAGATAGGCGGAACAAGCCTCCGCACTCATAGCCTTTTCCAACAAATTGTCCACACTTGGAAATTACAACTTTATTGGACTCAAAACCAACTTAAAACCATCTCGACATAAACGGGAACCGCTAACGAGATTTTTATTGATGGACGGCACATGATGAGCGTTCTTGAGACGCGACGGTCTTCCCAAGTAAACTTCAGATCGACCGTACCAACACCTCGAACGATGGCATGTGACCCGTTCCCCATCAGACGGGAGAAGTCCTCGTGGCCTGGTAAGAAGAAAACATGGAGGCGTCGGCTGAAACATGTACATTGGCACCGTATCAATTAACCAATCGAGGATTGAAATCTGAAAGGATGGTAGGAAAAATACCGCACTCGATTCCTTCATATCAAGATCACCGATCACAACATTAGCGGACTTGCCGCCCTTCTCATGTTCGCGCTCCTCAAAGCGGTTAGGACACTTCGAGCCCAAAGATTAGGATCACCGCAGACATGGCAAAGTCCTTCCCTTCTTATGAGAATTCTTCTTGAAGTTGGTAGAATGTGATGGCTTGTTCTTTGTATCAAACTTGCCTTTTCCCCGAGTTTTGTTCTTGTTGTTTTTGAACTTATTGGGCTGGAAGTTCTTCTTCCGTACCATGTGGGCACTAGAAGCTCCCTCGGCAACTCGAGCACGTGTGTCCTTTGCTCTCGCCTTCTCTTCAACATCAAGAGTACCAATGAGATCCGCTACGGAAAACTCCTGTCTCTTGTGTTTCGTGGAAGTAGCAAAATTGTTCCACGAAGGTGGAAGCTTGGCAATAATGCCTCCGCCACAAATTTGTCCGGAACACACACTTGAAGAGCTCAAGTTCTTTTATGAAGCGATCAGATCTCATGAGCCTGCTGTACAACAGAGCGCTCATCACCATCTTGTAGTCATAAAATTGCTCCATGACGTACAACTTCGCTACGGCGTCCGAGGCACCAAACTTGGCCTCGAGCGCTGCCCACATGTCCTTGCCGTTGTCAAACGACATATACGAATCCACAATGGAATCATCAAGAACACCCAGAAGAGCGCCTTTAAAGAGAGTATCGATCTTCTCAAAAGCTTCCAGTTGTGCTGGATTAAGATCGCCCTCAGGCTTGCCCTTAGTGGCGTCATAGCAGCCCATGGTCGAAACCAGAGATCGCTCTCATCGCCACCTCTTATATTGCGCCCCTTAAAGGCAAAGGGCTTCAGATCTTGAAAAAACCACTCGGAGTAAATTGCCTATGATCAGGTTTTTGGATTGTTGAAAATATGAGCAAATTACTACGAGATTTAATCCGAATAAATGAAGATAAATCATGACTATAGTAGCAGAGATTAAACTAATCATGCGAACTAGCATAGCAGATGAACAGATCACATCTAGGGCACATACTAGAAACATGAATTCTACCACGATCTCGAGCAGAAAGATAGAATCACGTGCGGTGCAGCGGGAGCAGCACCGCCGGCGTTGACGTTATCGCCCATGTCGCCGAGGATGAGGTTGCCGAGGTCGGGAAGAAGTCGCCGTTCATGCAAGTCGTCGCTGCCAGCGATCGCATGAAAAGCGCTCCCCAAAAACCTGATCGCCCCTCTCCGCAGGATCACGACAGGGGTTCCGGAGGCTCTTGTCCCTTCTCCGGTGCACGCCGAAAGGAGGGATGGAGAAGACTTGATCGGCGGCGCAATGGATGGAACGGTGGTGAGAAACCATCTGAAGCGGCGGCGGCTAGGGTAGACGTCTGCCTGACTATATAGTGCGGGCCGGGTAGGTCGTGGGAGTAAACCCCACGTCCGAGTCGTCACGATCCAAAAGAATCGGAAACCGTTCAGTAATTAACGCGTCCGTTAATTATTAATTAATGACTCATTAATTTTTCCCGAGCAGCAAAAATATAGACACAACGTGCATGACGAGGCGTGGCGTGGCGAGGCGAGCGAGGAGGAGGAGCGCGCGTGTAGGTCTCCTCTTCTCATGCTCATACAAGTGGTAGGAGAGCTCACCTTATAAAGAGGTGCAACTCTCTCTCAACTTATGAGGTGGGACTAAACTTTAGCCTCACTCACTCCACTCACATGTATGCATGAATGGGCCAAGAGAATTTCAGAAATTTAGTTGGGCTTTGGGCCAAAAGCCCACTAGCAAATTCCAACAATAACATGATGCAGTTCTGTGATTTAGAACAAGACCTGTAGCGCAAGGGGGCAAAATTAGCCGATGCCTCAGGGAGAATTTGTTGCACATGGCAAAGTGAGAGTAAGGAACAATCTTGAACAAATGCAAAGAGACCAGTGAAGTAATGAAACAATTCCCAACAGCAAAGGATGTTTGAAGCATAACATGGAGCAGAGCACCTTTGATCCGAAACGCAACCTGAAAAGATTCAAAGGCATAAGCTTCAAGATGCGAAAATCATAGGCTGCTAGAAATTGGGAGTGTGCAGCTACCAGGCAGGAGGTCTCTTCCTTGATGGGACACGAGGAGTGTGTGTTGGATGTCGATGCCACTACGTAGGGGTATTTAAACCCACTTTCTTCCGCATTTGCTGGGTAATGGAGGGCGATGTAATGAGGGATAATGAATTAGGTGGTGCGTGAAGCCGTTTCACGTGCATTTGTGGTTGCATTGTGGCCGGGATAGCATACGTCATGGAGGCGGAAGGATAGTGGTGGCTTAACTCGGCTGCGGGAAGAGAATTAATTAATGCATCGGAGATCGTCGGTCGTGGTGGCAGTAGCTGCCGAAGGAGCGACGGCTGCGACTGCGGCGGCGACTGACCGGGAGATTGGCCAGCGAGTGTCCAGCGTGATGGCGGCTGGCCGAGGTATAGGTTGGGGAGTGTAGCAGCGGCGCCGGGGGTTGGCCGTGGCGGCAGCTCGAAGGGAATGCACGGGAAAGAGGCGATTCCTATCTAGCGCTGCCGGCGCCAGTTCGTGTGCATTTTGCAAACTGGCGCCTGCAGGCGTCTGCGCTGGGCCGGCCCAACTTAGCTTTCTAAGGCGCAAAAAATTGGCACGCGCACGGTGTATCTATCCCGTGACCTCCTGTTTAGTGGGATAGTGGACTAACCATCATGCCAAGTAGACAGGTTTGGCAGTTTCTATCCTTTCAATTGTTTTCTTTGCTTCCTCAAAAAAACATTATTTTGATTGTTCCTTTTTTCCATTTTTTTCTTCTTTATATGATGCCTTTTTCTTCAAATTCCTGAAGTTTCTTCATTTTTTGATGAACTTTTTCCTTCAAATCGATGAACTTTTTCATTTTTTGTTGAACTGTTTTTGAAAATCATGAACTTCTTTTTTTGTAATTCGACGAACTTTTTTTCAATTTGGATGAACTATTTCCAAATTTGATGAACTTTTTTCAAGTCCGATAAACTTGTTTCCAATTCAATGAACTTTTTTCATATCCGATGAACTTTATTTCAAATCCGATGAACTTGTTTCCAATTCAATGAAGTTTTTCATATTCGATGAACTTTTTTTAAACTCATAAACTCTTTTTGTGTTTGTCAAATATATTCAATGTTTTTTTTGTATAAAATGAACTTTTTTGAACTCGTGAACTTTTTTGATTGTGGTGAACTTTTTTTTGGAATACGCAAAGTTTTTCGAACACATTAACTTTTTTTATATTGGTGAACTTTTTTTTTTGAATGCGTGAACTGTTTTTGCATGTTCGTGAACTTCATTTGAAATTTCTGAACATGTTTTGAAATAATTGAAACATCTAAACGTTATGTGATAAATAGCACACCTAGTAAGCGTGTAAGTAGTTACTTGTAGCTATAGTTGGTCGAGTGGTCAACGGCGCTAAATGTAAGCGTGTTGGCGTGAGATCGAATCCTGTCTGCAGCAATTTTTTGCGTTTTTTTTTTCGCTGTGCGCCGTCGTGGGCCGGCCCACCCAGACGTTGTTGCGAGCGGGTTTTTTTTCGCTGTGCGTCGTCGTGGGCCGGCCCACCCAGACGTTGTTGCGAGCGCCAGTTAGGTTGCGCGGCGCTGACTAGGAGCTCCCCGGGAAAGATAACACAATGGGAGGAGGATACATGGGCTACTGATTCGTTTCCATGGGCTTAGGACGTGTCCAAAGGGCCCAGCTCTATAGCCCACATACAAAAACGTGACTGATAGGCCTGAAGAATAGAGGGCGTTGTGGAGCACAAATCGTTATTTCTTCACTTGGCAGTGGCATGTCCCTGTAAATTTCATCAAGTCTTCATCAGACGGCTGCAGTCTGCTCATCTGAACTGCATCAATGGCTCTAACAATTCAGATGATGTGGCTTCACCGTAATCCAACTTTTCCATGGTTCATACCCCCGATACAACACATAGATTCATCAAAATAAGCAAACAACACATAGAAAATAGAATCTATCAAAAATAAAACAGTCTGTAGCAATCTGTAACTCTCGAATACTTCTGTAACTCCATTTTTTTTGAAAAATTACGAGAAGCTGGGAAATTTGTGTTCCAATCTTGTGAAAAAAGAATCAAATCAAAAGCACGCTTCTGTAAAAAATGAGAATTATTTTTCTGGGCGCAAAAGTTTCTGTTTTTTAGCAAGATCAAAACAACTATCATCGTAAGCCATCCCAAAGGTCTTACTTGGCACAAACACTAATTAAAACACAAAAACACATCTAAACAGAGGCTAGATGAATTATTTATTGCAAAACAGAACAAAAAAGTAAGAACAAAAATAAAATTGGGTTGCCTCCCAACAAGCGCTATTGTTTAATGCCCTTAGCTAGGCATAAAAACATAGATCTAGGTATTGTCATCTTCCCCCTTTTGGTGTTAAAGAGATAATTTCTTACCCATAGCATTTATCTTCCTATTTTGTGAAAACACATGGCCATTAATAGTGGAAGAAAGATTAAGCACACTTCGAAAATTTGCATCTAAACTAGCCTTCATCTCTCTGCTTGTTTCATTTTGATAAAAGCACATAAGAGTAGAGTGCATCGATTCGGTGCCCAGGCTCATCTGCACCCAGCAAGAAAAAAATTCAAAAAAATACTATAAAAATTCAAAAAATTCCAAAAAAAATCCCATGGTAGAAAATTTATTGGGTGAGGTTCGCTCCAAATTCTAGCTCATTTGGACATCTGATTAGCTCTCAGCAAAAAAGACAAATTGGGTCAAAACACTACATGAATAGTACACTATTTTATAGACCCTGAATTTGTCTTTTTTGCCGAAAGTCGCTCATTTTTCCAAATGATTTAAAAATTGGAGCAGGCCTCACGCATCAAATTTTCTGCCATGGGAAAAATTGGATTTCTTTTTGAAATTTTCTAGTATTTGTTTTGATTTTTTTATTCAACACGAGTGCAGATGAGCCCGGGCTCAGAAAAGGATTTTCGATAAGAGTAGTTGATTCAGCATTTTCACCTTTGGAGTGCCCAAATATAGTTTTCTTCTTTTCATAAGTATCAAAGGCATCTCCTCTACGAAAACCATTTTCAAATATAGAATCCAAAACTTGTTTAAGAGAAAGAGGTAAACCAATATAAAAGCTTCTCAAGTATATCTCAATATGATATTGAGGCACATGGCTAGCTTGAATCCTTAATAGCCTATTCCAAGCATCTTTCAAAGATTATTCAAGCAAGTATCAAAAAATTTCAGGATCATCTTCATCAAAATTGTTTAAATTTTTCTTAACTATCTCGGAAGGTCTTTCCGTAGCATCATTGTTTATGAGCTTAGTGAAGGAAATATGCCGTAGAAGCAATAATAAAGTTATTATTTATTTCCTTATTTCATGATAAATGTTTATTATTCATGTTATAATTGTATTAACCGGAAACTTTAGTACATGTGTTAATACATAGACAAAACATATTGTCCCTAGTATGCCTCTACTTGACTAGCTCGTTGATCAAAGATGGTTATGTTTTCTAACCATAGACATGTGTTGTCATTTGATGAACGGGATCACATCATTTGTGATGGACATGACCCACCCGTTAGCTTAGCATTATGATCGTTACAGTTTTATTACTACTGCTCTCTTCATGACTTATACATGTTCCTCGGACTATGAGATTATGCAACTCCTGAGTACCGAAGGAACACTTTGTGTGCTACCAAATGTCACAACATAAATGGGTGATTATAAAGGTGCTCTACAGGTGTCTCCGAAGGTGTTTGTTGGGTTGGCATAGATCGAGATTAGGATTTGTCCCTCCGTGTTTCAAAGAGGTATGTCTGGGCCCTCTCGATAATGCTCGTCACTATAAGCCTTGCAAGCAATGTGATTAATGAGTTAGTTGCGGGATGAAGCATTACAGAACGAGTAAAGAGACTTGCCGGTAACACGATTGAACTAGGTATGATGATACTGACGATCGAATCTCGGGCAAGTAACATACCGATGACAAAGGGAACAACGTATGTTGTTATGCGGTTTGACCGATAAAGATCTTTGTAGAATATGTAGGAGCCAATATGACCATCCAGGTTCCGCTATTGGTTATTGACTGGAGATGTGTCTCGGTCATGTCTATATAGTTCTCGAACCCGTAGGGTCCGCACGCTTAACGTTCGATGACGATTGGTATTATGAGTTATGTGATTTGATGAACGAAGTTTGTTCGGAGTCCCAGATGAGATCACAGATGTGACGAGGAGTCTCAAAATGGTCGAGACGTAAAGATTGATATATTGGAAGGCTATATTCGTACATCGGAAAGGTTCCGATGATTCGGGTATTTTTCGGAGTACCAGAGAGTTACATGAATTCACCGGCAGAAGTAATGGGCCTTATTGAGCTTTAGTGGAGAGAGGAGATGTAACACTCCGGATCCGATGCGCCAGGTGTCTTCCAGTTATTCGCCGTCGTTGCCATGTCATTTGCTTGCGTGTTGCATTTTGCCATGTCATCATCTGCATTTCATCAGCATGTTTTTCTAAACTTACATCCGTTCGGGTTTCCCCGGTTCTCTCTGTTGTCTGTTCTGAGCCCAATCACACTCGCACGCGCCCGTGGCACCTCCCAGTTCTTGTTTTATGAGCCGCAGAAAAAGCATTCTCGGAATGGGCTGGGATTTGCCCAGTGGCCTTGGTATATCACCGGTAGACCGCCCGTCAAATTTCGTTCCATTTGGAGGTCATTTGATGCCCCAACGGTTAACCGAGTTAACAGAAACCCCTCTTTCTTTGCAGCCCAGCACCCCTTCAACACAGCCCACTAGCCCATCTAAACCCCGTCCATGCTCTCCACCGTTTGATCACGATCATGTGGGCGAAAACCGCACCTCATTTGGACTCTCCTAACTCCTTCTACCTATAAAAACGTCCCTTCCCCCTCCATTTTCGGGCAAAACCCCTAGCTCCCCTCACCTCCCGCCGCCGGACGCGTCCGTCCGTGCCGGACACGTCCACCACCGTCGCCTCCAGCCAACCCGTGAGCGACACGTGGCCTCCTACGCCTCCGTGCATGGCCGGCCCTTGCGACCCGTCGCAGCCTGCAGCCAGCCCCTCAGAGCCCATCTGGGGCCGATCGGACCAGCGCGCGCTGCCTCCGGCCTCTCCTCGCGCCGCCACCCGGCTCCTCCTCCTCCGCCGCCCTTTCCTCCTCCGTCACCGCCGACCGGACTCACCCGATCGCCATCACCCATGGCGCCACCCCGCCCCATGACGCCTTGAAGCTCCCGCCGCCCTTGCTCCGCCGCCCGCCATCGCCCGCCAAGCGCGCGCTTCATGCGGATCCGGTCGGGCCGGACCGGATCCAACACCCTGATGACCCACAAGTATAGGGGATCTATCGTAGTCCTTTCGATGAGTAAGAGTGTCAAACCCAACGAGGAGCAGAAGGAAATGATAAGCGATTTTCAGCAAAGTATTCTCTGCAAGTACTGAAATAAGTGGTAACAGATAGTTTTGTGATAAGATAAATGGTAACGAGTAACAAATAACAAAAGTAAATAAAGTGCAGCAAGGTGGCCCAATCCCTTTTGTAGCAAAGGACAAGCCTGGACAAACTCTTATAATAGGAAAAGCATTCCCGAGGACACATGGGAATATCGTCAAGCTAGTTTTCATCACGCTCATATGATTCGCGTTCGGTACTTTGATAATTTGATATGTGGGTGGACCGTTGCTTGGGTACTGCCCTTACTTGGACAAGCATCCCACTTATGATTAACCTCTATTGCAAGCATCCGCAACTACAACAAAAGTATTAAGGTAAACCTAACCATAGCATGAAACATATGGATCCAAATCAGCCCCTTACGAAGCAATGCATAAACTAGGGTTTAAGCTTCTGTCACTCTAGCAACCATCATCTACTTATTACTTCCCAATGCCTTCCTCTAGGCCCAAATAATGGTGAAGTGTTATGTAGTCTACGTTCACATAACACCACTAGAGGTTAGACAACATACATCTTATCAAAATATCAAACGAATACCAAATTCACATGACTACTAATAGCAAGACTTCTCCCTTGTCCTCAGGAACAAACGTAACTACTCACAAAGCATATTCATGTTCATAATCAGAGGGGATATAATGTGCATAAAGGATCTGAACATATGATCTTCCACCAAATAAACCAACTAGCATCAACTACAAGGAGTAATCAACACTACTAGCAACCTACTAGCACCAATCCCGGACTTGGAGACAAGAATTGGATACAAGAGATGAACTAGGGTTTGGAGATGAGATGGTGCTGGTGAAGATGTTGATGGATATTGCCCTCTCCCGATGAGAGGAGCGTTGGTGATGACGATGATGATGATTTCCCCCTTCCGGAGGGAAGCGTCCCCGGCAAAACAGCTCTGCCGGAGCCCTAGATTGGTTCTGCTTCGTGGCGGCGGAGTCTCGTCCCGAAAGGTTCTCTTCTATTTTTTTCTCATCGAAAGACTTCATATGGGAGAAGATGGACGTCGGAGAGCCACCAGGGGGCCCACGAGGTAGGGGGCGCGCCCAGGGGGGGTGCCCCCCACCCTCGTGAGCAGGGTGTGGGCCCCCTGGCCTTCATCTTTGGCGACGATTTTTCTTTATTTATTTTAAGGTGTTCCGTGGAGTTTCAGGACTTTTGGAGTTGCACAGAATAGGCCTTCAATATTTGCTCCTTTTCTAGCCCAGAATTCCAGCTGCCGGCATTCTCCCTCTTCATGTAAACCTTGTAAAATAAGAGAGAATAGCCATAAGTTTTGTGACATAACGTGAAATAACAGCCCATAATGCAATAAATATCGACATAAAAGCATGATGCAAAATGGACGTATCAACTCCCCCAAGCTTAGACCTTGCTTGCCCTCAAGCGAAAAGCCGATAACAATAAATATGTCCTCATGTTTAGAGGTAGAGGCGTCGATAAAAATAAAATACGGACATGAAAGCATCATGATTACTTCATAACAGCAACATATAGATTTTGTCATATGATTACTTATGTTCTAGTGATGATCTTTTCACAAAGCCAAAATATGAATCAGAAACTTAATTGGGCACCAACAATTATAATCTCAGTCATTGAAGCAATTGCAATTTATCATAACATCGGAAAGAGTCTATGTCAGAGCTTAAAAGCAAGTCCACATACTCAACTATCACTTAGTCCTTCATAATTGCTAACACTCACGCGATACTTGTGGTTACGGAGTTTTAATCAGACATAGAGAAAGATAGGGGCTTATAGTTTTTGCCCCACAACCTTTTACCTCCAGGGTAATGTCAACAATAATAATTCATGCTCCCCCACATCCAATTATATATATATATATATATATATATATATATATATATCATGTTCTTTCCAACATGCTGAGCTTGCCAAAGGATAAAATGAAAAAGGAAGGGTGAAGATCACCATGACTCCTGCATAAGGTAGAGGATAATATAAAAGATAGGCCCTTCGCAGAGGGAAGCAGAGGTTGTCATGCGCATTTAGGGTTGATGCACAAAATCTTAATGCAAAAGAACGTCACTTTACATTGCCCCTTGTATGTGAACCTTTATTATGCAGTCCGTCGCTTTTATTGCGTCCACAACAAGTTTGTGCAAAGTTTATTTTCTCCGCACTAATAAATCATGCATATTTAGAGAGCAATTTTTATTGCTTGCACCGATGACAACTTACTTGAAGGATCTTACTCAATCCATAAGTAGATATGGTGGACTCTCATGGCAAAACTGGTTTAAGGGTATTTGGAAGCACAAGTAGTATTTCTACTTAGTGCTGAAGATTGGCTAGCATGAGGGGGAAAGGCAAGCTCGACACGGTAGAGGAACCATGACAACATACTTTATCTCAGATATAAGAAAACATAACTCATTATGTTGTCTTCCTTGTCCAACATCAACTCTTTAGCATGTCATATTTTAATGAGTGCTCCCAATATAAAAAGATGTCAATGATAATATATCTATATGTGAAACTCCTCTTTCCTTATTACTTCCTATTAATTGCAACGATGACCAAAGCTATATTTGCGAACTCCCAACAACTTTAAATCATCATACTCTTTCTATGTGAAGTCATTACTTTCAATAAGATCAATATGAACTCTTTGATTCTTTTTATTCTTTTTCTTCTAATCACCCAAGATCATGGAAAAATACTAAAGCCCTTGACTCAACACTAATCTTTATTATATAGCTCACGAACTTGATTACAAAGAAGAGATCATAAAGTAAAACTGAAAACTAGATCATGCCATGACTTTATTCTACTAAATCAAGATACTACTAATAGGACCGAACTAAGAAAAAGGGTAAAGAGAGGAGTTGTGATGGTGATACAATACCAGGGCACCTCCCCCAAGCTTGGCAGTTGCCAATTGGAGTGCCCATACCCATGTGATTATGTCCTCGGAGGTGATGAAGGTGGTGATGATGACGGTGGATAATCACACATTGAGCATAAAAGTTCCTCCAACTTGCGGATAATATTCTTGAGCCTAGCAATATGATCCTTGAACAAAATATTCTCCTGTGTAAGATACTTGTTTTGTATGCGGGCTAACTCAATCATCTTGAAGGCTTCAAGCTCTGTTGGAGTGAAAAGGTTAGGTAAAGGTTGAGGGATGTCTTCTTCTTCTTTCACCACCGGAGCTTGAACCTCCATGGCCTTCCTGATCTCTTCATCCTTGTTGATTTCTTCTGGTTCCTCTCTTTTCAACTCTATCTTCAATAGCCAAGCATCCTTGTCTTCGTTGTTGGAGGAGGGAGAAGTCATGGTGCTCTAGACCTGTCAGAAAAACAGCTCGAAACAAGAACATGGGAGATTTGCGTGATACGAGAGTCAAAACCTTCGGGAGTATATATAATGAATTTTTACCGACCAAAATACGTACTGTGCAAGGAAACGGAGTCCGGAGGGCACACGAGGTGCTCACGAGGTACGGGGCGCGCCCTCCACCCTCGTGGAGGCCTCGTGTCCTCCCCGGACTGCTACTTATTTTTCTATTTTTCTAAATATCCAAAACGGAGAAATATTGCCTTAAAAATTGTTTTGGAGTCGGTTTACTTACCGTACCACATACGTATTCCTTTTCGGGGTCTGGAGCGTTCTGGAAAGTGTCCCTTATGTATTCCTCCGGGGTTACGGTTTCAATAACATTAGTTTCAACATTTATAGGATTACCTGAGATATAGTGTTTGATTCTTTGACCGTTCACCACCTTCGGATTTGTGCCTGCGAAGTTGTTAATTTTTATGGCACCGGAACGATAGACCTCCTCGATAACGTAAGGACCTTCCCATTTGGAGAGAAGTTTTCCTGCAAAAAATCTTAAACGAGAGTTGTATAGCAATACATAATCACCTACATTAAACTCACGCTTTTGTATCCTTTTGTCATGCCACCTTTTAACTTTTTCTTTAAACAGCTTGGCATTTTCATAAGCTTGGGTTCTCCATTCATCAAGTGAGCTAATATCAAATAACCTCTTCTCACCGGCAAGTTTGAAATCATAGTTGAGCTCCTTAATAGCCCAATATGCCTTATGTTCTAGTTCGAGAGGTAGATGACATGCTTTTCCATAAACCATCTTATACGGAGACATACCCATAGGATTTTTATATGCAGTTCTATAGGCCCATAATGCATCATTCATTTTTTTGGACCAAGTCTTTCTAGACCTATTGACAGTCTTTTGCAGAATTAATTTGAGCTCTCTATTGCTCAATTCTACCTGACCACTAGACTGCGGGTGATATGGAGATGCAATTCTATGATTAACATCGTATTTGGCAAGCATCTTACGAAAAGCACCATGAATAAAGTGTGAACCACCATCAGTCATTAAGTATCTAGGGA
The DNA here is from genome assembly GCA_021437245.1 of Aegilops speltoides. NCBI lineage: Eukaryota > Viridiplantae > Streptophyta > Magnoliopsida > Poales > Poaceae > Aegilops > Aegilops speltoides. Next base: position 341,415,446 of record CM038145.1, on the reverse strand, counting down.
CTCCAAACCTCGGAAAAATAACTTCCTTAAGCATTTTAATAGAAGTGTTATGATCAGCACTACTAGTTGGAATAGCTTCTACCCACTTAGTAACGTAATCAACAACAACTAAAATATGAGTGTAACCATTAGAGGCAGGAAAATGTCCCATATTGAAAGTGCTAGTATCGACTAGAGGGGGGGTGAATAGGCGATTTTTATGAGTCTTCAAAACTTAGAAGTTTCAAAGACAAACAACAGAAATGACCTAGTTGATATGCAGCGGAAGATAAACTACCATAAGCAAGCCATAGTCAAGTATGCAATGATGTGAAAGTACAGGACTAATAGCAGCAAAGTAGTAAGGATCAGGATGGAAGATAGTACAAAGCCAATCAACAGTAGTAGTCAAGCAATGAAGTCAAACAGATACACAGATAGGCAATGACTTCACGAAGACAAACTTAAGTAAAGGGTGGAAAGGGATAGAACCAGTCGCTTGTTGAAGACACATGATTTGTTGGACCAGTTCCATTCTTTGTGACAATCTGACGTCTGGTTAGGGAGGCTGAGATTTAACTCGAAGACCGTGTCTTCACCTTATTCCCCTTGAGCTAAGGACACCCAGGTCCTCGCCTAATCACTCTGTAAGTCTTCAAGGTAGACTTCCAAACCTTCACCGACTTTGTTCACCGGCAATCCACAATGACTCTTGGATGCTCGAACGCGACGCCTAACCGGCCGGAGGATTCACAATCCTCAAGTGTAATAAGTCTTCGTGTCACACAGCATGTAAAGACTTTAGTGATGCCTAACACTCTTTGGCTCGGGTGTTTGGGCTTTGTCCTCGCAAGGATTTCTCTCTCTCAAATGCTTCGAGGTGGGTTGCTCTCAAACGACAAAAGCCGTGCACAAACTCTGAGCAGCCACCAATTTATGGTGTAGGGGGTGGGCTATTTATAGCCATAAGGCAACCCGACCTGATTTGTCCAAAATGACCCTGGGTCACTAAGGAACTGGCACATGTTCCAATGGTCAGATTTCAAACACACGTGGCAACTTTACTTGAGCTACAAGCAAAGCTGACTCATCCAGCTCTGGATAAGATTTGCTCTCATTGTCTTCACTCGAAGACATAGGATTTGGGTTGAGCATCACTTCAGTCACTCTGACTTAGTTCACTTGGACCCCACTTAACAGTACGGTGGTTCCTATGACTCAACAAAGAAGAAAAGAAACAACGAAACCACACAGTCTTCACGCTCCATAGTCTTCACGTAATGTCTTCTCATGTCATAGTCTTCAATATGAATATCTTCTCATACCATCATTATCTTCAATGTCTTCATACATTTTTAGGGGTCATCTCCGGTAGGTAAACCGAATCAATGAGGGACACTACCTGCGTTATCCTGCAATTCTCACAAACGCATTAGTCCCTCAACCAACTTTGTCGTCAATACTCAAAAACCAACTAGGGGTGGCACTAGATGCACTTACACATATAATCAAAGCCCCAAACATCAAATGGCTCAATAACAAGTGAATAATTCATAGGCATTTCTTGACATCTACTGATATTACCAATTCTTTGGCATTCATCACAAGACAAAACAAACTTACGGGCATCCTTGAAGAGAGTAGGCCAATAAAACCCGGATTACAATACCTTATGTGCAGTTCTATCTCCAGCGTGATGTCCTCCATAAGCTTCGGAGTGACACTTGCGTAGGATCTGTTCCTGTTCATGCTCAGGTACACAACGTCTAATAACACCGTCTACTCTTTTATAAAGATGTGGGTCATCCCAAAAGTAATGTCGCAAATCATAGAAAAACTTTTTCTTTTGCTGGTATGTGAAGCTAGGCGGTATAAATTTAGCAACAATATAACTAGCATAATCAACATACCAAGGAGTGCTACGAGAAGTACTTATGACATTTAGTTGCTCATTAGGAAAGCTATCATCAATAGGTAGTGGGTCATCAAGAACATTCTCTAGCCTAGACAAGTTGTCTGCAACGGGGTTCTCAGCTCCTTTTCTATCAACAATATGTAAATCAAATTCTTGAAGCAAGAGAACCCATCTAATGAGTCTAGGTTTTGCATCTTTCTTTTCCATAAGATATTTAATAGCAGCATGATCTGTATGAATAGTTACTCTAGAATCAACAATATAGGGTCTGAATTTATCACAAGCAAATACAACCGCTAAAAGTTCCTTTTTGGTAGTAGCATAACAATATAGGGTCTGAATTTATCACAAGCAAATACAACCGCTAAAAGTTCCTTTTTGGTAGTAGCATAATTTCTTTGAGCATTGTCTAGAGTCTTACTAGCATAATGGATAACATTCAATTTCTTATCAACTCTCTGCCCTAGAACAGCACCTACAACATAATCACTAGCATCACACATAATTTCAAAGGGTAAATTCCAATCAGGGGCTGAACAACATGTGCAGAGACTAATGCTTCCTTAAGTATTTCAAATGCTTCTACACAATCATCATCAAATACAAATGGTACATCTTTTTCTAATAAATTAGTTAGAGGCCAAGAGATTTTTGAGAAGTCCTTGTTGAACCTCCTATAAAATCCGGCGTGACCAAGGAAACTTCTTATACCTTTGATGTCCTTGGGACATGGCATCTTTTCAATAGCATCAACCTTGGCTTTATCAACTTCAATACCTCTTTCAGCAACTTTGTGCCCCAAGACAATACCTTCATTAACCATAAAGTGGCATGTTTACCAATTCAAGACAAGATTAGTTTCTTCACATCTCTGCAAAACTCGAGCAAGATTGCTCAAACAATCATCAAAAGAGGAACCATAGACGGAAAAATCGTCCATGAAAACCTCACAAATTTTCTCGCAAAAGTCAGAGAATATAGCCATCATGCATCTTTGAAAGGTAGCAGGTGCATTACATAAACCAAAAGGCATACGTCTATAAGCAAAAGTACCAAAAGGGCATGTAAAAGTAGTTTTTGATTGATCTTTAGCCGACACAGGTATTTGAGAAAAACCAGAGTAACCATCTAGAAAGCAATAATGTGTATGTTTGCATAGTCTTTCTAGCATTTGATCAATAAAAGGTAAGGGGTAATGATCTTTCTTAGTAGCCTTATTTAATTTGTGGAAATCAATTACCATCCTATAACCTGTGATAATTCTTTGCGGAATCAATTCATCTTTATCATTAGGGACAACAGTAATACCTCCCTTCTTAGGGACACAATGAACATGACTTACCCACTGACTACCAGCAACGGGATAAATTATACTTGCCTCCACAAGCTTGAGTATTTCTTTTCTTACCACTTCTTTCATTTTAGGATTCAAACGTCGTTGAGGATCACAAACTGGTTTGGCATCAGCTTCCAAATTTATTTTATGTTGACATAGAGTGGGACTGATGCCCTTAAGATCATCCAGAGTATATCCAATAGCGGCTCGATGCTCCTTCAGAGTTTTCAATAATCTTTCTTCTTGATGCTCTGAAAGGTTAGCGCTAATAATAACAGGATATATTTTCTTTTCATCAAGATGAGCATATTTAAGATTATCAGGCAACGGTTTAAGCTCAAACACGGGATCACCCTTGGGTGGAGGAGGATCCCCTAGGATTTCAACAGGCAAATTGTGTTGCAGAATAGGTTCCTGTTTAAAGAATACTTCATCTATTTCCCTTCTTTCATTCATGAACATATCATTTTCATGGTCTAGCAAATAGTTTTCTAAAGGATCACTAGGCGGTACAACTATAGAAGCAAGACCAATAATTTCATCCTTACTAGGCAATTCTTGCTCACGATGTTGTTTACTAAATTTAGAGTAATTAAACTCGTGAACCATATCATCCAAGCGAACAGTAACAACGTTCTGTTTGCAATCTATCTTAGCATTAACGGTACGCAAGAAGGGTCTACCAAAAATAATGGGACAAAAGCTATCTTGTGGAGAACCAAGAACAAGAAAATCAGCGGGATATTTGGCTTTCCCACACAAGACTTCAACATCTCTAACAATTCCCATCGGAGATATAGTATCTCTATTGGAAAGTTTAATTGTAACATCAATATCTTCTTACTCAGCAGGTGCAATCTCATGCATAATTTCTTTTTATAAATCAATGGGTATAACACTAGCACTAGCACCCATATCACACAAGCCATGATAACAATGATCTCCTATTTTAACAGAAATAACAGGCACACCTACCACAGGTCTATGTTTATCTCTATCATAGGGTTTAGCAATTCTAGTAGTTTCACTAGAGAATTGAATAACATGCCCATCAATATTATCTGACAAGAGATCTTTAACAATAGCAATATTGGGTTCTACTTTGACTTGCTCAGGAGGTGTATAAGTCCTAGTATTGCTTTTACGAACAATAGTTGAAGCTTTAGCATGATCCTTCATTCTAACAGGGAAAGGAGGTTTCTCAACATAAGAAGTAGGAACAATAGGATCATTATAAATGACAATCTTTTCTTCAACTTTAATAGGTGCAGCTAATTTTACTTCTATGGGAGGATGATAATTAAACCACTTCTCCTTGGGGAGATCAACATAAGTAGCAAAAGATTCACAGAAAGAAGCTACTATCTCAAAGTCAAGTCCATATTTAGTGCTAAACTTACGGAAAATATCGGTATCCATAAAAGATTTAACACAATCAAACTTTGGTGTCATACCTGACTCCTTACCTTCGCCGAGGTCCCAATCTTCGTGAGTTATGCTCAATTCTATCCAATAAATTCCATTTAAATTCAATAGTCTTCATCATAAAAGAGCCAGCACAAGAAGTATCGAGCATGGTGCGATTGTTATCAGAAAGCTGAGCATAAAAACTTTGAATAATTACTTCTCTTGGGAGCTCATGATTGGGGCATGAATATAACATTGATTTAAGTCTCCCCCAAGCTTGAGCGATGCTTTCTCCTTCGCGAGGCCAAAAATTATATATATAATTGCGATCACGATGAACAAGATGCATAGGGTAATACTTTTGATGAAATTACAATTTCACTCTTTTATAGTTCCATGATCTCGTATCATCACATAGCCTATGCCATGCCAATGCATCTCCCTCCAAAGATAAAGGGAAAGCCTTCTTCTTAACGACATCATCGGGTATACCCGCAAGCTTAAATAGTCCACAATTATCATCCACAAAGCGTAGATGTTCGTCGGGATGCTTTGTTCCATCTCTTGTGAAAGCGTTAGCTAGCAGTTTTTCCATCATACCCGAAGGAATCTGAAAAGCAGTTTCATCTTCAATAGATTCAGTAGGTTCAGTAGGTTGAGGAGCAACTCTTGGCTCAACCGAACGGGGTGAAGATACCCCAAACAAGCCCCTCAAGCAATTACTTTCCATGGTAACAAGTAACAGAAAATTTCAGCACACTAAATAATTTTTTCCTTACCAAATTCCACCTACCAAAGGCGCTTCACTCCCCGGCAACTGCGCCAGAAAAGAGTCTTGATGACCCACAAGTATAGGGGATCTAACGTAGTCCTTTTGATAAGTAAGAGTGTCGAACCCAACAAGGAGCAGAAGGAAATGATAAGCGGTTTTCAGCAAGGTATTCTCTACAAGTACTGAAATAAGTGGTAACAGATAGTTTTGTGATAAGATAAATGGTAACAAGCAACAAATAACAAAAGTAAATAAAGTGCAGAAAGGTGGCCCAATCCTTTTTGTAGCAAAGGACAAGCTTGGACGAACTCTTATAATAGGAAAAGCGCTCCCGAGGACACATGGGAATATCATCAAGCTAGTTTTCATCACGCTCATATGATTCGCGTTCGGTACTTTGATAATTTGATATGTGGGTGGACCGGTGCTTGGGTACTGCCCTTACTTGGACAAGCATCCCACTTATGATTAACCTCTATTGCACGCATCCGCAACTACAACAAAAGTATTAAGGTAAACCTAACCATAGCATGAAACATATGGATCCAAATCAGCCCCTTACGAAGCAACGCATAAACTAGGGTTTAAGCTTCTGTCACTCTAGCAACCCATCATCTAATTATTACTTCCCAATGCCTTCCTCTAGGCCCAAATAATGGTGAAGTGTTATGTAGTCGACGTTCACATAACACCACTAGAGGTTAGACAACATACATCTTATCAAAATATCGAATGAATACCAAATTCACATGACTACTAATAGCAAGACTTCTCCCTTGTCCTCAGGAACAAACGTAACTACTCACAAAGCATATTCACGTTCATAATCAGAGGGGATATAATGTGCATAAAGGATCTGAACATATGATCTTCCACCAAATAAACCAACTAGCATCAACTACAAGGAGTAATCAACACTACTAGCAACCTACTAGCACCAATCCCGGACTTGGAGACAAGAATTGGATACAAGAGATGAACTAGGGTTTGGAGATGAGATGGTACTGGTGAAGATGTTGATGGAGATTTCCCTCTCCCGATGAGAGGAGCGTTGGTGATGACGATGATGATGATTTCCCCCTCCCGGAGGGAAGCGTCCCCGGCAGAACAGCTCTGCCGGAGCCCTAGATTGGTTCCCCCAAGGTTCCACCTCGTGGCGGAGGAGTCTCATCCCGAAAGGTTCTCTTCTATTTTTTTCTCATCGAAAGACTTCATATGGGAGAAGATGGGCGTCGGAGAGCCACCAGGGGGCCCACGAGGTAGGGGGGCACGCCCAGGGGGGGGCGCCCCCACCCTCGTGAGCAGGGTGTGGGCCCCCTGGCCTTCATCTTTGGCAACGATTTTTCTTTATTTATTTTAAGGTGTTCCGTGGAGTTTCAGGACTTTTGGAGTTGCACAGAATAGGCCTTCAATATTTGCTCATTTTCGACCAAGAATTCCAAATTGCCGCATTCTCCTCTTCATGTAAACCTTGTAAAATAAGAGAGAATAGCCATAAGTATTGTGACATAACGTGAAATAACAGCCCATAATGCAAAAAATATCTTCATAAAAGCATGATGCAAAATGGACGTATCACACCCTCGCTGGTGCCCCCGCGCCTCGCCGGTGCCCCGCCCCGCCTCCACCGCGCTACCACGCGGCTCCTCTGCTCCCGCGCCCCTCTCTAGCTTCCTCCTTGCCGCCCCGCCTCGCCGGAGGAGCTCGCCGGAGTTCCTCGTAGCCGGATCCGGGGAGTGGGATGAGATCCACCGCTCCCTCGATCCAAACAGCTATCCGCGTCCTGGATCCCTCCGTCCCGGTTCCTCCCCGTCCAACTTCCCCGAGGTGTTTTTTTTTCACCAAGTCCCTAAAAATCTGCAGCATGTGTGCATCTTCATCGTGTCATAACTTGATGCTCGGTGCTCCGTTTTGCGTGCATGATATGTCAAAATGTTCATCTCAGAGTGCTCTTCACGATGGAGTAGTTTGCATGCATGTTAGGTTTCATCTTGATGCCTTAACCTTCGTTGCAAAACTGCTAATTGATATAAACTGCTGTAATCTGCTGATTGTTTACATCATATAGCTGTATTGTGAGTGCCACAACTTGGTCCCTGTTGATCCTATGATGATGATCTTGATATGCACATGTTCTGCACTTCATGATATACATGTTGGTGTGATTTGCATTCATGTTAGGGTGCATAATTATCTTAATACCTGTTGCAAAAGTGCATGTTGCTGTTAACTGCTGAAAACTGCTGTAACTCGCTGATTTGTCATTTTTGTTGCATTTTGTGTGTGCATCCTATGAGCATGATGTATACATGTTTTAGGAGCATATTTATGCGATCTTTACAGGGGTACAATCCATGTATTTTTATATGCTTTGTAGTAAGTGCATCAAGCTTGTGAAGTGGGCTACTTGCTGTTAATGTTCTGTTAATGCTAAAACTGCTATATCATGTTGCCATGTTTGCTCGATGCTACTAATTAATCCATGCATATTCTGGAGATGCTTTGTTGACATGTTTTGATGTATATGTTATTCTCTATTATGCCATGCCTTTTGATGCCCTATATATGTCCTGTAGAATATGCTTTCATTGCCATGAACATGCTTATATGATGTTCCAGATTTCTGTTAACTTCGTGATGCTTTGTTGTGAGCTTGATATTAATTAATCCATGCCTCTTTTGTAGATGCTCCAATTACATGTTTTTTAGTATGATATGAGTACTCTGTTCGCATGCCATGTTTGATAATTTTGGATGTCATATGCCTCTGTTCCATGCTTGCAAACATGCTATCATAATATTGCTGTTTTACACTTGCTGAAACTGTCTCAACATTCAATCTTGTCTTGTTGGTTCCCACTAATCCATGAGCCATATATATATGATGCCATGATGTTATTTTCTCTTTGTTATGTTTCATTTGATTCCATGCCCTTGGTTACTATGTTTACTTGCTATAGCTTGTCTCTTTCTTGCTATCAAGTTGCCATCATATTAACTCTGCTCATGTATATGCTCCTGTGGTATAAAATTGCTTTTTGCATTGATCATATCGGTTTAATCTTGATGCCTATGAACCTGAACCTTAATGATATTTGAAGTATGTTATCTGCACATGAAATGTTTGTCAAGTTTGGGCTCATAAGATTCCTGTAGCATGTTGTTTTGATGTTTGCAAAGTGCCTACTTGCTGTTTGGGCAGATTGTTGTTATATCTTGTTTGGAGTGTATGTGTTGCACCGTTGCTCTGTTTTGAGCATGCTCTATATGTAAATTGCTTAGAATTACATGTAGTTTCATATTATCATGTTTCATCCTTGTTTTGAGGTGTTTGCTTGATGTTTGGATGCATTTTGCATCAAGGCTATGTTTAACTTGTTTTACTCATATCATCTAGGCCGTAGCTCCGAACTAAATGAACCTTATATATAACTTGTCTAAAATTTCATGTAGATCATCTTGGTGCTCTTTAACTTGTTGTTTAACAACTTGAACATAAGGTTTGTTCAGATCTGGACCAATTTTGAAATTTGCATTTGAGGACTTACCGGATTTGTTATATGTTGTTTCCGGCCTCATTTAAACTTGCTTTCATGTGTTGTTCTTGTATGCATCATATCTTGCCATGAGTAGCATCATATAGCCTTGTCATGCATCATACTTGGTTGAGCATCATGTATGTTTATGTGTTATGTGTTTACCGTGTTGTTTGCTTCTTTTCGGTTGTGCTACTTCTCAATAGTTCCTGTTTCGTTGCGATCGTGAGGATTCTTTCGTCTACGCTTGGTTCGTCTTCGTATGTTCGTCTTCTTCATGGACTCGTTCTTCTTCCTAGCGGGATTTCAGGCAAGATGACCGTCACCTTGAATCTCACTACTATCATTGCTATGCTAGTTGCTTCATTCTATCGCTATGCTGCGCTACCTATCACTTTCTTATCAAGCCTCCCAAATTGCCATGTAAGCCTCTAACCTTTTCACCCTTCCCAGCAAATCGTTGTTTGGCTATGTTACCACTTTTGCTTAGCCCCTCTTATAGCGTTGTTAGTTGCAGGTGAAGTTGAAGATTGCTCTATGTTGGACATGATTATGTTGGGATATCACAATATCTCTTATTTAATTAATGCATCTATATACTTGGTATGGAAGGCTCGGCCTTATGCCTGGTGTTTTGTTCCACTCTTGCCGCCCTAGTTTCCCTCATACCGGTGTTATGTTCCTTGATTTTGCGTCCCTAACACGGTGTGGGTTTATGGGCCCCTCTTGACAGTTCGCTTTGAATAAAACTCTTCTAGCAAGGCCCAACATTGGTTTTAATATTTGCCATAATAATACTTAAAACAAAATAATTTATTTGCATAGGACGTCATGAACCCGAGGATTCTATTTACATAGCAGGGAGGGGTCAGTGCTGATGGTGTTGGTCCCAAACTAGAGCATTGTGCGGGGCTGCCCCGGGGCAACCTGGGTTATTTTGGCACCTGTACGCGTAGCTCATCCGTCGTGGCCTGAGACGAGATACGCGCGGCTACTATCAGGATGTCGGCACGTCGGGAGGCTTTGCTGGATTAGTTTTACCATTGTCGAAATGTCTTGTGCACCGGGACCCTGAGTCTGATCGGATGTCCCGCAATGGAGGATTGTCTCTGTAACGCCCCGGATCCGTTGCGCCAGGTGTCTGCCAGTTATTCGTCGTTGTTGCCATGTCATTTGCTTGCGTGTTGCATTTGCCATGTCATCATATGCATTTCATATCATGTCATCATGTGCATTTCATTTTGCATACGTGTTCGTCTCATGCATCCGAGCATTTTCCCCGTTGTCCGTTTTGCAATCCGGCACTCCTGTGTCCTCCGTCATCTCCCTTTTCTCTCTTCTCTTGTGCGGGTATTAAACTTTCTCGGAATGGCCCGAGTTTTGCCAAGCGGCCTTGGTATAGCACCGGTAGACCGCCTGCCAAGTTTCGTGCCATTCGGAGGTCGTTTGATACTCCAACGGTTAACCGGGTAACCGCAAAACCCTCTTTTGTTTCCAGCCCAACACCCCTTCCAAAGTGTCCCAAAGCCCAGCAAACTCCCCTCCATGCTCTTGGTCGTTCGATCACGATCGCGTGGCCAAAAACCGCTCCTCATTTGGACTCTCCTAGCTCCCTCTACCTATAAAACTAGACCTCCCCCCGAATTTTCGCGCAGATCAAACCCTAGCCTCTTCCCCTGCGCGCCACCGGACACGTCCGGTCCGCGCCGGACATGTCCGCCCGTCACCCCGTCCAATAGAAACGCGCCACGTCACCGCTCCGCCGCCCTCCGCCAATCGGCGTCCGCCACGTGGCCCCAGCCACCACAGCGCCGCCCGCTGCCATGCCTGTCGCCCGCTTCGCCGCTCGCGCCCGCGGCCGAAGGTCCGTCGCCGCCGCCGCTTCCGCGCCCGCCGCCGCCGGGATCCTCGCGCCGCCGCCGCCGATCCCGCTCCCGTCGCCCGCGCAGCCAGCCGCCAGCCATGCCGCCGCCGCCGCTCGTCTCCTCCTCCGCGCCCGCCGCCATGGAAGCCGCCGCCGTCAAGCTCCCTCGCCTGCCTCGGTAAGCTTCGCCGAGCTCGAGCTCGCGCCCATATCGCCCGCCACGCCGCCCGAGCCACGTCGCGCCAGATCCGGCGATCGCCGCCGGATCCGTCCCCGCCGCCGTCGCCGTCGGGCCTCGCCGCCGTCGCCGTCGGGCCTCGCCTTCCTTCCCGATCCAGAGGGATCGGAGGAGAGCGAGGCGCCGCCAGGCCCCATAAGCCGCCCACTCCACGGCCAATGGCCCGGCCCACCGGCCTGCCACCTCCTCCAGCTGGGCCTCAGCCCATGGTGAGCAGCCTCCAGCGCCCTGCTCCTGTTGGGCCAGCCAGCAGATTCGGCCCGTTCACGTTTTTTTCCTGATCTGCGCATTTGTCTATTATCCTGTGATTTACCAGTTTTACAGATTGACCCCTGTTCTTCATGCATTTAATAACTAAATAACCATGCATCATATGTAAAAACTTTATATATGTAAAATGCTTAGTTTTTCATCTAGTTTAATAATATGCCACTTTCATCCATGTTAAAAATGTTTAAAATGCTGTTTGTTTAAATTTGCTCTAATGTCATGCTAAAATGATTTAATTCATAACTAAATAACCATAGCTCGGATTTAAATGTTCTTTATATGTATTTGGGGTGGAAAAATGCCTAGATTATCATGGTCCACTTTATTTTCCTGTTTAACAACTCTAAAATATGTTTTAGGGCAGAACAGTACCAAATTCGAATATTGCTTATGGGGATTTTCCGGAATTGTTGTTTGTTCTTCCGGCCTCATTTAAACTTGCCTAGTTAGGTAGTTTTGTTATGCTTCACCCCTTGCCATGCTTAACAACATTTAATATTGTTGGTTAGCCTTAACGAGAGAGAACTAAATAATTGATGTGGTGTTTCGTCAATATGCAACTCGTTGCATATTGGGCTCCATTTAACTTGTAGTTTTGTTTGTGCATATTGCCTTGCCATGCCTCATTAAACCGGACATGCATCATACTTGTTTGCGCATCATGACATGTTTATGTGATGGTTGTTTACTATGTTGTTTGTTTCTTTCCGGGTTGTTTCTCTCGTTAGCCTCGGTTCCGTTCCGGAGTTGTGAGGATCCGTTCGACTTCGTCCGTTTGTCTTCTTCATGGAATCGTTCTTCTTCCTTGCGGGATCCCAGGCAAGATGATCATACCCTCGAAATCACTACTATCTTTGCTATGCTAGTTTGCTCGCTCTTTTGCTATGCCAATGCTACGATGCCTACCTTTTGCTTGTCAGCCTCCCAAATTGCCATGTCAAACCTCTAACTTTTGACACCATTCCTAGCAAACTGTTGTTTGGCTATGTTACCACTTTGCTCAGCCCCTCTTATAGCGTTGTTAGTTGCAGGTGAAGATGAAGTTTGTTCCTTGTTGGAACATGGAGATGTTGTTCCTTGTTGGAACATGTTTACTTGTTGGGATATCACAATATTCTCTTATATTATTAATGCATCTATATATTTGGTAAAGGGTGGAAGGCTCGGCCTTATGCCCGTGTTTTGTTCCACTCTTGCCGCCTAGTTTCCGTCATACCGGTGTTATGTTCCCGGATTTTATGCTCCTTACGCTGGTCGGGTGATTTATGGGACCCCCGACAGTTCGCTTTGATTAAAACTTGTCCAAAGAAGGCCCAACATTGACTTTTACCATTTGCCTCACCTAGCCCTTTTCTTCCCTTGGGTTTCCGGAGCCCGAGGGTCATCTTTATTTACCCCCCCGGGCCAGTGCTCGTTGTGAGTGTTGGTCCAAACCGTCAGCCGCCGGTGGCCACCAGGGGCAACTCTGGGCTGGCCTCTGGGAAGTTTGGACAATCCGTGTGCCACGAGAACGAGATATGTGCAGCTCCTATCGATTTGTCGGCACATTCGGGCGGCTTTGCTGGTCTTGTTTTACCATTGTCAAAATGTCTTGATGTACCGGGATACCGAGTCGATCGGAGTGTCTTGGGTGAAGGTCTATTCCTTCGATGATCGCGAGAGCTTGTCATGGGCTGTTGGGACACCCTGCAGGTATAAACTTTCGAGAGCCGTGCCCGCGGTTATGTGGCAGATGGGAATTTGTTAATGTCCGGTTGTAGAAAACCGAAGTTGACCTTAATTAAAATACATCAACCGTGTGTGTAACCGTGATGGTCTCTTTCCGTGGAGTCCGGGAAGTGAACACGATGTTGGAGTTATGCTTGACGAGGTTGCTATAGGATCACTTCTTGATCATACTTTTATCGACCGTGCTTTGCCTTCTCTTCTCGCTCTCTTTTGCGATTGTTGCCACCATATATGCTAGTCGCTTGCTGCAGCTCCACCTCATTACTCCATCCTTCCTATAAGCTTAATAGTCTTGATCTCGCGGTGCGAGATTGCTGAGTCCCGTGGCTCACCGATACTTCCAAAACCAGTTTGCGGTGCCTATGTTACCGAAAGCGGTGACGAACCAAGCTCAAGGAGGAGCTCGATGAAGATCTTGCCTTTTGTGTTGTTTCGTTCTAGTTGATCAAGAGTGGAGCCCGGTTGGGGTCGATCGGGACCTTTATCGCATTTGGGGTTCTTCTTTTATTTTGGTTCCGTAGTCGGACCTTGATTGTATCTCGGATGATGTAATGCTTTATTCATGTATTTGTGTGAAGTGGCGATTGTAAGCCAACTATGTATCTCTTTCCTTATGTATTACTTGGGTTGTGTGAAGATTACCTCACTTGCGACATTGCTTTCAATGCGGTTATGCCTCTAAGTCGTGCTTCGACACGTGGGAGATATAGCCGCATCGAGGCGCTACAAGTTGGTAATCGAGCCATCCTGACCTTAGGAGCCCCCAACGCTTGATCGTTTTAGTGGCGAGTTGTGTCTAGAAAAAATGTTTTGAGTCATCTAGGATTATATATATCGGAGAGTTAGGAATTCTTTTTACTCCCCAGTCCCTTCGACCTTCTGGTGAGGTATCCTGACGTAGAGTTTTGACTTTCCTCTCCTCAAATTTCACTAATTTTTTTTTAGGATCACGCGGGTATCTTGGAATCGTTCCGATGGTTTTATGATGACAACATTGTCTTGGTTGCCTCGACATTTAGGGGTTGTGGCGGTGTCCCGGAGTTGAGCTCCGAGGTGTTGTCGTCATAATTTTATCGTTGCAGCTCGAATACCGAGTTTAGTACCGACATCGAAAATCTCTTTTATGCGGTTGTTGGTGAGATAACCCCGCTAACCCAAAGATCGAGGTGAGTACGGGAGTATTGCCATGACTCGTATAACGGATGCTTTTCGAAGGTTGAGGTAGACGATTTCCGAAGGTTTCTTGGTTATGTGTTGACGGATGGATACAGCTAGATGTAGGGATTGTTAGTTTGAGTGAGATATATTGCTCCCCTGTATCCCCAACACCTGATTGCATAACCGGAAAATTTCGGGAGTTTCATAGGTGGGAATTCAAGTAGCTCCTAGGATATCATTCCAACAGATGTATGATATGAAATTGGGGTTCGACGTCTAGCGGTCCGCCTATTCACGGTTGGTTTTACAGTGGTCTCGTTGTGTCTTAAAGAGTCCTTGGCTATGCCGACTCGGGGACGCTTCGTATGTCATGTGCACTGCCTTGTACATGATGGTGCTGTACGATTGAGCCCGTAGGCCCCACCATGAAAACTTCGGACGAAATCTCTATCATATGTTTGTTCCGGCTTATTCTGCAAGCCAGCCCTTTGTTTTTGTTTTGAGTTGTGGTATTCGAGTTGCTTCAATGTCAAGTGTCGATTCCATACCTTTCCGAAATGGTGTTCTCATACTCCGATGTGAATACCAATCCTTCTCGACAATCGAGATTGTCATGTCAATCCTTTTCCAACCGGCGTGCTTCTCTTCAAGTGGATCCGATCATTTTCAGCATTCGCAAGATCAATTCTAAGTTTTTTCTCAACGGTGTTTGTTTCATCCGTCTCCAAGTTGCCTTTGTTTTTTTTCCCGCCAACCCACCCTTTTTCCTCAAGGACTAAGATTTCTTAACCAAGTATCCTTTTATTTTTGTGAAGTTTCTCCATTCTTTTTCGTCAATGTTCTTACCCGGTGGTTCTCAAGAAGATGTTCTACTAGTTCATCATCCTCCGTTCTCTTTTCTTATCCGGTGGATTCAAGTCAAGTTTTGTTGATCATACCTTTTTCCTCATTTCAATGTCTTCTCATACCGGTGCACCTCATTATCATTCTACTTCTCGCTATTTGTTATTCCGGAGTGCTCAAGATATCTCAGAAGATTTGTGTTTCCATTCTCAATCCCTTCAAGATATTTCGAGGTTGTTATCTCTTTCAAGCCCTTTAATCCTACCGGTGCAATCTTTATTTCAATCAATCATTCAACGGTGTTCTTTTGAGTGGGCCCTAACCCACAGGTCTTTTCCCAGGATCTTACCTGACCCTTCTATTTTCCCAGAGCTATACTAAATTCTTCTTCATGTTTGACGTAAGAATGAGTTATCATCAGTCAAATGCTTTTCTCCAAGATCTTTCAAATTCTTTTCATAGTTGGCTCAACCTCTTCGCTTTTGATTCTTCTGGTGTGCCTCAATAATTCTTGGTGGTGTTTCTGGTCATTCTCATCATTTGAAGACCGAAGAAGAGTTTCTCTTTAATCTTGCTCTATTCTCTTCAAGATTCATGGTGCTAGCTTGGTTGCCATCCTCTCATAATTGTTTTCGATTGTGAGAATCTTTTTCACCCATCCGGAGCATTTTAGGAGTCTTTTCAGTTTCATTCTTTGAAGCCCATCTTCTCAGTATTATTCATTCAAGCTTTCAGCTCTCGTTCTCCAAATCATACCGGTGCATCATTCAAGTATTCTCTAATCAGCTAGTGATCTATTCGTTCATTTGTATTTAAATTCCCTCAAATATCTTCATTCGTTTTCCAATTCTTCCCGGTGAATTGTGCCTTCGCTACGTCCATTTTCAATTCTTATGGTGGTTCGTTCAAGATTTCACTTCCTTCGTTGTCATATCAAATATTCGTTCTTTCCAAATCCCACCGGTGGTTCCATCAAGACCTTCTCAAGTTTCGATATATCTCTTTTAGTCCTTTCTACGAGAATAAGTAGTATGCCAAATCCGTTGCGTGTCATCAATTTAAATTGGTGAAGGATACGCATAACATAATTCTTATTCTTGATTCATCCAAGTGATTAATTCCTTCTTTCGGAGTTTGTTCATGATGAATAAATTCTCGGTTTCATTTGTTTCATCTTCTCTTTTTCCCGGAGTTCCAAGTTCTCATCATCACGGAGATCCATCTAAATCATTGCAAGGATTCACCTTGTGTTTTCAATTTCTCTTTCTTTTCATCCTTTTATTACCGGAGTTCTTCATGGAGTTTCTTCATGGTGGTTCCTCAAGGATTCTTTTCATTCTTCAATTGTTCTTCAAGATTTCTCTTGAAGTTATGACCCGCCAAGCTATACTCAAAATTAAACATGGTGCTTAACAATTGTTTTGTTTTGAGAAGCTCAAGCATTCTTCATCTTGCTTTCCAAAGTGCAATTTTCTCTATCTTATGTTTTGAGATGGTGTTAGGTCATTCTTGATAATTTCCCTTCACGTTTCATGATTCACAAGTTTTCAAGAGTGACATATTTAAATCCATCATTTTCTCTTGTTCAAGAGATCTTTTGACCAATCAACTTCTTCATTGGAGTTATCTTGTGTCAGATTTCACCTAAAGCTTTCCCTAAGGAATGTTGCTATTTATGGTGTTTATCAATGACCCAAGTTATCTCTTCCATCTTGATGGAACAAGCTTTCATCTCTTCGTTAATCTCAAGGAAGCAATTGTTTCCGTTAGTGGCCGGTTGTCACCTCATAATGTTGAGATGTTTCCATAAGCCCACTACAAACTTATTCGTTTCGTTGTTGGTTTTCCAACAACCCCATTGTAACCTTCTTGGAAGGGTGCTTTCCAAGCTCATTTGTGGCAGAAGTTGTTTTTCTTCTCCATTCTTATTCCAATGACCGATCTTCTATTCTTTCTCCCGGAGGCTTTGTGATGTTGCTCTCTTCACCCATCATATCGTTTTGTCAAGACCATGTTCTTTTCCTTACTTATCCGTTTAACCGGAGTGTTGGGTCATCTCTTCAAGTTCTTTTCATCTTATCAAGTTTTCTTCTCTTTTCTACCGGAGTGCTGTCCAAATTCTGTCATTCTTGTTCCTTGGCTATCTCATTATACCGAGGTGGTCATATTCTTTTCGTTCGTGAAACTCTTGATTCATGTCTTTGCAACCTTCAAGTTCCCATAATGTCTCCTTGTTCCTCTTTTCTACCGGATTGTTTGCAATCTCGTTCATCTCTGTTGTACTCTTTCTTTTAAATTGCTCAACCTCTCAAGGTTCTTTGGTTTCATTCATTGGTCAAAGAAGCAAACTTAGTTTTACCTTTCTTTTTCTCTTCCGTTTTCCCTCCGGTGCCATTCTAGATCTCGGGACGAGATCCTCTCGTAGTGGTGGAGTGTTGTAACGCCCCGGATCCGTTGCGCCAGGTGTCTGCCAGTTATTCGTCGTTGTTGCCATGTCATTTGCTTGCGTGTTGCATTTGCCATGTCATCATATGCATTTCATATCATGTCATCATGTGCATTTCATTTTGCATACGTGTTCGTCTCATGCATCCGAGCATTTTCCCCGTTGTCCGTTTTGCAATCCGGCACTCCTGTGTCCTCCGTCATCTCCCTTTTCTCTCTTCTCTTGTGCGGGTATTAAACTTTCTCGGAATGGCCCGAGTTTTGCCAAGCGGCCTTGGTATAGCACCGGTAGACCGCCTGTCAAGTTTCGTGCCATTCGGAGGTCGTTTGATACTCCAACGGTTAACCGGGTAACCGCAAAGCCCTCTTTTGTTTCCAGCCCAACACCCCTTCCAAAGTGTCCCAAAGCCCAGCAAACTCCCCTCCATGCTCTTGGTCGTTCGATCACGATCGCGTGGCCGAAAACCGCTCCTCATTTGGACTCTCCTAGCTCACTCTACCTATAAAACTAGACCTCCCCCCGAATTTTCGCGCAGATCAAACCCTAGCCTCTTCCCCTGCGCGCCGCCGGACACGTCCGGTCCGCGCCGGACATGTCCGCCCGTTACCCCGTCCAATAGAAACGCGCCACGTCACCGCTCCGCCGCCCTTCGCCAATCGGCGTCCGCCACGTGGCCCCAGCCACCAGCGCCGCCGCCGCCCGGCCATGCCCGTCGCCCTTCGCCGTCGCGCCCAGCGGAAGCGTCCGTCGCCGCCGCCCGCTTCCAGCAGCCCCGCCGCCGTCGGGATCTCGCGCCGCCGCCGCCGGATCCCGCTCCCGTCGCCGCAGCCGCCAGCCATGAGCCGCCGCCGCCCGTTCGTCGGCTCCTCCGCGCGCCCGCCGCCATGGAAGCCGCCGCTGCCGTCAAGCTCCCTCGCGCTGCCTCGGTAAGCTTCGCCGGAGCTCGAGCTCGCGCCCATATCGCCCGACGCCGCCGAGCCACGCCACGCCAGATCCAGCGATCGCCGCGGGATCCGGTCCCGCCGCCGTCCTTCGTCGGGCCTCGCCGCCGTCCTTCGTCGGGCCTCGCCGGCCCTTCCTTCCCCGATCCAGGAGGGATCGGGAGGAGAGCGAGGCGCCGCCGTGGCCCCTGCAAGCCGCCCACTCCCGGCCAAAGCGGCCAGCCGCCCAGCCGGCCTGCCACCTTCTCCAACTGGGCCTCAGCCCATGGTGAGCAGCCTCCAGCGCCCTGCTCCTATTGGGCCAGCCAGCAGATTCGGCCCGTTCACGTTTTTTTTCCTGATCTGCGCATTTGTCTATTATCCTGTGATTTACCAGTTTTACAGATTGACCCCTGTTCTTCATGCATTTAATAACTAAATAACCATGCATCATATGTAAAAACTTTATATATGTAAAATGCTTAGTTTTTCGTCTAGTTTAATAATATGCCACTTTCATCCATGTTAAAAATGTTTAAAATGCTGTTTGTTTAAATTTGCTCTAATGTCATGCTAAAATGATTTAATTCATAACTAAATAACCGTAGCTCGGATTTAAATGTTCTTTATATGTATTTGGGGTGGAAAAATGCCTAGATTATCATGGTCCACTTTATTTTCCTGTTTAACAACTCTAAAATATGTTTTAGGGCAGAACAGTACCAAATTCGAATATTGCTTATGGGGATTTTCCTAATTGTTGTTTGTTCTTCCTACTCATTTAAACTTGCCTAGTTAGGTAGTTTTGTTATGCTTCACCCTTGCCATGCTTAACAACATTTAATATTGTTGGTTAGCCTTAACGAGAGAGAACTAAATAATTGATGTGGTGTTTATTAATATGCAACTCGTTGCATATTGGGCTCCATTTAACTTGTAGTTTTGTTTGTGCATATTGCCTTGCCATGCCTCATTAAACCGACATGCATCATACTTGTTTGCGCATCATGACATGTTTATGTGATGGTTGTTTACTATGTTGTTTGTTTCTTTCCGGGTTGTTTCTCTCGTTAGCCTCGGTTCCGTTCCGGAGTTGTGAGGATCCGTTCGACTTCGCCCGTTTGTCTTCTTCATGGAATCGTTCTTCTTCCTTGCGGGATCCCAGGCAAGATGATCATACCCTCGAAATCACTACTATCTTTGCTATGCTAGTTTGCTCGCTCTTTTGCTATGCCAATGCTACGATGCCTACCTTTTGCTTGTCAGCCTCCCAAATTGCCATGTCAAACCTCTAACTTTTGACACCATTCCTAGCAAACCGTTGTTTGGCTATGTTACCGCTTTGCTCAGCCCCTCTTATAGCGTTGTTAGTTGCAGGTGAAGATGAAGTTTGTTCCTTGTTGGAACATGGAGATGTTGTTCCTTGTTGGAACATGTTTACTTGTTGGGATATCACAATATTCTCTTATATTATTAATGCATCTATATATTTGGTAAAGGGTGGAAGGCTCGGCCTTATGCCTGGTGTTTTGTTCCACTCTTGCCGCCCTAGTTTCCGTCATACCGGTGTTATGTTCCCGGATTTTATGTTCCTTACGCGGTCGGGTGATTTATGGGACCCCCGACAGTTCGCTTTGATTAAAACTTGTCCAAAGAAGGCCCAACATTGACTTTTACCATTTGCCTCACCTAGCCCTTTTCTTCCCTTGGGTTTCGGAGCCCGAGGGTCATCTTTATTACCCCGGGCGGTGCTCGTTGTGAGTGTTGGTCCAAACCGTCGACCGCGGTGGCCACCAGGGCAACTCTGGGCTGGCCTACCGGAAGTTTGGACAATCCGGTGTGCCCTGAGAACGAGATATGTGCAGCTCCTATCAGGATTTGTCGGCACATTCGGGCGGCTTTGCTGGTCTTGTTTTACCATTGTCGAAATGTCTTGATGTACCGGGATACCGAGTCTGATCGGAGTGTCTTGGGTGAAGGTCTATTCCTTCGATGATCGCGAGAGCTTGTCATGGGCTAAGTTGGGACACCCCTGCAGGGTATAAACTTTCGAGAGCCGTGCCCGCGGTTATGTGGCAGATGGGAATTTGTTAATGTCCGGTTGTAGAAAACCCGAAGTTGACCTTAATTAAAATACATCAACCGTGTGTGTAACCGTGATGGTCTCTTTCCGCGGAGTCCGGGAAGTGAACACGGTGTTGGAGTTATGCTTGACGTAGGTTGCTATAGGATCACTTCTTGATCATACTTTTATCGACCGTGCTTTGCCTTCTCTTCTCGCTCTCTTTTGCGATTGTTGCCACCATATATGCTAGTCGCTTGCTGCAGCTCCACCTCATTACTCCATCCTTCCTATAAGCTTAAATAGTCTTGATCTCGCGGGTGCGAGATTGCTGAGTCCCCGTGGCTCACCAGATACTTCCAAAACCAGTTTGCGGTGCCTATGTTACCGAAAGCGGTGACGCAACCAAGCTCAAGGAGGAGCTCGATGAAGATCTTGCCTTTTGTGTTGTTTCGTTCTAGTTGATCAAGAGTGGAGCCCAGTTAGGGGTCGATCGGGGACCTTTGTCGCATTTGGGGTTCTTCTTTTATTTTGGTTCCGTAGTCGGACCTTGATTCTATCTGGATGATGTAATGCTTTATTCATGTATTTGTGTGAAGTGGCGATTGTAAGCCAACTATGTATCTCTTTCCCGTATGTAATACTTGGGTTGTGTGAAGATTACCTCACTTGCGACATTGCTTTCAATGCGGTTATGCCTCTAAGTCGTGCTTCGACACGTAGGAGATATAGCCGCATCGAGGGCGTTACAGTCTCCGCGGATCATGAGCTTATAATGGGCTAAGTTGGGACACCCTTGTAGGGTTTAAACTTTCGAAAGGCGTGCCCGCGGTTATGTGGCAGATGGGAATTTTTAATGTCTGGTTGTAGAGAACTTGACACCAGATTCGAATTAAAATACACCAACTGTGTGTGTAACCGTGATGGTCTCTTTTCGAGTGGGTTGAGAAGAGAACATAGTGGGGTTTATGTTTGAATGTAAGTAGTTCAGGATCACTTCTTGATCGTTACTAGTTTGCGACCGTTTGCGTAGCTTCTCATCTTATTATTGTACTCGTAAGTTAGCCCCCATATCATGCTTAGTCGCTTGCTGCAGCCTCACCACTTATCCTTTCCATACCTATTAAGCTTTGCTAGTCTTGATACCCATGGTAATGGGATTGCTGAGTCCTGTGGCTCATAGATTACTACAACAACAGTTGCAGGTACAGGTAATATGATGATCATGACGTGAGAGTGATGCTTGCTTGCTTTGAGTTCTTCTTCTTCTTCGTCATTCAGGGGATAGGTTCCTGGTCGACAGCCTGGGCTAGCAGGGTGGATGTCGTTTGAGTTTCTGTTTGTGCTTCATCCGTAGTCGGATGTTGCTCTTGTGTATGATGTTATTGTATTCATGTGGCATTGTATGCCTTTTGTATGTATCCCCAACTATTATGTAATGGTACGATGTAATGATATCCACCTTGCAAAAGCATCTCCAATATGCGCCTCTATCCTTGGTGGGACCTTCGAGTTCCTTTAGGATAGGGTCGCATATTGGGCGTGACAGGAGAGAAGGGCCAAGAGGTGGCGTGTGCCTCCCCCCTGCCCAAACCGAATTGGACAAGGGGTGGAGGCGCAGTCCCCCTTTCCTTCTTCGTCTCCCTCTCTTTCCTTCTCTCCTACTCCGAATAGGAAAGGTAATCCTACTAGGACTTGGGAGTCCTAGTAGGACTCCCTATGCTTGGCATGCCCCCTAGGCCAGCCGCCTCCTCCCTCCCTCCGTTATATACGGGGGAGGGGAGCACCTCAAAGACACACAAGTTGATCTTTAGCCGTGTGCGATGCCCCCCTCCATAGTTTTCCACCTCGGTCATATCATCGTAGTGCTTAGGCCAAGCACAACACCGGTAACTTTATCATCAGTGTCACCATGCCGTCATGTTGACGGAACTCTCCCTCGGCCTCAGCTGGGTCTAGAGTTTGAGGGACGTCACCGAGCTGAACGTGTGCAGATCGCGGAGGTGTCGTGCGTTCGGTACTTGCTCAGTTGGATCGCAAAGACGTCCGACTACATCAACCGCGTTACTTAACGCTTCCGCTTTCGGTCTACAAGGGTACGTGGACACACTCTCCCCTCTCGTTGCTATGCATCACCTAGATAGATCTTGCGTGATCGTAGGAAATTTTTGAAATTACCGCGTTCCCCAACAGTGGCATCAGAGCCAGGTTTATGTGTAGATGTTTTATGCACGAGTAGAACACAAAGAGTTGTGGGCGATAATAGTCATACTGCTTACCAGCAACGTCTTACTTTGATTTGGCGCTATTGTTGGATGAAGCGTCCCAGACCGACATTACATGACCGTGTTCATGAGACTTGTTCTACCAACGTGCTTCGCATACAGGTGGCTAGCGGGTGTCTGTTTCTCCAGCTTTAGTTGAATCGAGTTTGACTATGCCCGGTCCTTGTTGAAGGTTAAAACAGCATACTTGACGAAAAATCGTTGTGGTTTTGATGTGTAGGTAAGAACGGTTCTTGTAGAAGCCCGTAGCAGCCATGTAAAACTTGCAACAACAAAGTAGAGGACGTCTAACTTGTTTTTGCAAGGCATGTTGTGATGTGATATGGTCAAGACATGATGTGTTGTATGATATGATCATGTTTTGTTAATGTTATCGGCAACTAGCAGGAGCCTTATGGTTGTCTCTTTATTGCATAAGATGCAAGCGCCATATAATTGGTTCACTTTATTGCTATGCGATAGCAATAGTTGCAAAAGCAATAGTTGGTGAGACGACCATGTGATGACATGTTGATAAAGATCAAGATGATGGAGATCATGGTGTCATGCAGGTGATGATGGAGATCATGATGGTACTTTGGAGATGGAGATCAAAGGCACAAGATGATGATGGGCATATCATGTCACTTATTTTGATTGCATGTGATATTTATCTTTTATATTCTTATTTTGCTTAGTTCAGTAGTAGCATTATAAGATGATCCCTTACTAAAATTTAAAGGTATAATTGTTCTCCCTGAGTATGCACCGTTGCGACAGTTCTTCATGCCGAGACACCATGTGATGATCGGGTGTGATAAGCTCTACATTCACATACAACGGGTGCAAGCCAGTTTTGCACACTCATAATACTTGGGTTAAACTTGACGAGCCTAGAATATGCAAATATGGCCTCGGAACACTAGAGACTGAAAGTTTGAGCGTGAATCATATAGTAGATATGATCAACATAGTGATGTTCACCATTGAAAACTACTCCATCTCACGTGATGATCGGACATGGTTTAGTTGATTTGGATCACGTGATCATTTAGATGACTAGTGGGATGTCTATCTGAGTGGGAGTTCTTAAATAATATGATTAATTGAACTTTAATTTATCATGAATTTAGTCCTGATAGTATTTTGCAAATTATGTTGTAGATCAATAGCTCGCGTTGTAGCTTCCCTATATTTTTGATATGTTCCTAGAGAAAAATAAGTTGAAAGATGATAGTACCAATGATGCGGACTGGGTCCATGATCTGAGGTTTATCCTCATTGCTGCACAAAAGAATTATGTCCTTGATGCACCGCTAGGTGACAGACCTATTGCAGGAGCAGACGCAGACGTTATGAACGTTTGGCTGGCTCAATATGATGACTACTTGATAGTTTAGTGCACCATGCTTTACGACTTAGAACTGGGACTTCAGAAACGTTTTGAACGCCACGGAGCATATGAGATGTTCCAAGAGCTGAAATCGGTATTTTAGACTCATACCCGTGCCGAGAGGTATGAGACCTCAGGCAAATACTTCGCCTAAAAAATGGAGGAGAATTGCTCATCTAGTGAGCATGTACTCAGAATGTCTTGTTACTACAATCACTTGAATCAAGTAGGAGTTAATCTTCCAGATAACATAGTGATTCACAAAGTTCTCTAGTCACCATCACCAAGTTACTAGAACTTCATGATGAACTATAGTATGCAAGGGATGATGAAAATGATTCCCAAGCTCTTCGTGATGCTGAAATCGATGAAGGTAGAAATTAACAAAAAGTATCAAGTGTTGATTGACAAGACCACTAGTTTCAAGAAAAAGGGCAAAGGGAAAGAAAGGGAACTTCAAATAGAATGGCAAGCAAGTTGTCACTCCCGTGAACAAGCCCAAAGCTAGACCTAAGCCTGAAACTGAGTGCTTCTACTGCAAAGGAAATGGTCACTGGAAGCGGAACTACCCCAAATATTTGGTGAAAAAGAGGGATGGCAAAGTGAACAAAGGTATATTTGATATACAGGTTATTGATGTGTACCTTACTAGTGTTCATAGTAGCCCCTGGGTATTTGATACTTGTTCGGTTGCTAAGATTAGTAACTCGAAACAGGAGTTACAGAATAAATAGAGACTAGTTAAGAATGAAGTGACGATGTATGTTGGAAGTGGTTCCAAGATTGATATGATCATCATCGCACATTCCCTATAGTTTCGGGATTAGTGTTGAACCTAAAGTTATTTGGTGTTTGCGTTGAGCATGAATATGATTAGATCATGTTTATTGCAATACGGTTATTCATTTAAGACAGAGAATAATTGTTATTCTGTTTACGTGAATAAAACCTTCTATGGTCATACACCCAATGTTGATGGTTTATTGAATCTCGATTGTGGTAATACACATATTTATAATATTGATGCCAAAAGATGCAAAGTTGATAATGATAGTGCAACTTATTTGTGGCACTGTCGTTTGGGTTATATCAGTGTAAAGCGCATGAAGGAACTCCATAAAGATGGACTTTTGGAATCATTTGATTATGAATCATTTGATACTTGCGAACTGTGCCTTATGGGCAAGATGACTAAAACTCCGTTCTCTGGAACAATGGAACGAGATAGTGACTTATTGGAAATAATACATACCGGTGTATGTGGTCCAATGAGTGTTGATGCTCGTGGCATGTATCGTTATTTTTTGACCTTCATAGATGATTTAAGCAGATATGGGTATATCTACTTAATGAAACACAAGTCTAAAACATTTGAAAAATTCAAAGAATTTCAGAGTGAAGTGGAGAATCATCGTAACAAGAAAATAAAAGTTTCTACGATCTGATCGTGGAGGAGAATATTTGAGTTACGAGTTTGGCTTTCATTTAAGACAATGTGGAATAGTTTCATAACTCACGCCACCTGGAACACCACAGCGTAATGGTGTGTCCGAACATCGTAACCGCACTTTATTGGATATGGTGTGATCTACTGTATCTCTTACAGATTTACCACTTTCGTTTTGGGGTTACACATTAGAGACAACTACATTCACTTTAAATAGGGCACCATCAAAAACTGTTGAGACGACGCCTTATGAACTGTGGTTTGGCAAGAAACCAAAGTTGTCATTCCTTCAAGTTTGGGGATGCGATGCTTATGTGAAAAAGCTTCAACATGATAAGCTCGAACCCAAATCGAAGAAATGCGTCTTCATAGGATACCCAAAAGAAACTGTTGGGTACACCTTCTATCACATATCCGAAGGCAAGATATTCGTTGCTAAGAATGGATCCTATCTAGAGAAGGAGTTTTCTCTCAAAATAAGTGAGTGGGAGGAAAGTAGAACTTGATGAGGTAATTGTACCTTATCCCTTATTGGAAAGTAGTTCGTCATAGAAATCAGTTCCAGTGATTCCTACACCAATTACTGAGGAAGCTAATGATGATGATCATGAAACTTCAGATCAAGTTATTGCCAAACCTAGTAGGTCTTCCAGAGTACAATCCGCACCAGAATGGTACGGTAATCCTATTCTGGAAGTCATGTTACTAGACCATGATGAACCTATGAACTATGAGGAAGCGATGATGAGCCCAGATTCCGCGAAATGGCTTGAGGCCAGGAAATCTGAGATGGGATCCATGTATGAGAACAAAGTGTGGACTTGCCCGATGATCGGCAAGCCATATTAAATAAATGGATCTTCAAGAGGGAGACGGATGTTGATAGTAGTGTTACTATCTACAAAGTTCAACTTGTCGGAAAAAGGTTTTTGACAAAGTTCAAGGTGTTGACTATAATGAGATTTTCTCAACTGTAGTGATGCTTAAAACTGTCTGAATCAAGTTAGCAATTGCCATATTTTATGAAATCTGGCAAATGGATATCAAAACCGCATTCCTTAAATGGATATTTTTAAAGAAGAGTTGTATATGGTACAACCAGAAGGTTTTGTCGATCCTAACAGTACTAACAAGGTGTGCAGGCTCCAGCGATCTATCTACGGACTGGTGCAAGCATCTTGGAGTTGGAATATACGCTTTGGTGAGTTGATCAAAGCATATAGTTTTATACAAACTTGTGATGAAGCCTGTGTTTACAAGAAAGTGAGTGGGAGCACTACAGCCTTTCTGATGAGTATATGTGAATGTCAATATTGTTGATCAGAAATGATGTAGAATTTTCTGGAAAGCATAAAAGAAAGTTTGAAAGGAGATTGTCAAAGAAAGACCTCGGTGAAGCTACTTACTTGTTGGGCATCAAGATCTATAGAGATAGATCATGATGCTTGATAAGATTTTTCAATGAGTATATACATTGACAAGATTTTGAAAGAGTTCAAAATGGATTAGTCAAAGAATGAGTTCTTTCCTGTATTACAAGGTGTAAAGTTGAGTAAGACTCAAAGCCCGACCATAGCAGAAGATAGAATGAGAATGAAAGTCATTTCCTATGCCTCAGTCATAGGTTCTATAAAGTATGCTATGCTGTGTACAAGACCTATTGAGTACCTTGCCATGAGTTTGGCAAGGGGGTACAATAGTGATCTAAGAGTAGATCACTGGACAACGGTCAAAATTATCCTTAGTGAGAACTAAGGAAATGTTTCTCGGTGATGGGGGTTGATACGTCTCCGTCGTATCTACTTTTCCAAACACTTTTGCCCTTGTTGGACTCTAACTTGCATGATTTGAATAGAACTAACCCTCTATTTTCAGCAGTGTCGTGGTTCTAAGTCTGACAGTAGAAATAGGGGTAGGTAAGGGGGAGGCGATGTCCTAGTTATGGAGCAGTTGTGAAGGCAAACGATGTACGAGTTCAGGCCCTTCTCGGAGGAAGTAACAGCCCTACGTCTCGGAGCCCAGAGGCGGTCGAGTGGATTATGAGTTTGAGTATTACAAGAATCTGAACCCTCCTATCTGTGGAGGGGTGGCTTATATAGAGTCGCCAGACCCCACCAACCCACATAATGGAGAGATTAAAGTACATTAAGCACAGGGGTTCTTGTAACGCCCTCATAAAGCGCTTTAACTATCATTAAGTCTATTCAATAGCAAGCCGTTATACCGCAGAGTGTCTTCGACCTTACGGTGGTCGAGTGAGTCTTCATGGTCGAGTGAGTCTTCCATGGTCGAGTCCTTCCAGTCAGTCGAGTGGGTTCCTCTATGGTCGACTGGAAGATGATCTCTTCTAAGAGTGTCCTTGGGTAGGACATTTAGGTCAGGCCTATGACCCTACCTAGGTACATGAATCCATCATTAGCCCCGAATGGATTGAGGCTTGAGTGAAGGAGGAGTTGGCGTTGTTTCCGATTGCCTTTTGTATCTCGGCTACGTGTTGTCTTGGATCAAGATCTTCCTGTTGATAACAAGAAACTTTCCTTGATCGACTTGATCCATTCTTGTTCTTTAGTCGAGTGACCTTCTTTTATTTTGCTATTCGCGAGCGACGGATCGCAGGAAATCGCGCACTTGACAGATCGATCTGTCGTTCGCGGATCTCGCGGGATGCGAGATTTGGGGAAGCGCGCGAAGCGGAACGGACCGCGGCGTTCGGATGGGACATAACAGGAATGCCTCGATTTTCGCGCCGCTTTTTCCGCCACGTATCGCGCAGTGCAGCTGCCCGGGATATGATTGGATTGCTAGGGTCCACCTGTCATCCACTCGGAAGGGATGCTATAAATGCAACTCCCGGGGGCTAGTGCACAGTACCTCGTTCTTCCTCCTTAGCTCTCCCCGTCTCCGCCCTCCGCCACCGCTGCCGCTCTCTTGCCACCTCCTCTCCTGTGCATTCCGCCGGCGGCCATGGGCAAAGAGAAGACGACGATGTTGGAGCGCGCGAAGAAGGCGTCGGTGGCGGAGAAGGCGTCGGCAGCCGAGAAGGCAAAGGGGAGATCCACCGGTCGTGGTGGTTCCTCGTCGAGATCCAACCTGCCGAAGGGCTGGGTCGAGGAGATCGGATCGATCGACCATCAAGGAGAAGGATCTCCTCGATATGGCCGACGACGGTTGATTCCCCACGGCGCCGCGAGACTTCTGGCGAGTGGCAGCCTCGGCCGGAGGAGGGTGAGTCGTGCTTTTGGCCACCCATGTCGACCGAGGTTTTTCGCTTTGCCGAGTGTCTTCTTTCGGGGTTTTCTGAATTTCTTGAACCCAGCTCCACCATTTTACTCAAACTCCATCGCATACCTTGCAGCGTTTGTGTCTATGTGCGAAAACTTCTGGGCTGTCGACCGCCTGGGGTTTGTTCAAGTACATCTTCACATGTCGCTCTCGGGATCCGTGAAGAAGGCAAGCCCCGTGACGAGAAGACCCAAGTAGTTCAGATGTGTGGTGGCTTAGGGATCCAGTTGAGGAATAAAAGCACCTTCCCAGCTATGTCTTTTCCCGAGTCGGTCGGGGTGGCGATCAACCTGGTTCTATTGCGGAATGAGGCGACGCCGGGCGGCGATCGGTCTTCTTCTGCATTCACCATGAGTCGAGTGAATAGACCCTCCTCCACGAAGGTTGTTCGGAAGAGAGGACTGAAGTGAAGATGCTGATGGACCGTGGTGCAGCTGGTTAGGGACGGCGTGGTCGGCATGGACCTCTGGAGGTTTTTCTTGAGGCGAATCCAGCCCCTTCGGTTCGAGTCACGCATGTGGCTATATTGCGGCACGAAGACGAGACTCGCGTCCACCGGAGGCGATCGGCGATCTGTAGTGGAAAGATGGATGGCTGCGATCATCGGGAACAAGGACAACCCTCGCGGATCCCGGAGGATTTCTCCACTTGATCACGACAGCGTTCGGATAAGGTACACTTGTTACATTTTCCGTTGCATATCGTCGGCGCGTTTACGTGACTTGGTCGATGAACTCGCTTTGATACTTCCGGCCCTCACCGAGCTATACTCAATGCCCAATGGCGCCCAGATTCCGACCGAGGAGGGAAGCCAGCGGGGAAACCAGAAGAGTGGGATTCAGACGCTGCGAAGATGGCGGCGACGATGATGATGATGACGAGGATGATGATGACGAGGATGAAGAGGAGGAGGTTGCACCACCGCGCTCGGAAAGGCGGTCAAAACTTGTGCACGACCCTTCGGCTGAACGCGGTAAGGGAGTTGCGACTGTCTCGCAGTCGACTAAACGCCCTCGGACCGCTTCTCCGGTGCCGACTGAGAAAGCACCGAAGCAGTCGAAGGTAGCTCCGTCGAGGACAACCAAGCCTCTGCCAAAAATGAAGGTGTCCATCCCCACCATCTCAGGGTAAACATATTGCTTAAGTCTTCCTGTTCTATATAAGTTTTATCTCTGGTTGATACTTGAATCGGTCGACTAATTCTTTGGAACTTCAGCGCTGCGACTTCCGAAACCTCAGGCAAGGCCGAGGACCATGAGATGGAGGACGCCACGACCTCAAATCCTGATCTTGTAACCTTAATTCTTGTTCTTAGTCGGTGACTCATAGTTTCGACTTTAACTCTTCTCTCAAGCTCCAACCAATGACATCATCACTCTTCCCGCGGCGATGATGAGGATGAGAACCATTGAAGACTAGGAGGAGCAGGAAGGCATCTCTTGGCAAAGTAGCCCAAGGTGTGGCGGCGCTGAGACCGTTGTGACGGAAGGAGAGGTCGGCGCCGACATACCATGTCCTTCAGTACACGGCGGCGAGTGCTCGACCCACCGTCGCCGAGTCTTGGACAGCCTTCGATCTTCGCCACGCACCACGTCCGGAGGACCAGGCCGATCTTTGCTAAGGAGGCGATCCGTCAGCGAGGATCATGATGGAGCAAGTGAAGATCGTTCGGGATCTGAGCCAAGCGACTTCGATGCCAGCTCGCCCTTGAGCAATGTTCAGTCGATCGACCACCGCTGCTCTGTTAGGATATGCTATCAAAACTTTTCTTTCGGAATTCATAGCGATCACCCACTAGGTGTGTTGGTAAAAACTCCGTATTAAGCGGGGACACGCTGAGTGCACCCGTGGGTGTAATCCCCAAGGCTAAGGTCATTGCTGGCGGTCGGTCTTAAACTTCATAAGGAAATATTGATCATCACTTGAATGAAACGAATGTGTTTACGAGACCAGTGGGGGCACGCTGAGTGCACCCACCGGTGTAATCCCGAGGCGTGGTCGATCACGGCGATTGATTACAATCTGAAGAAGTTTTGGTCGATTGGTCGATTTTTTTTTTGATCGGTCGACCGTCAACTCTGTCTTGAATAAGACCAGGTGGGGCACGCTGAGTGCACCCACTGGTGTAGTCCTCGAGACTACGGTCGAATGCTTGCATTCGATCGTAGTCTTAAAACGCATCATTTTCTTTATTCACTCGGAAGTGTATCATCTTTGACATTTTGTCGATTGACTCTTCGTAGAAATCCTGCGATCTTGCGACGCGCTATCTTGAGCTGGAGCGAAGCATATTCAGCTCGAGTTGGACTTGAAGCTAGTGCAGGAGAACCTGACGAAGGCAAATGAGGAGACCAAAGGTATGTTTGGTGAGACTTCGACGACT
Source organism: Aegilops speltoides (assembly GCA_021437245.1). Taxonomy (NCBI): domain Eukaryota; kingdom Viridiplantae; phylum Streptophyta; class Magnoliopsida; order Poales; family Poaceae; genus Aegilops; species Aegilops speltoides. Next base: position 341,384,203 of record CM038145.1, on the reverse strand, counting down.
CTTTTCTTCCCTCATTTGCTTCAAACCTGACTTTGCTGTAATTTACAGGCAAGGTGAAGGAGGCCCAGAGGAAGAAGGAGCTTGAGCTGTCGAGAAGATCAAGCTCACGATGAAAAGCTATCCTCGGTCACCAAGCTCGAGCAGACAACACCAATCAAGGCTGCTCGGCCATTGCTACCAAGGATGTTGAGCGATGAAGGTGACAAGACCACTCGACCGAGAAGATCAACCAGGATGGTGGGAAGAAGAACGAGCTGGAAGGCTTCTTGGGTGGTCTTGCTAAAAAATTGTTCCTTAAGCTTGAAGGTAATCTTCTTCACTCGACCAGTTCTCCCAGCTGTTATGTTCCCATTCGACTGTTTTCTTAATTCGGGATTTTATCTTTGCGAGTTACATGCAACTTCAAGAAGAAACCAGCCACCGAGACGAACCTTGACCGTGTCAACTCTCCGGTGAATGATGAAACTGCCATGAACATCTTCCGACTGGAGTCCCGTGTTGCTGCCGTCATGGATTATCTCGCAAGACTGAAGGTTGCTACGTCCCGCATTGACTCGACGCTCATGCCCAGGGAGACACTCCAAAATGACCTCGAGTCATTGATGGCTCGACTAAACGCCGTCCCTGACCGAGTGCAAGAGTGGAAGAAGTCTTTGGCTCGGTGTGGCGCAGACGTTGCCACAATAATCCGCGCGAGTCCATTGCAAAGATGCCCGAGAAGATAAGTCGGCTCTCGAGTGGCCAACACCAAAAACACGACTTCAGTCCTTCATGGAGACTTTCATCGCTGCCGCTACACGGATTGCAGATGGGATTGACCTTAGCGAGTTCGTTGCTCCATCCAGCCCTCCACGGGAGGGGTAAAAACTTTCCTTGACTTTAAATTTGCCTCGGTATGCGAGTGGAGTTGTAACCGATAAAACCTTAACAGGCTTAGCGCTGAGCACTCTCGGTTCCTTTAGGTATCGACCTAAGTTTGGATTGGATGTTTGGATATGATTGCTCTTGGCTTGAATTGCTCTTTGCGAGTTAACGGCGAGATGCCTCTGCGATCGACTTATTCCTTAGGCGAGCACTGGCTGCAGCTAAGCCCCAGTGAGAGGTTTGCTCTTCACTCGGTAGGATTTTTATACCTTAGGCGAGCACTGGGCTGCAGCTAAGCCCCAGTGAGAGGTTTGCTCTTCACTCGGTAGGATTTTTATACCTTAGGCGAGCACTGGCTGCAGCTAAGCCCCGAGTGAGAGGTTTGCTCTTCACTCGGTAGGATTTTTATACCTTAGGCGAGCACTGTGCTGCAGCTAAGCCCCCGAGTGAGAGGTTTGCTCTTCACTCGGTAGGATTTCCATTGTATTTGTGTCGAAGCTCGGAGGAGAGGGTAGCAGTCGACCTGCACCTCGTCTTCCTTGCTAACGCACATCATACTTATGGTGTAGCTCGGAGGAGAGGTCGCGATCGACCTGCACCTCGTCCTCCTTATGGGTACATATTGCACTTATGGTGTAGCTCGGAGGAGAGGGTCGCAATCGACCACGCACCTCGTCCTCCTTATGGGTACACATTATACTTAGGCGAGTCCTTGGACTGCTAAGCCTCAAGTGGAAGTCCGGCTTACCACTTGGTAGGATTTTAATAACTTAGGCGAGCACCGGGCTGCAGCTAAGCCCCGAGTGGAAGTCGGCCTGCCACTCGGTAGGAATTTTAATAACTTAGGCGAGCACTGGCTGCAGCTAAGCCTCAGAGTGGAAGTCGGTTTGCCACTCGGTGGGATTTTTAATAACTTAGGCGAGCACTGGCTGCAGCTAAGCCTCCGAGTGGAAGTCGGCTTGCCACTCGGTGGGATTTCTTATATCTTAGGCGAGCAGAGCTGCGGCTAAGCCTCCGAGTGGAAGTCGACTTACCACTCGGTGGGATTTTAATAACTTAGGCGAAACGGATTCGCAGCTAAGCCTCCGAGTGGAAGTCGGCTTACCACTCGGTGGATTCATAAAAACTTAGGCGAAACGGATTCGCGACTAAACCACCCATCGGGGAAAATTTTACTCGATTTAAAATAAGAAGTGACAAAAATTATGAAGGAATTTCGACACTATTATTTCAAAGCTCGTGAACTACAGAAGTATTTTATTACAACTCTTCCGAATGAAAAAAACCTTAAGTGTAAAACGGGCGGAGCAGATCCGCATTCCAAGCTCGGGGCTCGTCGATATTGTGTTCGACATTGTAGAGACGATATGCCCCATTGTGGAGAACCTTTGTGACGATGAAGGGTCCTTCCCAGGAGGGAGCGAGCTTATGTTGCTTCTGCTGATCCACTCGAAGGACTAGATCCCCTTCCTGGAAGGCTCGACCTCTCACATTTAAGCGTCTGAGCGACGCAAGTCTTCTTTGGTAGATGGTCGGCGGATAAGAGCCATCTCCCTTTCCTCTTCTAGGAGGTCGACTGCGTCTTGACGCGCTTGCTCAGCTTCTGCTTCATTGTATAGTTCAATTCGAGGAGCATTGTGGAGGAGATCACTCGGAAGGACTGCCTCTGCTCCATAGACCAGGAAGAAGGGGGTTCTTCCGGTCGACCGATTAGGCGTGGTTCGCAAACCCCAAAGCACTGAAGGGAGTTCGTCCACCCAAGCTCCAGCCGCATGCTTGAGATCTCGCATCAGTCGGGGTTTCAGACCCTTGAGGATTAATCCGTTGGCTCGTTCTGCTGTCCATTCGATTGTGGATGGGCGATGAAGCGTGGTCGACTCGTGTGCCTTAGGCGTTGCGAAATCCTTGAATTCTTCCGAGTCAAAATTCACCCATTGTCCGTGATAATCTTGTGCGGGACCCCATATCTGAGCGTCAACCCTCGACAAAGGAAACAGCGATACCAAAGATCAAGTTTTTGATTGGTTTAGCTTCAATCCACTTGGTGAACTTGTCGACCGCCACCAAGACATCGTGAAACCGCTCCGACCTGTCCGCAAGGGACCGATCATGTCCAACCCCATACTGCGAAGGGCCGACGAGTGGAATGGTCTTCAAGGCTGACGCAGCTTGTGTGACATATTGGAGTAGAACCGGCATCCTTCGCACTTGTCCACTATTTCTTTCGCCATCTCATTTGCTCTTGGCGGTAAAATCCGGCTCGGTATGCTTTGGCTACAATGGTCCGAGAGGGCGCATGGTGACCACAGGTCCCAGTGGATGTCATTGAGTATGACTCGACCTTCTTACGGCGTTATGCATTTTTGTCCGACTCCGTCGGTCTTTCTCTCTCTAACTGCCCATTGATAGCGGTAAAGGCTTTGGATCGACGGACGATCTGCCGAGCCTCTTCCTCATCCTCTGGGAGTTCCTTTCTCGAAATATCGCGATGTATGGAATTATCCAATCGGGAGTGACCACTAAAACTTCCATGACCAAGTCGACCCTCGCGGGACCTCAACCTCGGTCGAGTCCGTGGCACTCTTGGGTTGCGGAGCTTCCTCTGTGAAGGATCTTCTTTGGTGACGGAGTGTGTATATGTTCCAAAAATACACCACTGGAATGACTTCTCTTTTGGAGCCTATCTTTGCGGATCATCTGCTGCTTGATTTTTCGATCGGGGATGTGATGGAGTTCCAACCCTCAAACTTCTTTTCCAGCTTCCTCCTTTGCATTGCATATCCGATCATAGCCGGGCTTCTCGCGTCACTCCTTCATCACTTGATTGACCACTAAATCTGAGTCGCCATAGACCATCGAGCGACGGACGCCGAGTGAGATGGCCATGCGCAATCCATATAGAAGGGCCTCGTACTCTGCCTCATTGTTGGAGGAATCAAAGTGAATCTGGAGCACATACCTAAGCTTATCTCCTCAGGGGAAACCAGAACAACCCGACACGACCGAACCATTCAGCATCTTGGAGCCGTCAAAGAACATGGTCCAATGCTCGAGTGAACTTCATCGGTGATGTTGTTCAATCCACTCGGCGAGAAAATCCGCTATAGCACGGGACTTAATGGATTTCTTTGCCTCAAATTTGATATCAAGGGAAGAAGTTCAATCGCCCATTTAGCCACTCGACCGGTTGCGTCTCATTATGCAAGATCTACGATAAAGGGCGTCGGCGGCATCGTGATAGAATGATCGGAAAAATAATGAGCAACCTTCTTTGTGGTCATGTATATACCATACACAAGCTTCTGATAATGAGGATATCTCTGCTTGGATGGAGTCAAGACTTCAGACAAATAATACACCGGGCGCTGAACTTTGAAGGCCTTTCCTTCCTCTTCCCGCTCGACCGTAAGCACGGAACTGACAACTTGTCCAGTGGCTGCAATGTAAAGCAACAGAGGCTCTTTGCTGATTGGAGCAGCAAGCACCGGCTGGGTGGAGAGCAGAGCTTTTAGCTCGGCAAATGCTGCATCAGCTCCCGGAGTCCACTCGAACTTGTAAGCCTTCTTCATCAGTCGGTAAAGAGGTAATGCCTTTTCACCGAGTCGTGAGATGAATCGACTTAAAGCGGCCAAGCATCCAGTAAGCTTCTGGACGTCGTGCACTCGCACAGGGCGTTTCATTCGGAGAATAGTGCCGATCTTCTCAGGGTTAGCGTCGATCCCTCGTTCGGAAACGAGAAAACCGAGTAATTTTCCACCAGGAACTCCGAATGTGCACTTTGACGGATTGAGCTTGATATCGTACCTTCTGAGGTTGGCAAATGTTTCGGCGAGGTCGGCAAGCAGGTCGGAACCTTTTCGTGACTTAACGACGATATCATCCATATCGCTTCCACATTCCGACTGATTTGGTGAAGACACTTCAATCATTCGCATAAATGTGGCTCCGGCATTCTTGAGGCGAATGGCATGGTGATATAGCGAAGCACCCGAGCGGAGTGATGAAAGCTGTTTTATTTCATCGGGTCCATACTGAGCGGATCGATGATACCCGGAATATGCATCTAGAAAGACAACCTCTCACCCCGCGGTCGAGTCAACAATTTGATCGATGCGGGGAGAGGAATGATCCTTCGGCATGCCCGATTAATGTGCTTAAAATCAATGCACATGCGGGTGAGTTATCCTTCTTGGGGACCATGGCGACATTAGCGAGCCACTCGGTGGTATATCTCTCGAATAAATCCTGCCGTCAACAATCGAGCCACTTCTTCACCAATAGCTTTTCTCTTACGGACGACGGACGCCAAGATGCTCTTTGACTGGTTTTGTTGACTTGTCGACTCGGGGCGATGCTCGGCCAGTTCCACAGGAACACCCGGCATGTCGGTGGCTTCCATGCGAAAATGTCGATTCTCACGGAGGAACTGGATGGCGCTTCTTCCTATTTCGAGTCGAGTGTTGTGGATATGTGGGTCGGGGCTGCATCGGGGTCAGTCGGATGAATATGGACTGGCTTTGTCTCACCGGACGACTTGAATGCAGACTCTGTGGCTGGCTTCTTAGATCGTAACAAATCACTCGGATCTGCGTTTGCATGTACTCGTCGAACTCAACCGCTGTCACTTGGGAGTCGGCAATCTTGAGCCCTTCTCGAAAGCACTCTTCAGCCTTCTTCCGATCGCGGTGATGGTGATCACTCCCTTGGGTCTGGCATTTTCAGTTTGAGGTACACGTAGCATGGTCGAGCCATGAATGCGTGCGTGGCGGGCCTCCCAAAATGGCGTGTGCGCACTCTGAAAATCTACAACCTCAAAGGTCAACTTTTCTTTGCGGAAGTGCTTGGAATCACCAAAACCACGTCTAGGGCTATTTGGCGAGTGAGTTGGCCTTCTTCCTGGTATGACTCGTGGAAACTCATATTGCTGGCGCTCAATCGGGACATCGGAATGCCCATCCCTTTCAATGTATCCGCATATAACAAATTCAGCCCACTACCACCATCCATCAGCACTTTTGTCAGTCGAGTACCTTCGACGACTGGATCGACCACTAGTGCTTGCCGCCCAGGAGTGGCAATGTGAGTTGGGTGATCAGATTGGTCGAATGTGATGGGTGTCTGGGACCACTTCACATAACTTGGTTTTGTGGGGGCAACCATATTCACCTCCCGATTGATGACTTTCAGTCGACTTTTGCTTTCCACATCCGCGAAGATCATCAGAGTGGAGTTGACATGCGGATATTCTTCCTCGCTGTCCTCTTTGTCTCCGGCCTTGTCTGGCTCCTTCTCCTTGTCCTTAGACTGTTTTCCTGGCTGCTGGATCAGAGTCGACATTTGGCAGTGGTGTGCTTTGGGTAAATGATGTTGCCCTCTTCATCCTTCTTCGTGTGAATATGGCATGGCATATCCATCACGTCATTTCCTTCTTTATCTTTCACTTTCTTGATTCCGGATCCTTTGGGCTTCCCTTGAACTTTCCACGAGTCACGGCGAGCCTCTCCGAGAGCTGCTGGCTCGGCTTTGCGCTTCGCTTCCATTGAATTACCCTTCTCCGATGACTTGGCTTGTATTTACCGCTTGGTCGGTCTTCTTCCTCGCCATTGGCGTGTTTGCTAACAATCTCCATCATTCGACTCGGGTCATGTCCCGGTTCGACCAAACTTCGACTCAATTCTCTGTTTTTGACGCCATCCTTGAAGGCGCAAGCACACCGATGGTCGACACATTTTCCACAAGATGGTGCAAGGTAATCCACCTCTGAATGTACTCTCGGAGAGTTTCATTGGTCTTACGCACACAAACTTGCAGCTCTGTCAAACCAGCCGGTTAAACTTGCAAGTCCCTTCAAAAGTCTGACGAACACTGGGACAAATCTTCCCAAGTGTATATCTTTCTGTGAGGTAACCGATTCAGCCATGCTCGCGTAACCTTCCAACATGAGGGGCAATGCTTCATGGCCACCTCATCATTCCCACCACCAATCTGAACAGCCACTCGTGTCGTCAAGCCAAGTTTCGTGCTTAGATTCCCCGATGAACTTGCGACTCTGTTGCCAATCTGAAATTGGGGGATCATGCGGCTCGATAGCCCTGCTAAAACATTCGACCGAGACATGCACTCGATTGCTGGTGGGTGCATCCCTCTCGGGTCCGCCTCGATGGGCTCTGTTCCGGTCGACCAAGCCTTGCACGATAATGGATCGCGCGTCAAAGCCTGGTTCCCTAGGGTCGACCGGAACTCTTCGCCCTGTACTGAACTGTCGTTTGTCATCTTGCCGCCGAGGAGCGTACGACCCTTCCCTCGGAGGAAAGGGCACTCGGCGCTGTCATATCGGTCGAATCGGTCTCCGTCTCGCTCGCCGGTTGTCGCGCCCTTCTCGCGCGGAGGCGATCTAGGGCTGTGAGCCGATCGATGTTGTTCGCAGCGACGGATCGATCGTGAATCTGTTGCGCGATCGCGACACGGCTGAGTTCTGGTCTCCGCCGCTCGGAGTAAATCTACGATCTGCTGCAAGCCTCTTCCGACTTCCGACCGGCGGCTGGATGGACTCTGCTATCGAGTTCTGTTGCTAAATTCTGAACTGGCGTGCGGTATACGAGTCGGCGGGAAGAGTCGGTCGCCGAGTCGTTGCAGCAGCTGCCGTCGAGTGCTCGCCGAAGATTCTCGGCGGCGCGTTCACCACGTTAATGAAACGTGCTTCCTCAAAGGCACGAGCCTCGGGGGTCTCTCCGCGATAGGGTATGTAACGCATCCATGTTCTGCGACGAAGCTCTTCTCTCTGCAGAGAGTCGAGTGTCTTAGGCTGGTACTCTTCGTGCTCTTATGCGGGATCTCCTCCTCCAGCCGCCCCACCACCGTGGGCGGCCGGGGGGCTGCGAGGGCCGTCGACCATGAGGATCTCCGCCGCTGGATCACTTTGCTATCACACTGCATGCAGCTCTCTACGGAGCGGTCGACGATCGAACAGGCAGTAGGGATTCGCTCGGGCTCGATAGCGCGACTGGCGGTGGCTGTCTGGCGAGCCACCGCGTGCTTCACCCACCGCTGAAGCCTCGACCGACCAGAGCGCTTGCGCTGGTGGGAGATCTGGGGGCGGCCGATAGAAGAGTCGACCGACACGGGTCGATGGTTGCCGCAGCGTAACGCCGCGAACACATGCATGAAAGTCGTCGCCCAGCGGACGGGAGCGCCTCGATGTCAAGTGGAGCCTCCACGGAGCCATGCGGGTCGTCGGCGACAAAAGTGAGAGCAACGAGGCGGATCTCGCGCCCTCACCCAAAACTCCAGAGTCATCATGATGAAGGTACTCGGATGTACTGCAACTTCTCCACAAATCACTAAAACACCGGCCCCAACGGTGGGCGCCAACTGTCGTGGTTCTAAGTCTGACAGTAGAAATAGGGGTAGGTAAGGGGGAGGCGATGTCCTAGTTATGGAGCAGTTGTGAAGGCAAACGATGTACGAGTTCAGGCCCTTCTCGGAGGAAGTAACAGCCCTACGTCTCGGAGCCCAGAGGCGGTCGAGTGGATTATGAGTTTGAGTATTACAAGAATCTGAACCCTCCTATCTGTGGAGGGGGGTGGCTTATATAGAGTGCGCCAGAACCCCAGCCAACCCACATAATGGAGAGATTAAAGTACATTAAGCACAGGGGTTCTTGTAACGCCCTCATAAAGCGCTTTAACTATCATTAAGTCTATTCAATAGCAAGCCGTTGCGCTGCAGAGTGTCTTCTGACCTTCTGGTGGTCGAGTGAGTCTTCATGGTCGAGTGAGTCTTCCATGGTCGAGTCCTTCCAGTCAGTCGAGTGGGTTCCTCTATGGTCGACTGGAAGATGATCTCTTCTAAGAGTGTCCTTGGGTAGGACATTTAGGTCAGGCCTATGACCCTACCCTAGGTACATGAATCCATCAAGCAGAACTGCCATGGTGTCATTTTTGTGCAGAAAAAAAAGTTCTCGGAATGACCTGAAAATCCACGGAGCAACTTTTCAGAATTAATAAAAAATACTTGTGAAAGACTTAGCATGAGGGGGCCCACACCCTGTCCACGAGGGTGGGGGACGCGCCCCCTCCCCCTGGGCGCGCCCCCTGCCTCGTGGGCCCCGTGGACATCCACCGACCTCAACTCCAACTCCATATGTTTGCTTTCGCGGAGAAAAAAACAGAGAGAAAGTTTCATTGAGTTTTACGATACGGAGCCGCCGCCAAGCCCTAATCTCTCTCGGGAGGGCTGATCTGGAGTCCATTCGCGGCTCCGGCGAGGGGGATTCGTCGCCGTTGTCATCATCAACCATCCTTCATCACCAATTTCATGATGCTCACCGCCGTGCGTGATTAATTCCATCGTAGGCTTGCTGGACGGTGATGGGTTGGATGAGATTTACCATGTAATCAAGTTAGTTTTGTTAGGGTTTGATCCCTAGTATCCACTATGTTCTGAGATTGATGTTGCTATGACTTTGCTATGCTTAATGCTTGTCACTAGGGCTCGAGTGCCATGATTTCAGATCTGAACCTATTATGTTTTCATGAATATATGTGAGTTCTTGATCCTATATTGCAAGTCTATAGTCACCTATTATGTGTTATGATCCGACAACCCCGAAGTGACAATAATCGGGATACTTCTCGGTGATGACCGTAGTTTGAGGAGTTCATGTATTCACTAAGTGCTAATGCTTTGATCTGGTACTCTATTAAAAGAAGGCCTTAATATCCCTTAGTTTCCATTAGGACCCTGGTGCCACGGGAGGGTAGGACAAAAGATGTCATGCAAGTTCTTTTTCATAAGCACGTATGACTATATTCGGAATACATGCCTACATTACATTGATGAACTAGAGCTCGTTCTGTGTCACCCTATGTTATAACTATTACATGAGGAATCACATCCGACATAATTATCCATCACTGGTCCAATGCCTACGAGCTTTTCACATATTGTGCTTTGCTTATTTACTTTACCGTTGCTATTGTTACAATTACTACAAAACTGCTACTATTACTTTTGCCACTGTTACCCTTACTATCATACTACTTTTCTACTAAATACTTTGCCGCAGATACTAAGTTATCCAGGTGTGGTTGAATTCACAACTCAACTGCTAATACTTGAGAATATTCTTTGGCTCCCCTTGTGTCGAATCAATAAATTTGGGTTGAATACTCTACCCTCAAAAACTGTTGTGATCCCCTATACTTGTGGGTTATCAAGACTATTTTTTGGCGCCGTTGCCGGGGAGCATAGCTCTATTCTTTGAGTCACTTGGGATTTATATCTGCTGATCACTATGAGGAACTTGAAAGACGAAAGAACTAAGATTTTTCCCTCAACTACGAGGGGAGGTAAGGAACTGCCATCTAGCTATGCACTAGATTCTCCTTTTGTTTTGAGTAAGCTTTCGACACCTAAACCTGCTACTGCTATGAATTCTGATATGTCTCATGTTATTGATGATGCCACTTCTGCTATGCATGATACTTATGATGAAACTACTTTTGTGCTTGATACTACTGTGCCATTAGGTGAATTTCTTGACGAACAACTTGCTAGGGCTAGAGAGAATGAAATAATTGAAGATAGTGATAATGAAGTTTCTCCCCTAAATATGAATTGCCTGTTGTTCCAGAGGGTTATGTTATGGATGAAGAAACTACTAGAGATATTCTTGCTTGCAATGATAGATCTGATCTTAAGAAGTTATTAGCTAAACTGAAATAGAAATCTCTAAATGCTAGAATGAAATATGACCCTGCTTTTGCTACTTCACCTATCTTCGTTACTGATAAGGATTATGAATTCTCTGTTGATCCTAGATAATTACTTTGGTTGAATCTGATCCTTTTTATGGCGATGAATCTGAAGCTGTTGTGGCACATCTTACTATGTTAAATGATATAGCCACCCTGTTCACTAATGATGAGAAGTCTTGCTATTATTATATCCTTAAGATATTTCCATTCTCATTAAAGGGTGATGCTAAAACTTGGTTTAATTCTCTTGATCCTGGTTGTGTGCATAGTCCCCAGGATATGATTTATTACTTCTGTGCCAAATATTTCCCTGCTCATAAGAAACAAGCTGCTTTAAGGGAAATATACAATTTTGTGCAAATTGAAGAAGAGAGTCTCCCACAAGCTTGGAGGAGGCTTCCCCGATTACTTAATGCTTTGCCTGATCACCCTCTTAAGAAAAATGAAATACTTGATATCTTTTATAATGGACTAACTGATGCTTCCAAGGACCACTTGGATAGTTGTCCTGGTTGTGTTTTCAGGGAAAGAACATTCGACCAAGCTGAATTGCTATTGAATAATATGTTGACTAATGAAAATAATTGGACTCTTCCTGAGCCAATTCCTGAGCCAATTGAGCCAACTCCTGAGCCTATTCCTAAACCAACTCCTAAGAAGAGGGGTGTTTTATTTCTTAGTCGTGAAGATATGCAAGAGGCAAAGAAATCTATGAAAGAAAAGGGTATTAAAGCTGAAGATGTTAAGAATTTACCTCCTGTTGAAGAAATACATGGTCTTAATATACCACCTATTAAAGAAACACATGGTCTTGACAACCCGACACAGGTGGTAAAGGTAAATTCTCTCTATAGGTATGATAAGGTTGAAATCCCGTCTACTAAATTTCCTAGCCAATGTTTGGATGAATTTGATGACTTTATGGCTAGACAAGAAAATTTCAATGCTTATGTTGGTAGAGAATTAAAGAGTACTGCTTACATGATTGGACGCTTGAGTGATTATATGGCTAGAGTTAAAGGTGAACTTAAACTCATTAGTAAATATGCTTCTATGGTTACCACTCAAGCAGAAGAAGTACTTAAAGCTCAAAAGTGATTTGCTCGATGAATTAAATAATAAACATGATTTTGCTAGTGGCTACTAGAACTGGTAGAATGACTCATGAACATTTGTATCCTGGAGGCCATCCTAAGAGAATTGAGTAAGATTCTCAGAGAAATAATATAGATGCACCTAGTCCTTCTAAAAAGAAGGAAAAGAAAAATGATAGGACTTTGCATGCCACTAGTGAACCTGTTGTAGACACACATGTGAATCCTAATGGTATTTCTATTTCTGATGCTGAAACACAATCTGGTGACGAACATGAACCTAGTGATAATGTTAATGATAATGTTCAAGTTGATGCTCAACCTAGCAACAATAATGATGTAGAGATTGAACCTGCTGTTGATCTTGATAACGGACAATCAAAGAATCAACGTTATGATAAGAGAGACTTTGTTGCTGGGAAGCATGGTAAAGAAAGAGAACCATTGTAACATCCCAAATTGTCAATTTGGAATGTTATACATTAGATCATCATGCATATCATATTTTCTTGCATTTTGTTGATCCTAGAAATTTCACGCAAACTCAAGGACCCTCGGAGAGAGTTGGAGATTTCGAAATTTTCATATTTGAGTTCTCTCAAATTATGAAAAGAGGATCATTGGATTTATTTATTTTATCTTCAATATATTTTTCCAATATCAAAAATAAGAGAGGGAATAATATGACTTTCCCAAAATTTAGGAAAAATGAGGATTCAATAAATAAATCAAATTTTGGATTTTTCTCGGAGTTTATTTGCCTTAGGGGAAAATGCGTGTTTTAAAAAATTGCATTTTAGGCCCCGAGTAAAAGTTCATTTTGTTCGACTCATTTTTAGGAGTCGGGGAAAATTTACTTTGTAATTTTTGGAGTCCGGTAAATTTTCTTTTCTGTATTTTTCCGCGCGCGAAACAGATTTAAAAAAAAACTGGACCAAGGCCCAGGCCAGGCCGCAGCGCCCCAGCCTCGCGCGCGCCAGAGCCAGCGAAGGGAGCCGGCCGCCGCCTCTTGCTCCTGTACCGAATCCTAAAAGGATTCTAGGGCGCCCCCTTGCCCCTTTTTCCTTATTTCGTTATTCCTAATCCTAGTCTAATTATTGTCCCCTCCCCAATATAAATACCCAAGCACCCCCTCTAAACATCAAATCAAAACCTCACCTCTCCTCCATGTGCCACACAATGACAGCCAGCAGCCCGCCGCCGCCGCCCCACCCACGCCGCCGCCGCCGCCGCCGCCGCCGCCAAGTGCATTGCGCCGCCGCCGCGCCGCCGCCGAGCCCTCGCCTCTTGAGGTACTAGCCCAGCACAAGGTCACGTTTTCCCTCGGTTTGGTTTTTCTCGTAAACTGTTCCGGTTTTCTAGATCGGTCATTTCGGTTTTCTTTTCCGAAACCCTAGATCGGTTTTCTCACCGGTTTTTCTTTCCGGTTTTGTTTAGCGAGTGTTCACCGGACCATTCATCCTAATGAACGTGATCACCGGTTAGCCTCGGTTAACGAACCTCCATTCGTTTAACCGCTCGTCGTTTTTCTTTTTAATCGGATTTATTCCGCTATTTTTCTGATAGCGATTTCAGATCCGATTTTCTTTCTAGTTTATCTTCTCGCTCGTTTATCGGAATCAGGTGATTCAAGTGCCTGGAGTTTCGTCTCGAAACCGCCATTCCGACTAATCAACTTGAACTAAGTTTTGCTACTGTAAAATTTGACTTAGTGTCAACTTGCTAGAACCGAGTTGTTTTCTCTCGCCGTTTGACTTTCGTTGTTTTATTTGATTTGATTCTTTTGCAACCAGGGTTCTTAAGTTGAACTCTCTCGTTAAATCTTTTATTCGAGATTTACCCATGCATTAGATGAGTACTTATTGTATGCTTGTTGTTTGTCTGTGATAGATCACCCGGAGTGCGCCGCTTGTTACTTCGAATCTCTAGGTTTCGCGGATCATCAGCAAGGCAAGTAACACTTGATCATACCTTTTTCTACTACCCAGTTTTTATGCATTAGATCAATCCTCGAACACTGCATGAGTAGGATCTAATTAAATTGTGGGATGGGAAGTAGATGAGGTAGTACCTATTACCTGTTTTACTTATGAAACCTTTGGGAGTTACTTTTACGTTTGCTTATTACGCCATGCTATGCTAGTAGACGTGGATTGGGTGAGTGAATATCCATGACAGATGTGAGATTGATAATTAATGGTTTATCTAAGGTGGCAACTTAAATACACATCTGGGTGGATTGAGGCACCTGGAGTTACCAGGACTTGCCTGTTTTTTTGGAAATCCCGGGGGTACCGTGTGATTTTCCTATGGACCGCCACCCAGGCTCAAAGGGCTCATAAGATAATTCATACTAGTAACTTCGTGTGCAGCCACAAGCCATTATGGGCTCTGGCATAGTTGACTAAGTTGTGAGAACTCTTATAGTGGTGGACTAGCAGATGTAGGGGATGTAGGTGTACCGGTCTACCCATCGTAAGGTGCTAGCGCTTCTGAAAGACTATGTCTCGGTCATCCGTTTCTCAAACACCATGTAGTGCGAGAAACCAAGCAGAGGCGATCGAGTCTTGTGGGGAAAAGTGCGCAAACCTCTGCAGAGTGTACAAACTAATCATGATTAGCCGTGTCCCCGGTTATGGACATCTTGAGTATCTAGTACTTGAAATATCATTTGTATCTCAACATGTTACTCTAATTTAATATTGATGGGTTTGTTAATGAGTACTTTTTAATTGGGATTGAGGATGCTGTCAACCATTCTCAATGTTTAACAACCACCATGATAGTTAAATAAATTTATTCCTTTGTAGTAGGGAAAAACTGGCTTTATGCAAAAACTGTAACCATAGAGCTTTCCACCAGCCATATATGCATATAGTATAGGCTTATCATTCATTATTCTCTATGTGTTACTTTGCCAGCATATTCCATGTGCTGACCCGTTTTCGGGCTGCAACTTTCATGTTGCAGACTTTTCAAACGACGAGTAAGGTGCTTTTAGGTCGTGGTTCTATACTCAGTGATGCTGTTGGAGTTGATGGACTCGCTTATCTTCCAAGTCTTCCGCTGTTATCATTATTAGATGGCCTTAAGCCATGATTATTGTAATAAGTCCTCTTTTGGACAAACAATGTAATAAGTGTGTGATTGCTACTCTGTTATAAATCCTTCGAAGTACTGTGTGGTGTCAGCATTACTGATCCAAGGATGACATCGGAGCACAGAGACTTGACCATCTGAGGTCGGGTCGCTACAGAGATGGTATCAGAGCACACGCTGACTGTGGGACATGACCACTAAGTTAAAGCCATAGATCACTATTCTCTTCTCATTTTCTAACTCCTCATCTTTTCTACTCTTTTAGGATGACGGACGCGAAGATCAAGTACGCTCAACCGGATGAAGGCACACCTTTTGGATCCCACTTGAAGGAAGTCGCCAAGTACCTGAACATTGGACTACCAAGCTTCACCGGGACTTTCAACGCCACTCTGCCTGAAGAGGAGCGCTGGAAGATTCAAGCTCACGTTCGAGGAAGGACATTCGCGCCAATCACGAAGCCCATAGATAGTGTTTTCAGTGCACCAACCTGGAGTCTGGGAAAGAGCATGGCAGCTCATATCACCATGGGACGCATTGGAGAAGTTTATCAAGAAGACCTCAAGGACACTATCTACCAGACGCAGGAATGAATATTGGGAGATAGTCAGCACCAAGAAGGATAGATCCATTGCAGCTTACATCCAGGAGTTAAACCAGCTCATTCGACGCCAGGAGAACCAGATGTGCAATGATATGATAGAGTTGAAGAATGCAAAGGGAAGGATCATCAAACTTGAAGGAGAGATGAAGACTCTACGCAAGGACTACATGGACGAGATTCGTAGCTGTCGTAAGGCACAACAGCGATCTTAAGTATGAGATTGCAGAACTCAAGAAAAAGTTGGAGTTCAAGAATGAAGACAAGTACGTCGATTGCTCGAGCAACTACATCATCATCGACGACACCGATTCGGATCCAAGTGAACCCGACTTTGAAGACGAAGCTGGAGCAGACATCATGGAGGCTTCCACCGGTTCAAATTAATAGATGACCACCATATATTAGTAGTACTCCCTCCATGTAAACATTATAGTACATGCACTTATGCGATAGTTAGATCGTTGTATGCCCTTTGTTTGAATGAATGAAGTGATTTTGTGTGCATTTGTCTCATGAGCATTTGGGTAGTGTTTTCTCCTTAGACCCCATTCTATTCTTAATTTCTCGCCTTTTCTAAACCCCTCAGATGCCTCCGAGACGCGACCCCGAGTTTGTTTTCCCACCAGAGATCACCCAGTTGATTCAGCAGCAGAATACTTTGATTCAGACATTGGTGCAGAACCAAGGCAACAACAACAACAACCCACCACCACCACCACCCGCGGATCACTTGACCCATTTCCTTAGGCTGAATCCGCCGGTGTATTCCAGTAGCACCGAGCCGATTGTAGCAGATGATTGGCTCCGCATGATAGGAAGGGAGTTGACCACTGCAGGATGCACAGATGGTGAGAAGGTGAAGTTTGCTGCACATCGCTTGCGGACCCGCAACAAAGATGGTGGGAGAATTTCACACCACTTACCCATGAGACACCGCCACATGGGATCGGTTTCAGCAAGCTTCGCCGCCCATGTTTCAGCAGGAGCTATGGCCATGAAGAAGCGTGAGTTTCGCAACTTACGCCAAGGAGGAAGGATGTTGGCGAAGATGTGGATGATTTTAGTAAGTTAGCACGTTATGCCCCAGATGACGTTGCTACAGATGCAGCTAAGCAGGAGAAGTTTCTGGAAGGACTGAATGATGAGTTAAGCATGCGGTTGATGGTAGCAAGATTCAATAACTACCAGGAGTTGGCAGACCGCGCCCTCATGATTGAAGGAAAGCAGCAGCAGATTGAGAACCGCAAGAGGAAGTATGGACAGGGGAAGTATAACTCTGGAGCCCAGCAAAAGCCCTGCTATACCCCTAGACAGGGAGTTCAGTTTCAGCATACCCATGGAGGAGGTAGTTCGCACAACCATAATGGCCACAAGAATGGTAATGGGAATGGAGGAAGCAACGGCCGAACGGACCACGCCATCAACCCCAGCCAAGAAAGACTGAGCCATGTCACCTGTTACAAGTGTTCCAAGACCGGACATTATGCAAGTGATTGTCCCAAGGCCAAGGTGGAAATGGAAGCTCGGAAAGAAGCCAAACCCTTTCAACAGGGGATGTGTGAACCACATTGATGTGGAGGAGGTTGAAGCTCAGCCCGATGCGATGTCGGTAAGTTTTTGGTTAAGTCATTTATTGCACTTGTTCTTTTCGACATTGGTGCATCGCATTCATACATATCAAGGGGATTTGTAGAAAAGTATAGTCTGCCTACTCAGATTCTTAAAACCCCTATGCTAGTAAGTTCACCAGGAGCAGAGTACACGGCCAGACAAGGATGTTTTCAAGTGCCATTGAGTATAGGAAGGCATGTATTCCCGAAGGATTTGATCATTCTGGAATCCCAAGGATTGGATGTGATTCTCGGAATGGATTGGCTATCGATGTATGGAGGAAACATCAATTGTGCAGGTAAGACGATTTTGCTCACGACACCAGAAGGAAGAAGGATCAGGTATGTGTCACGACATGGATCAAAGAGGAATCAAGTAAATTGCTTATCAGGAGTTGTGCAGGAAGAGGTGCCAGTAGTGAAGGATTATCCTGATGTATTTCCTGAGGAATTGCCAGGAATGTCACCGGATAGAGACATTGAGTTTTTGATTGAGGTTTTGCCAGGAACAGGCCCAATATCAAAGCGACCGTACAGGATGCCCGCACAGGATTTGGCGGAAATCAAGAAGCAGATCAAGGAGCTATTGGAAAAAGGTTATATACGCCCAAGTTCTTCGCCTTGGGGATCACCCGTACTTTTAGTGGAGAAGAAGGATGGATCGTTAAGGATGGTTGTTGATTACCGTGGATTGAATGCAGTAACAATCAAGAACAAGTACCCACTACCAATGATAAATGATCTGTTTGATCGTTTGCAAGGAGCTAAAGTGTTTTCCAAGATTGATTTGCGATCAGGGTACCATCAGTTTAATATTCGAGAGCAGGACATACCTAAGACGACATTCACCACAAGATATGGACTGTATGAGTATACCGTTATGTCATTTGGATTGACTAACGCGCCTTCCTATTTCATGAACCTGATGAACAAAGTGTTTATGGAGTTTTTGGATAAGTTCGTCGTGGTGTTCATTGATGATATTTTGGTTTACTCGAAGAATGAAGAGGAACATAAGGAACATTTGCGATTGGTATTGGAGAAGCTGAGAGAACACCAGTTATATGCCAAGTTCAGCAGATGTGAGTTTTGGCTAAAGGAAGTTGGATTTCTTGGACATGTTATATCTGGAGAAGGGATAGCAGTTGACCCCACAAAGGTTGAAACCGTAACCAAATGGGAAGCACCAACGACAGTTGGAGAGATCCGGAGTTTTCTTGGACTTGTAGGATACTACCGGAGATTCATTGAGAATTTCTCAAAGATTGCAAAGCCTATGACGGAGTTGCTGAAAAAGAATACTAAGTTCATATGGACTGAGGATTGTGAGGCAAGTTTTCAGGAGTTGAAGGAAAGATTGGTTACCTCACCAGTATTAATTTTGCTAGATCAGACCAAGGATTATGAGGTGTATTGCGACGCTTCACGTCGAGGACTTGGAGCAGTGCTTATGCAGGAAGGAAGAGTTGTTTCGTATGCTTCACGACAACTAAAACCTCATGAATTAAATTATGCCACACATGATTTGGAGTTAGCAGCCGTAGTGCATGCATTGAAGACATGGAGACATTTCCTCATTGGAAATCATTGTGAGGTGTACACGGATCATAAGAGTTTGAAGTACACTTTCACGCAGAAGGAGTTAAACCTTAGAAAAAGGAGATGGTTGGAACTCATCAAGGATTATGATATGAGATTGCATTATCATCCCGGAAAGGCTAATGTAATAGCTGACGCATTGAGCCGTAAAAGCCATGTCAATACGCTTATGACAGGAGAGATACCAAAGGAGTTAGCAGAAGATCTTGGTGAGCTATGTTTGGAAATAGTTCCGAGAGGCTATGTAGCAGCATTGGAGATTTAGTCTACCTTGATGGATAAAATCAGAGAAGCTCAGAAAAATGACAAGGAGATTGCGGATATAAAGAAGACATTGAGTGAAGGAAAAGCAAAGGGATTTCGTGAGGATGAGCACGATACCCTGTGGTTTGAGGACCGTGTTTATGTGCCAAATGACCCGGAGATCAGGAAGTTGATTCTGCAAGAGGCACATGGTTCACTCTATTCGATTCACCCAGGAAATACCAAGATGTATTTGGATTTGAAGGAAACATTCTGGTGGACCGGAATGAAGAAGGATATTGCGGAGTATGTAGCAGTTTGTGATGTATGTCAGAGAGTAAAGGCAGAACATCAGAAGCCAGCAGGATTGTTGCAACCATTGCCGATACCCGAATGGAAGTGGGATAAACTAGGCATGGATTTCATCATAGGTTTGCCGAAGACTCGTTCAGGCTATGACTCGATTTGGGTTATAGTTGACCGCTTGACGAAGGTAGCGCATTTCATTCTTCAAGACTACCTATAGCAGTGCTAAGTTGGCAAAGATATACATGACCAGAATTGTTTGTTTGCACGGAGTTCCGAGGAGTATCGTATCAGATAGAGGAACCCAATTTACCTCAAAGTTTTGGAATCAGTTGCATGAAACATTGGGAACCAGGCTGGAATTCAGTACAACTTTTCACCCACAGACGGATGGACAGACTGAGAGAGTCAATCAGATTTTGGAGGATATGTTAAGTGCTTGTGCACTAGATTATGGATCTAGTTGGGACGATAATTTGCCGTATGCGGAGTTTTCTTATAACAACAGTTACCAAACCAGCTTGAAGATGGCACCTTTCGAAGCTTTATACGGAAGAAGGTGCAGGACACCGTTGTCATGGGACGAAGTTGGAGACCGTCAGTTGTTTGGACCAGATTTGATTAAGGAGTCTGAATAGAAAGTTAAGCTGATTCGTGATAGGCTCAAGGTAGCCCAGTCCAGGCAAAAGAGCTACGCGGATTCAAAATGCAAGGCGATAGAATATGAAGTTGGAGACAGAGTTTATCTCAGAGTATCCCCACTTCGAGGAGTTAAGCGTTTTGGAGTTAAAGGAAAGTTAGCACCACGTTTCGTTGGACCGTATAAGATTTTGCAACGCATGGGAGAAGTCGCTTATAAGTTGGAATTACCAGAAGGACTGTCAGGAGTTCATGACATATTCCATGTTTCTCAGCTGAAGAAATGTCACGCCGAGATGGCAGAGGTACCGCTAAGAGATACAGTGCTACTTGAAGCAATTCAGTTGATGGATGATTTAACATATGAGGAGAAACCAGTCAGGATTCTCGAGCACGCCAGCAGAGTTACTCGCAGCAAGGTTATCAAGTTTTGTAAAGTTCAGTGGAGCCACCACACTGAGGATGAAGCCACTTGGGAGAGAGAAGAAGATTTGCTCAAGGACCACCCTCACCTATTTTCTAGCCAACCCGAATCTCGAGGGCGAGATTCATCTTAAGGGGGGTAGGTTTGTAACATCCCAAATTTTCAATTTGGAATGTTATACATTAGATCATCATGCATATCATATTTTCTTGCATTTTGTTGATCCTAGAAATTTCACGCAAACTCAAGGACCCTCGGAGAGAGTTGGAGATTTCGAAATTTTCATATTTGAGTTCTCTCAAATTATGAAAAGAGGATCATTGGATTTATTTATTTTATCTTCAATATATTTTTCCAATATCAAAAATAAGAGAGGGAATAATATGACTTTCCCAAAATTTAGGAAAAATGAGGATTCAATAAATAAATCAAATTTTGGATTTTTCTCGGAGTTTATTTGCCTTTGGGGAAAATGCGTGTTTTAAAAAATTGCATTTTAGGCCCCGAGTAAAAGTTCATTTTGTTCGACTCATTTTTAGGAGCCGGGAAAATTTACTTTGTAATTTTTGGAGTCCGGTAAATTTTCTTTTTTGTATTTTTCACACAAACAGATTTAAAAAAATCGGACCAAGGCCGGGCCAGTCATGGCCCCTAGCCTCATGGCCAGAGCCAGCGAAGGGAGCCGGCCGCCGCCTCTTGCTCCTGTACCGAATCCTAAAAGGATTCTAGGGCGCCCCCTTGCCCCTTTTTCCTTATTTCGTTATTCCTAATCCTAGTGTAATTCTTGTCCCCTCCTCCAAGCAAAACCCTCCCCTCCCCAATATAAATACCCAAGCACCCCCCCCTCTAAACATCAAATCAAAACCTCACCTCTCCTCCACAACAGCCAAAGCAGAAGAATGGCTGCCACCGCCCTCCCACGCACGCCGCCGCCGCTTGCCGCCGCCGCCGCCAAGTGCCGCCGCCGCCGCCGCGCCGCCGCCGGAGCCCTCGCCTCTTGAGGTACTAGCCCCGTGCCGCGTCACTTTTTTCCCTCGGTTCGGTTTTTCTCGTAAACCGTTCTGGTTTTTCTTTTCGGTTTTCCGTCCCGGTTTTCTAGATCGGTTCATTTCGGTTTTCTTTTCCGAAACCCTAGATCGGTTTTTCTTTCCGGTTTTGTTTAGCGAGCGTTCGCCGGACCGTTCGTCCTAACGAACGTGATCACCGGTTAGCCTCGGTTAACGAACCTCCATTCATTTAACCGTTCGTCGTTTTTCGTTTTAATCGGATTTATTCCGCTATTTTTTCTGATAGCGATTTCAGATCCGATTTTCTTTCTAGTTTATCTTCTCGCTCGTTTATCGGAATCAGGTGATTCAAGCGCCTGGAGTTTCATCTTGAAATTGCCGTTCCGACTAATCAACTTGAACTAAGTTTTGCTACTGTAAAATTTGACTTAGTGTCAACTTGCTAGAACCGAGTTGTTTTCTCTCGCCGTTTGACTTTCGTTGTTTTATTTGATTTGATTCTTTTGCAACCAGGGTTCTTAAGTTGAACTCTCTGGTTAGATCTTTTATTCGAGATTTACCCGTGCATTAGATGAGTACTTATTGTATGCTTGTTGTTTGTCTGCGATAGATCACCCGGAGTGCGCCGCTTGTTACTTCGAATCTCTAGGTTTCGTGGACCATCAGCAAGGCAAGTAACACTTGATCATACCTTTTTCTACTACCCAGTTTTTATGCATTAGATCAATCCTCGAACACTGCATGAGTAGGATCTAATTAAATTGTGGGATGGGAAGTAGATGAGGTAGTACCTATTACCTGTTTTACTTATGAAACCTTTGGGAGTTACTTTTACGTTTGCTTACTACGCCATGCTATGCTAGTAGACGTGGATTGGGTGAGTGAATATCCATGACAGATGTGAGATTGATAATTAATGGTTTATCTAAGGTGGCAACTTAAATACACATCTGGGTGGATTGAGGCACCTGGAGTTACCAGGACTTGCCTGTTTTTTTGGAAATCCCGGGGGTACCGTGTGATTTTCCTATGGACCGCCACCCAGGCTCAAAGGGATCATAAGATAATTCATACTAGTAACTTACGTGTGCAGCCACAAGCCATTATGGGCTCTGGCATAGTTGACTAAGTTGTGCGAACTCTTATAGTGGTGGACTAGCAGATGTAGGGGCTGTAGGTGTACTGGTCTGCCCATCGTAAGGTGCTAGCGCTTCTGAAAGACTATGTCTCGGTCATCCGTTTCTCAAACACCATGTAGTGCGAGAAACCAAGCGGAGGCGATCAAGTCTTCTGGGGAAAAGTCATAAACCTCAGTAGAGTGTACAAACTAATCATGATTAGCCGTGTCCCGGTTATGGACATCTTGAGTATCTAGTACTTGAAATATCATTTGTATCTCAACATGTTACTCTAATTTAATATTGATGGGTTTGTTAATGAGTACTTTTTAATTGGGATTGAGGATCTTGTCAACCATTCTCAATGTTTAACAACCACCATGATAGTTAAATAAATTTATTCCTTTGTAGTAGGGAAAACGGCTTTATGCAAAAGCTGTAACCATAGAGCTTTCCACCAGCCATATATGCATATAGTATAGGCTTATCATTCATTATTCTCTATGTGTTACTTTGCGGCATATTCCATGTCTTGACCCGTTTTGGCTGCAACTTTCATGTTGCAGACTTTTCAGACGACGAGTAAGGTGCTTTTAGGTCGTGGTTCTATACTCAGTGATGTCGTTGGGGTTGATGGACTCGCTTATCTTCCAAGTCTTCCGCTGTTATCATTATTAGATGGCCTTAAGCCATGATTATTGTAATAAGTCCTCTTTTGGACAAATGATGTAATAAGTGTGTGATTGCTACTCTGTTATAAATCCTTCGAAGTACTGTGTGGTGTCAGCATTACTGATCCAGGGATGACATCGGAGCACAGAGACTTGACCATCTGAGGTCGGGTCGCTACAACCATGGGTTCAGAAACCCATGCCTTTTCCTCCTAAACAATCCAAGAAAAAGGATAATAAGGATTTTGAGCGCTTTGCTGAAATGATCAGACCTATCTTCTTACGTATGCGCTTAACTGATATGCTTAATGTAAACCCTTATGATAAATATATGAAGGATATCATTACAAATAAAAGAAAGATACCGGAAGCTGAAATTTCCACCATGCTTGCTAATTATACTTTTACGGGTGGAATACCAAAGAAACTTGGAGATCCAGGAGTACCAACTATACCATGCTCCATTAAAAGAAATTATGTTAAAAATGCTTTATGTGACCTTGGAGCCGGTGTTAGTGTTGTGCTTGTCTCTTTATATCTTATACCTGAATTGAATAAGTTGACACCTACTGAAATATCTTTGCAAATGGCTGATAAATCAACTGCTATACCTGTCGGTATTTGTGAGGATGTGCCTGTTGTGGTTGCAAACGTTACTATTTTAATGGACTTTGTTATTCTTGATATTCCCGAGGATGATAGTATGTTGATTATCCTTGGTAGACCCTTTTTGAATACTGCAGGGGCTATTATTGGTTTCAACAAAGGCAATGTCACTTTTCATGTTAATGGTAATGAGCATACGGTACACTTTCCAAGGAAAGAACCTCAAGTTCATAGCATCAATTCTATTGGAAAAATTCCAGCTACCATTATTGGAGGTTTTGAATTTCCTCTTCCTACTGTCAAGAAGAAATATGATATTCTTATTATTGGGGATGTGCACATCCCCGTCGAGGTAACCTAGTGTTATTCAAAATTTCTCCGGTTCCATGTTATCCGGAATGAGTTTGTTAACAAGACTTGATCAACCTTATTAGTGGATTCCTTTTGATGATCATGAGATGGATGAAATTAGAAGGCACAACCTTCTGTACCCTTTTTTTTACTTTCTGTTATTCAGATTAAATAAAGAAAAAATTGTATCTTCCGTCTGTTTTCTAAATTATCCATGCAATAAAAAATATCCCGAAAATAAAAGTTCTCCAAATGCCCTGCCAATTTAGTATGGTTTTTTCTGGAATATGTGAGAATATTTGGCACTGAGAACACAGCAGGGGGAGCTGGCACCTGGCCACGAGGGTCCAGGGCGCGCGTCCTGCCTCGTGGGCCCATGGTGGCCCCCTCCACTTGTTCCTGCACCCACACACTTCATCTTCCTCCCAAAAAATCACCATCCAGCTCAAGCATGAGTTCTAGCTCACTTTGTTGCCATTTACGATCTCCTTGCTCAAAGCTCCATTCACAAAACTGCTTTGGGAAATTGTTCTTTTGTATGTAACTCCTCCAGTGGTCCAATTAGTTTTTGTTCTAGAGCTTTATTTATTGCAAATTTTTGCTGCCTAGGTGACCCTATTCTTGAGCTTGCATGTCAAATTTATGAGGTCCCAAGTAATTTTAATGCATGATATAGGCTCTAGGCACTTGTGGGAGTAGTTGCTATCAGTTTTATTGAGTTTGATTCACTTTTATTTTGAGTTACTAAAAATTTCAAAAAATTTCAGAAAAAGATGAAGAGATTGTTCTTGAGGGGCTCTTCTAGCCAAGGCTCCAAGGACAAACAACCTAAGGGGAAAGAAAAGGCCAAGTATAATCTTCCTTGTGTGGCGGAAGTACGGCCGTGTGAATGGCCTTGTGATGATTTCTTGAGAGCAGCCGGGATTTATGAAGATTTTTATTCTTTGGCTGATAATGCGGGCCTCACTGACTTCCTCCACGACCAGGCTGAACAGTATCTCTTACTCACCAATAGTTTCGTGCAAAATTTCTACTATTATCCTAAGAATTCACCTCCTTCAGTAGCTTTTTCATTTATATGATGTGGCTAGGGAGATGTCATTACGTGATTTTTGTGCGGTTTGCAAAATACCCTTCGAGGGTACCTTAGAGGAACCACATCGTAAACATGTGGATGGTTTTATTGATACTATTACTGTAGGGGAATCAAGGAAGGTTTCCGATGCAAGAATAACTAGCATACATTTTCCTGTTTTACGCTACTTTGCAATATTTGCTAGTCGATGGTTAATTGGTCGCGGAAACTGTGGAAACCTTTGTGTTCCTGATATTATCATATTGTTCCATGCTTTATTTCGTGACAACTCCGTTAGTATGGGTGCTATTATTGCTAAACGTCTAAGTCTGAACCGTACAAAGGGCCCCATCTTTGGAGGTATCTATGTTGCACGCCTTGCTAAACATTTCAGGATACCCATTAGGCATTTTGAGAAAGAGGAAAAGCTGCTGCCTCCTACTTTCCTAGATTATAAGAACATGGTAGCACATGAGTTTATTGTTAATAATGATGATAAGATGCTTTTGCATAATTTGAGATTTAATAAGAAACACAATGAGATTATTATCTTGCCTGCGCCTTCTTTGTTTGATTTAACTGCAGGCCATTACCTCGTCTTGCCGGTGGCCGTTTACGCACACCGAGGCCAGACATCCGCTCCAGAGTCTGAGCCAGAACCACCACTTGACCCTTATCGTCCATCATCTTTTCAGTGGGATCCAGAGGAGATCGCCAGTCAGTGGCAGTACAATACACTCCTCAGTACACCGGGGAGAGTAGCCACGATCCATGGGCATAGACCAACTTCGGCCAAAAGCCTAAGCTTGGGGGAGTATGTATTCCTCACCGACATTACATTCATGTTCACACACTCACTCTAGTTGTCGGTGCTCATACTTTTTCATTGTACTATACATGCTAGTTTAATTTCTTTTTCTAGCTTTCTTCTTGTGTGTTTGATAAACCTTAAGAAAAACCAAAAAAATTAGTTAGCTTACTTCCATGCTTGTAGTAGTAATTAAAATGAAAACCCAAAAAGATTTCTCATTCTTCTTTTGCTTGTTGGGAGCTTTCCCGTGTAAATAGTTTTATTTCTTTTCTTTTCTTTGGGGGTCGAGAGGAGAAGACCATAATGAAAATGTTAAGTGGCTCTCATATGCATGATTGTTGATTTAACCAGGATCCCATATTACCTTGTCTTCTCCTTTGAATTGAATGCTTGCAGATTCCAGCTTAGTCCAATGCACGTGCATTATTATTATTATACACATTGTTCGGTCGTGCAAGTGAAAGGCAATAATGACAATATATGATGGACTGATTGAGATGAGAGAAGCTGGTATGAACTCGACCTCTCTTGTTTTTGTAAATATGATTAGTTTATCGTTCCTGATTCAGCCTATTATGAATAAACATGTTTGCAATGACAATTAGAGATTATAGTTTCTTATGCCATGCTTAATTAGCTAGGAGCTTATAATGGTTTACCTTGCGTGCCAACATGCTATTAAAATGGTTGTGATGTGGTATGATAGGGTGGTATCCTCCTTTGCATGATTCGAGTGACTCGACTTGGCACATGTTCATGCATGTAGTTGAAATAAAATCAACATAGCCTTCATGATATTTATGTTCATGGTGGATTATATCCTACTCATGCTTGCACTCGGTGTTGATTAATTTTAATGCATGTTCACGACTGTTGTCGCTCTCTTAGTTGGCCGCTTCCCAGTCTCTTGCTAGCCTTCACCTGTACTAAGCGGGAATACTGCTTGTGCATCCAAATTCCATAAACCCCAAAGTTATTCCATATGAGTCCACCATACCTTCCTATATGCGGTATTTACCTGCCGTTCCAAGTAAATTTGTATGTGCCAAACTCCAAACCTTCAAATGAAATTCTGCTTTGTATGCTCGAGCAACTCATGTATCAACTGGGTTGTCTGTATCTTCCATGCTAGGTGGGTTATTCTCAAGAGGAGTGGACTCCGCTCCTCATTCACGAGAAAATGGCTGGTAACCGGGACGCCCAGTCCCATGATCAAAAGATCAAATCAAATCAAAATAATTAAACAAAACTCCCCTAGGATTGTTGCTAGTTGGAGGCACCCGTTGTTTCGAACAAGCCATGGATTGATGTTTGTTGGTGGTGGGGGAGTATAAACGTTACCATTCTGTTTGGGAACCACCTATAATGTGTGTAGCATGGAAGGTATCGAAATCTCATAGTTGTTATGTTGACAGTGAAAGTATACCGCTCAAAATGTTATTCATCTCTATTTCAAAATCGAGCTCTGGCACCTCTACAAATCCCTGCTTCCCTCTGCGAAGGGCCTATCTATTTACTTTTATATTGAGTCATCACCCTCTTATTAAAAAGCACCCACTGGAGAGCACAGCTGTCATTTGCATGCATTACTATTAGTTTATATTGGGTATGACTATGGCTGGATCTCTTTTACCATGAATTACAATGTTTAGTCAGTCCTTGATCTTTAAAGGTGCTCTGCATTTATGTTTTGCGCTCACAAAAAGGGCTAGCGAGATACCATCTTGTTATATCATATTATGATTGTTTCCAGAAAGTGTTGTCATCCGAGTTTTATTATTATTTCTCGCTAGTTGATTATGCCATTGATATGAGTAAACATGAGACCTAAGTGTTATTGTGAATATGGTTAGTTCATAATCTTTGCTGAAAACTTGAATGCTGGCTTTACATATTTACAACAACAAGACCAAATAGAGTTTGTAAAAGTTTTTCTTTATCACTTTCAGTTTATCAAGTGAATTGCTTGAGGACAAGCAAAGGTTTAAGCTTGGGGGAGTTGATACGTCTCCGTCGTATCTACTTTTCCAAACACTTTTGCCCTTGTTTTGGACTCTAACTTGTATGATCTGAATGGAACTAACCCGGACTGACGCTATTTTCAGCAGAATTGCTATGGTGTTATTTTTGTGCAAAAATAAAAGTTCTCGGAATGACTTGAAAATCCACAGAGCAACTTTTCAGAATTAATAGAAAATACTGGCGAAAGAATTAGCGTCAGGGGGCCTACACCCTGTCCATGAGGGTGGGGGCGCACCCCCTCCCCCTGGGCGCGCCCCCTGCCTCGTGGGCCCCCTGGACGTCCACCGACCTCAACTCCAACTCCATATATTTGCTTTCGTGGATAAAAAAATCAGAGAGAAAGTTTCATCGCATTTTACGATACGGAGCCGCCGCCAAGCCCTAATCTCTTTCGGGAGGGCTGATCTGGAGTCCGTTGGGGCTCCGGAGAGGGGGATTCATCACCGTCGTCATCATCAACCATCCTCCATCATCAATTTCATGATGCTCACCGCCGTGCGTGAGTAATTCCATCATAGGCTTGCTGGACGGTGATGGGTTGGATGAGATTTACCATGTAATCAAGTTAGTTCTGTTAGGGTTTGATCCCTAGTATCCACTATGTTCTGAGATTGATGTTGCTATGACTTTGCTACGCTTAATACTTGTCACTAGGGCTCGAGTGCCATGATTTCAGATCTGAACCTATTATGTTTTCATGAATATATGTGAGTTCTTGATCCTATCTTGCAAGTCTATAGTCACCTATTATGTGTTATGATCCGACAACCCCGAAGTGACAATAATCAGGATACTTCTCGGTGATGACTGTAGTTTGAGAAGTTCATGTATTCACTAAGTGCTAATGCTTTGGTCCGGTACTCTATTAAAAGGAGGCCTTAATATCCCTTAGTTTCCATTAGGACCCCGCTGCCACGGGAGGGTAGGACAAAAGATGTCATGCAAGTTCTTTTCCATAAGCACGTATGACTATATTCGGAATACATGCCTACATTACATTGATAAACTGGAGCTTGTTCTGTGTCACCCTATGTTATAACTATTACATGAGGAATCGCATCCGACATAATTATCCATCACTGATCCAATGCCTACGAGCTTTTCACATATTGTGCTTTGCTTATTTACTTTATCGTTGCTACTGTTACAATTACTAGAAAACTGGTACTATTACTTTTGTCACTGTTACCGTTACTATCATACTATTTTGCTACTAAATACTTTGCTGCAGATACTAAGTTATCCAGGTGTGGTTGAATTGACAACGCAACTGCTAATACTTGGGAATATTCTTTGGCTCCCCTTGTGTCGAATCAATAAATTTGGGTTGAATACTCTACCCTCGAAACCTGTTGTGATCCCCTATACTTGTGGGTTATCAGGGGTGATAAAGAGTTTGTCGTAAAGAGTTACGTCAATGCAACCTTTTACACCAATCCAGATGACTCTAAGTCTCAATCTGGATACATATTGAAAGTGGGAGCAATTAGCAAGAGTAGCTCTATGCAGAGCATTGTACACATAGAATATTTGCAAAATACATACGGCTCTGAATGTGACAGACCCGTGGACTAAACTTCTCTCACAAGCAAAACATGATCACACCTTAATACCCTTTGGGTGATAGTCACTTAGCAATGTGAAATAGATTATTGACACTAGTAAAACCTTTGGTTGTTGGTCACATGGCGATGTGAACTATAGGTGTTAATCACATACAGATGTGAACTATTGACTTTAAATCCCATGGCGATGTGAACTAGATTATTAACTCTAGTGCAAGTGGGAGACTGAAGGAAATATACCCTAGAGGCAATAATAAAGTTGCTATTTATTTCCTTGTTTCATGATAAATTTTTATTATTCATGCTAGAATTGTATTAACCAGAAACTTAGTACATGTGTGAATACATAGACAAAACATATTGTCCCTAGTATGCCTCTACTTGACTAGCTCGTTAATCAAATATGGTTATGTTTCCTAACCATAGACATGTGTTGTCATTTGATGAATGGGATCACATCATTAGGAGAATGATGTGATGGACATGACCCATCCGTTAGCTTAGCATTATCATCGTGTTAGTTTCATTGCTACTGCTCTCTTCATGACTTATACATGTTCCTCAGACTATGAGATTATGCAACTACCGAATACCGGAGGAACACTTTGTGTGCTACCAAACGTCACAACATAAATGGGTGATTATAAAGGTGCTCTACAGGTGTCTCAGAAGGTGTTTGTTGGGTTGTCATAGATCGAGATTGGGATTTGTCACTCCGTGTTCCGAAGAGGTATCTCTGGGCCCTCTGAGTAATGCTCATCACTATAAGCCTTGCAAGCAATGTGACTAATGATTTAGTTGAGGGATGAAGCATTATGGAACGAGTAAAGAGACTTGCCAGTAATGAGATTGAACTAGGTATGATGATACCGATGATCGAATCTCGGGCAAGTAACATACCGATGACAAAGAGAACAACTTATGTTGTTATGCGGTTTGATTGATAAAGATCTTTGTAGAATATGTAGGAGCCAATATGAGCATCTAGGTTTCTCTATTGGTTATTGACTGGAGATGTGTCTCGGTCATGTCTACATAGTTCTCAAACCCGTAGGGTCTGCACGCTTAACGTTCGATGACGATTGGTATTATGAGTTATGTGATTTGATGACTGAAGTTTGTTCGGAGTCCCAGATGAGATCACGGACGTGATGAGGAGTCTTGAAATGGTCGAGACGTAAAGATCGATATATTGTAAGGCTATATTCGGACATCGGAAAGGTTCCGAGTGATTCAGGTATTTTTCGGAGTACCGGAGAGTTACAGGAATTCACTGGGAGAAGTAATGGGCCTTATTGGGCTTTAGTGGAGAGAGGAGAGAAGGGCCAAGAGGTGGCGCGCGCCTCCCCCTACCCAAACCGAATTGGACAAGGGGTGGGGGCGCAGCCCCCCTTTCCTTCTCCCCTCCTTCTCTTTCCTTCACTCCTACTCCAAATAGGAAAGGGAATCCTACTAGGACTTGGGAGTCCTAGTAGGACTCCCGATGCTTGGTGCGCCCCCTAGGCCGGCCGCCTCCTCCCTCCCTCCTTTATATACGGGGGAGGGGAGCACCCCAAAGACACACAAGTTGATCTTTAGCATTGTGCGGTGCCCCCCTCCACAGTTTTCCCCCTCGATCATATCGTCGTAGTGCTTAGGCGAAGCCCTACGCCGGTAACTTCATCATCACCGTCACCACGCCGTCGTGTTGACGGAACTCTCCCTTGGCCTCAGTTGGATCTAGAGTTTGAGGGACGTCACCGAGCTAAACGTGTGCAGATCACGGAGGTGCCGTGCGTTCGGTACTTGATCGGTTGGATCGCGAAGACGTTCGACTACGTCAACCGCGTTACTTAGCGCTTCCACTTTTGGTCTACGAGGGTACATGGACACACTCTCCCCTCTCGTTGCTATGCATCACCTAGATAGATCTTGCATGATCGTAGGAAATTTTTGAAATTACTGCGTTCCCCAACACTTAGAAAGGACAGAGGGGCTATCCAAAGCATTAAAACTCGGGAGAAAACCCTTAGCCCTTTCAGAGTCGGCCATAGCGATAGAAAGATGGGTCTACGCAAACAAGAGGATGGCGAGAAAAAAGGAAAATCTTTTCGAAAATCATTTTAGAAGTGGAGGAGAGGAAAACGAGAGGCAAATGGCGAATAATGTAATGCAAGAGATGAGAGTTTTTGATGGGTACCTGGTAGGCTTGATGTAGATTTTGACTTGGCGTTGATCTTCCCGGCAACAGCGCCAGAAATTCTTCCTGCTACTTCTTGAGCTTGCATTGGTTTTTCCCTTGAAGAGGAAAGGGTGATGCAGCAAAGTAGAGATAAGTATTTCCCTCAGTTAAGAACCAAGGTATCAATCTAGTAGAAGAAGAACGCGCAAATCACCAATACCTGCACAAACAATCAAACACTTGCACCCAATGCAATAAAGGGGTTGTCAATCCCTTCACTGTCACTTGCAACGGTGAGACCTGATAGAGATAGATAAATAAAATATAATATATTTTTGGGTTTCTTGGTTTATAGATCTGAAAATAAAAGATTGCAAAATAGTAGACTGGAAACTAATATGATGGAAAATAGACCTGGGGGCCATAGGTTTCACTAGAGGCTTCTCTCATGAAGGCAAATAATACGGTGGGTGAACAAATTATTGTCGAGCAACTGATAGAAGAGCGCAAAGTTGTGACGATATACAAGGCAATGATTATGCAGTATAGGCATCACGTGTCAAGTAGACCGACTCCTGCCTGCATCTACTACTATTAATCCACACATCAACCGCTATCCGACATGCATCTAGAGTACTAAGTTCATAAAGAACGGAGTAACACCTTGAGTAAGATGACATGATGTAGAGGAAAAAACTCATGCAATATGATGTAAACCCCATCTTTTTATCCTCGATGGCAACAATTCAATATGTGTCTCGCTAACCCTACTTTGTCACTGGGTGAAATCACGCAAGATTGAACCCAAAGCTAAGCACCTCCCCCATTGCAAGAAAAAACAATCTAGTTGGCTAAACCAAACCGATAATTCTAAGAGAAATACAAAGATACCAAATCATGCATATGAGAATTCATAGAAGATTCAAATAATATTCATAGATAAGCTGATCATAAATCCACAATTCATCGGATCTCGACAAACACACCACAAAAGAAGATTACATTGGATAGATCTCCAAGAACATCGGGGAGAACATGGTATTGAGAATCAAAGAGATAGAAGAAGCCATATAACTACTAGCTATGGACCCATAGGTCTGTGGTAAACTATGCACGCTTTATTGGAAGGGCAGTAGGGTTGATGTAGATGCCCTCCATGATCGAATCCCCCTCCGGCAGGATGCCGAAAAAGGCCCCAAGATGGGATCTCATGGGAACAGAATGTTGTGGCGGTGGATAAGTGCTATCGTGGATGCTTCTGGTGGTTTGGGAATATATGTGAATATATAGGAGGAAGAACTAGGTCAGGAAGGTCACGAGGGGTCCATAAGGTAGGGGGAGCGCCCTACCCCCTAGGGTGCACCCTCCACCCTTGCCGCCGCCTCGTGGCTCTTCTGACTTGAACTCCCAGTCTCCTGAGTGTCTTCTGGTCCAAGAAAAATCATCGTGAAAGTTTTATTCCGTTTGGTATTCCTTTCTATGAAGCTCAAAAACAAGAAAAAAAAAGAAACTGGCATTGGGCTCTAGGTTAATAAGTTAGTCCCAAAAAATATAAAATAGCATATTAATGCATATAAAACATCCAAAACAGATAATATAATAGAATGGAACAATCAAAAATTATAGATACGTTGGAGACGTATTGACCAACTAGCTAACTAGACTTTTCGGTTGGCGGACTCAGGGTCATTGTCTGCGGTAAGTGAACCATTGCTGCCAGCATGCCTGTAGTAGACCATGAACTCATCCGGATAGTAGTCGAGGTAGAACGTGGTTCTCTCCCCAGCTGCCATCTCGTAAGCAGTTGCAAGGGTCCTCCAAGCACGGCAACCGAACACTACAAAAAAAAGACACATCCGTGACTTTTTGGGCCGAACGAAAAAAAATTCTGTCATACATATGACACTTCTATGACGATAATTGTGACAAAACCCGGTATCATCATAGATGTGGTGGGCTCCTACTTCTATGACAAAAAATCATGACAGAAAATGGGCTTTTCGTCCTGGGCGGGCCGGAGACGCAGCTGCATGACATTCTTTGGGCCGTCCATGACGGAAAAACCATGGTAGAAGCGAGGCGAGGAAAATTTCGGGAGTTCCTGCCACGGTGGGAGGTCGGGGCGAGCGATGCGCGCTTTCTCGTACATGTACGCTGCGTGTGTGCGGCGCTGGCTCTAATCGAACCCGAAGCGAGGCGTTGGGCTCTAATCAACCCGAAGCGACAGACCGCAGTTACGCGTTCATCGAACCCGAGCGATCGATCGATGGCTGTTAACTGAACCCGATCGAGCGATTCCTTCACGCTACTGCTAATTGAAGCCGATCGATTGGATGAACAGTGAGCGTTGCGGGGGTTGGATGAACAGTGAGCGGTGGCATTGCCTCTGGATGAACAGGACCCCGTGGTGTGGAGAGCTGGATGAACAGTAGACGGTGGAGGGGTGGTTGAACAATAGCCGGTGGAGTAGCGCGCGGTGGAGGCTGGATGAACAGGAGCCCGTGGAGGCTGGAGGAGGTCGACGGTACCCCGTGGAGGCTGGAGGAGGTTGACGGTGGAGATGAACAGTATCCCGTGGAGTCCCATTTTGCGGTACGCCACACCCCTCCCGATGAACAGGACCCCCATTTCGACCGTAGTGCTCCAACACAAGTCCGTTTTGTCCGTTTTGTGGTACGCCACACCCCTCCCAATCAACAGGACCCCCGTTTCGACCGTAGGAGGTCCGTTTCATCCGTTTTGCGGTACGCCACACCCCTCCCGATCAACAGGACCCCCGTTTTGATCGTAGGAGGTTCGTTTCCTCTGTTTTGCGGTACGCTAGACCCCTCCCGATCAATAGGACCCCCATTTCGAACGTGTCCAGTCGAACACAAGGTTGTTTCCTCCGTTCTGCGGTACACCAGGCCTCGTTTCCATCGCATGTTCCGTCCAAGCCCTCCTGATGAACACGACCACGCATTCCATTCCGACCTAGCCGGTTGGCTCCCCATGAACACGATGACGACACTGTTTCTCCATTCCGACCCAGCCATGTACATGAGCCCTGGCCATACGTATGCACGAGTAGGCGTTCGAGACCCTGCCCGTATGTACGTACGTGGCCGTATTTTCTTTCTTGCACCCTGGCCGATGTACGTACGTGTACATGCTACGTGCGCGCCTCTACTACAACACGTGCGCGCCTCTACATCGACCAGTATATATGTACGTACACGTTCGTGACCAGAATGACAATGCTACGTACGCTTCGACCAGGTGGGTCCCGACTGTCAGGCAATTCCTTGCGTGCGAAGATGTAGCTGGAGGGTCCCAGCAGTCAGGGGGGCGAATCATTTTGTGTTTTTTTCCAGACGCACTTCCTTGCGTGCGAAGGTGTAGCTGCTGGGTCCCAACAGTCAGGGGGGCAAATTGTTTTTTTTTGCTCGGACGCACTTCCTTGCGTGCGAAGGTGTAGCTGGTGGGTCCCAGCAGTCGGGGGGCGAATCGTTTTTTTCCGGACCCACTTCCTTGCGTGCGAAGATGTAGCTGGTGGGTCCCAGCAGTCAGGGGGGCGAATCATTTTTTTCGGATGCACTTCCTTGCGTGCGAAGATGTAGCTCGTGGGTCCCAGCAGTTAGGGGGCGAATCATTTTTTTGTGAAATACGGTGGCCCGTCCAGTGGGTCCCCACTGTCAGGTGGAGGAATAATTATTTTGCGTGTAAGGAGGCACTTCCTTGCGGCTGCCATGGACCCAGCTGTCAGCCTCTCCACGCATACCCCACGCTCGATGGAAGTCGCTCGACCACGCCGACCACGCCGCGCCGAGAGCACCATGGCGGTGGATGATGGCGAGGCCTAAGAAGGGGACGACGTGGAGCCGGGGAAGACGCGGCAGTGGATGCACACGCGGAGAGGAGTACGAGGGTTAACTGGTTCGGCTGTGCTGCCGTCGCCGCAGAATAACACGGGGTGTGGGTGAGTGGAGGGATGGCTTGGCCAACGGTGGGAGTAGTAGGGGGCGGTGAGGCCTCCGCGGAAGCACAGCCGGCCATGAGAGGCAGGAGCAGGCGGCATGACCGGCGCTGCTTTGGGCGGCTGGAGCAAGAAGACCAGAGGTTGAAGAAGCACGACGGCCGTTGGATGGACAATATTCGGTCACTGCAGCTAGAATCGTTTATATTGACTAAGTTGAAAAAGCCCTTGGTACGTCATCTTAGTTGGCCCACAGGTCAGCTTTCGAAACGGTGTGCCCCAGATGTCAGGGGGAGGAATCATTTTTTGGGCGGGTGAAGCTAGAATATCCAGGATTGAAGAAGAAGCACGGCATCCGTTGGATGGACATCCAACGGCCACTGCTGCTAGAACTGTGTGTTGACTATAAGTTGACAAAGCCTTGCATACGCGTCAACTCTGTTTTTTTAGGGGACGTGTCAATTTAGTAAGGACAGAAGTGTGTGGTAGAGAACTTATAGCCCATTTGAGATTTGTAAGAATGTGTAGCCCATTTTTGAATTCTAATGGAATTTACTACAACCCATTTACAGTTTGTTAAAAGTACAGCCCATTTCAACCAACCGTTCAAAACAGAATTCAATAAAATTTCCCACATTTTGATGCGATCCGAAATATTTTTATCCCGAAATTTCTAGTCAGATTAAATACAGTTTCAATATAAATTTATATTACGTAAAAATCGAACGAAACATTGCGCTCGCAACAATGAATGAAATTAAAATTTTCAATATCCAAAAATAATATTTTATAAAGTAATCACGTGTTTGGTGCATTTTTTTATAGTTACTGCCCAGTTTTTATAATTACATCCCATTTATTATTTCTTAAAGCCCATTTTCTTGTTAAGCCTAATGCATCCCTCCTAGGAAAGATTTGCAGCCTAGCGGGGCGGAGAATAACAACTTGACCTTGCCTGGGTATTCCTAAAAATGTATAGCTGGGCTAGCCATTTCAGCTTGAAATAAATTAATATCTGGGCTGGATATCTGGCCTGGGCTAGATGGGCCACAGCCTGCCCAGTTAATACCTGCAGTGATGTTTTCGTTGTTGTTCAGAGGACAAAAATTAATATCTGGGCTAAACATCGAAAAACTCTGCAGTGCTCACACCTCAAAAACACAAATCTTGCCGAGCTGCTTGGTCCCAA
Source organism: Aegilops speltoides (assembly GCA_021437245.1). Classification (NCBI taxonomy): domain Eukaryota; kingdom Viridiplantae; phylum Streptophyta; class Magnoliopsida; order Poales; family Poaceae; genus Aegilops; species Aegilops speltoides. Next base: position 341,347,432 of record CM038145.1, on the reverse strand, counting down.
ATTGTATCGGCCGCTTCTTGTGCAATTCTCTCATTTATTGCCTACTCCCTCCTTTCCGGTTTATAGTGCTCAATTCAAAAATCTCACCAGTCAAGTTAGATGGCGAGTGGTGGAATACTTTTAGTAGTTTTGCAAAAGCACCTAATTAATGCTCTTGTTATCCTCAAAAATTATGTTTATCAATGCATTAATTGCAATGCATGCATGCATAAAGTACATGCATTGGTCAATTTTCTCTTAATACTTGCATGCAATGATTTAATGCACCTTGGAATCTGAACATGTGATGGAAAACAACCAAATTGAGCCTTATAAAATGGAAAAACTAAAATTTTGAGATAAGCCCTATAAACCGGAAAGGAGGGAGTACATAGGTTGACAATGGTGTGGGACCGTGATGTCAGGAAACCAGGAGGAAGCAAAATAAATTATAGTTATATATATATATATATAAAATAAGGAGGCACTTGAGTATGTGAGGCTATGGACCTGGTGGGTCCCCATTGTCATCCTCTCCAAGTAAAGTCATCTCTTGCCCGCGCGCACTTTCCGCCCGAAACAGTCAGCACCGCCCGCCCCGCTTCCCGATGCAGGCGATTGCTCAGCCTTCAAACGACACAAGTGTCATACGTCCGTCCATCTGCCGCCACATTAATGATACGCGATTGCCGAGGCGGCTACTCCGGCGCCACACGTCCGTCCCTCCGCCCGCACACCATTGCTATATAAACTGCTGCGTCGGCCATAGCCGCAGTCATCCGCATACATTCCCTTTCTCCTGTCCACACCATTACTGCCCACCATGGCTTTCTCGCACTCCAGCGCTCTCCGGGATGGGCGTACGACGGACCACAAGGAGATGGCAGCCATTGCTGCCGACCGGCTGGCCGGCAGGCAGCTGGAGGACGACGACGTCCCAATGGAGAACATGGTAGTCGACGACCCGGTGCCAACCCCCTCCTCCTCGCCATCCTCGCTGGTGCATTGCACCATGACCATCAGCGAGGCCCGTGCCCAGTATATGGACATGGTGAGGCAGATGCGTGAGGAGCAGTTCCGGGAGGCGCATGCCAATGCCGCCTACAACCACCATCTCCTCTAGGAGCACCTGCAGGCGGAGGAGCAGATTGCCGCAGAGCGGGCGGAGCAGGAGGCGCTGCTCGACTCGTACTGCTCCGCCCGCAAGGGCCGCCTAGAGCGCTGGCGGTACCGCATGCGGGTGGCGGAGGCTGCGGCCGCCTACAAAGAGGCTAGCAAAGAGGGTGATGAAGCGGGCGAGGCGCTGTTTAGCGAGACCGAGAACGAGACAAAGGACAATGCCGGCTCTAACGAGTCCCCGCTCCGCTGGCATCGATGAGGCCCTGCTCCGCCGAGGCCCCGCGGCACCAACAACGAGGCAAAGGACACCGCCGGCTCTGCCGAGGCCCCGCCCCGCCAACAACGAGGCAGAGGACATCGCCGGCTTAGCTGAGGCCCCACCCTACCGGCAACGTGGGGGAGGATTTCCACCGCTCCGCTGAGGCGCCGCCCGCCGGCAACGAGACAGAGGACATCGCCGGCTCCGCCGAGGCCCCGCCCCGCTGCCAATGAGGCCGTGCCACACAGAAAACAAGGAAGAGTAGAACACTGTAAGTCGCCGCCGCTCGGGTCCTAGTAAGGCCACCGCTGCTACCCTCCGGTTGAAGCCAAGCTAGGCAGGTTGACCATTGACGGCCGGTTAGCTTCTTGGTGGCGATGTGGAGTCGGAGAGCTGCGCTGGAGAAGAATGCTGCTTCTACTTAACTGCTAGTGCAGTTGGCTGACTGACACGTGGGCCCAATAGGCCACATGTTAGTTATGCAACTGCAACTGCAGTTAAGTCACTGAAGCTTTTGTTCGGCTCAGCGGGGCACAGGTGGGTAGCTTCGGTTAATTAATTATACCTCCAGCGCACCCCTTTTTAGTTGAAGAATGTATGAAATGTAATGAAATCTGGCATGTTTATATGAAATCCGACCGTGTATGAATGATTTATTTTCAATTAGTTCGAATTCCTGTATCACTGGCATTGGATGATCATGCAAAACAATACGTACTAGCATTATTCCCAGGGTGATCACCTCATTTGCAGCAGTTTCACATGTACTCCCTCCGGTCCTTTCTAGTCTGCATACAAGTTCTGTCTGCAGTCAAAGTATCTCTACTTTGACCAATCTTATACAAAAAAGTATGCACTTTCACAATGTGCGAAGTAAAAAGGAACAGAACGAGTATAAAGAGTTTGAGCAGCTTTTTAGCGTTTCTGTACATTGCAATCAAACACACATGCCTGGCAATTCATAGAGAACATTTAAAACAATCGATGATTATGCATCTTAGCGACTCATATGTCAGAGGCAATATTTACTTCACAACTAAAGAATAAAAAAAATTGATTGACGCTGCTGATAGCAAAGGGCGTCCCATTCGAAAATATCAAACGCATGTCTTGCTAAAATCAATGAGCAAAATTTGACAAGGTTGTCCCATTCCAAAATATCAAATGCCTACGATTGTGGAATGGGCAGGGTTTGCCACCAGTTCAGACATTGACATGGAACCTCATGCTAAATAAACTAGTTGTTCTTTTTGTGCAGTTCCACCAAAATCAACCAAATTCGCTTGTAGCTTGTATGATTTCGCGCTTATATGTTGCAACGCCTTAAACTTATCGGCACCTCCTTTCTTGTGGTGTAAATGAATGATTCGATGTATTCATGAACATTTTGTGCAGTTCCCATTGAAATCAAGCTGAGCACCCCTGTTTGCACAAATACAAAAAAGTGATTAGTATAAAGCAAACTGTACTATGAATTGATAGTTTCAACAGGCACCTACATGGTCCATGTAGAGCACACTTTTAGAAAAATGGAACTCACCAAAAAGAATCCTAGAACAACATTGTACTCGCGCATCACAGCAAAAAAATGGAGATTTGTCAGTCCTTCTAAGCTGAAGTTAGTTTGGTCTTGTGGGGAGTAATGTAACCATCCTTCAACTGCTCCTTCTGATGAGAAGATAGACAGGGCTTCTTCATCCTGGAATAATCGGAACTAGTCACTTCACGTACTCCATATTCTTCTTCAGAGGAAGATGATCCTGTTGTGCAAAGACAAGAGGACTACTAAATGCTAGCATCCCTGTTTGCTCAAAAAAAGGAAAGGAAATATTTAAAATAGCAGAGATGAAGCACTTCTCAAGGACAATACCACTTTTTCATGACAGTATCTAAACAGTAGCACAACACCAATAGAGAGATGACAAAGCTCAATCATATGGATGAAATTAGTGGGCGAGTACCAACCTTTGTCAGGAGGCTTATTGTGTAGAGCATACAGATGAAGCACTTCTCCGGAACCATCTGTTGCTATCTACGGTGGTGGCCATGCTTACTATATACTCCTCGATTAGTTTAATGTTTTCAACATCTTCTTGTGCAGTTCCACTAAAATATATGGTATCTTCAAAGAAGATCCCTGTTTGCACAAGTAGAGATAATTACGTACTAAATTAAGAGTGGCATCAAATCAGTGGAAAAACAATTGCTCATTCCAGCCATAGCAATAAATTAAGATGCAAAACTATATCATTACTTGTGTTATCATAGTTCCAGTGCTTCATTACAGCATCGGGAGTTGATTTTTATTTTTCTTCCGCTTGTTCTTCCCCTTCATCACTTGGTTCAATAACAGACAAGCTTCGCCTTCAATGTAAGATTTGGCATGTCAATTAGGGAGCACAAGTATAGTACTAAACATAATTTTCTGATGAAAGTGGCAAAATACAGGCCAACAGTTGTGAAATATCCTTATCTTACCTCAATGGGATATTACGGTGCACATAAAAATTGGAAGTCTTGTCTCCATTTGTGCAGTTCACTAAAATGAAGCAACATTATCGTACAAGTAGCACAACATATGAAAGCACACTGCAGAATCATGTGAAAGGAGGCTAGTACTGACCTCTCATGATGCGGAATTCAAACAACTCACAAGAAGAAGATCTAAACCAAATTCGCCTTAACGGATAAGAAGTAAGATCTCCTCTTGTGCAGTTACACTAAGATCAAGCAATCAAGCAACATTGTCGGTGTGACATTTTGGTTGAACTGCACAAAACAAAAACAAAAGTGTTTTGTGCAGTGCAACAAAAGGTCACAATGGCAACGAGGTGAAGTAGATAACCCTGTTTACACAGAGGTGCAAAGGAAACAATTAGTGGTCAATAACGGTGGATGACACAGAAGCCAACAAAAATAAGCATCTACGTTATCTAAATGGGAAAGAAAGCAAGACAGTAGCATTTCTCAAATGGTGGCATGGATTAATATTAACATAGAGATTATATTAACAATAAAATTCGTTAAACATGTAATTTGCTTTTAACTGTGGCATTGCATTAAATTGCCAGCGGCATTATTAGAGGGTGTTTGTTTACAGGGACATTTTTGTGCAGGGACTAAAAAAACTTTGTGTCAGTCCCATCTAAACCAAACAGGAGGGACTTTTAGGGACTATAAGTGGGCATTTGGGACTAAAGAAAGAAGACCCCGAGGGAGTCTTTTTGGGACTTTTTCCAACAGCTGCCCCTGCCACGCATCGCACCTTGTCTCTATTAGTTCATTACTAGGGGTAACATGGTCTTTTAGCATGTCATTTAATAACCTCTAGTCCATGTTTAGTCCCTGGAACCAAACAGGTAGGGACTAGGGAGTTTTTAACCAAACAGGGCCTTAGATTAACAACAGCTAATGAGTTGCACGGGACAGCGGACGCACCAGCACCATGTGCATCTACCAATGTACTATGGTCATGCACAGTCTGTTGCAACAAAGAACAAACAACCAAGGAGCATATTTGTGTTGGTCCCAGTTTTGTTATCTTTAGACACCTTTCCCTATGTGAGCGCAGTAAATCTAGTCCTGCTCAAACTCTACAGCCTTGTCCCTTCCTTTCCTTTTTGAACTAGTACTTTCGCCCCTTCCTTTCCTCTTTGAACCACGTCCTAGATTTATGCGATACAACTTTCCCCACTACTTTCCCCCATTCATTTCCTCTTTGAACCACGTCCTAGATTCATGCTATACAACTTTCCCCCTTCATTTCCTCTTTGAACCACGTCCAAGATTCATGCTATATACAACTTTTCCCACTACTTTCCCCCACTCCTTTCCTCTTTGAACCATGTCCTAGATTCATGGTATACATGCAGCTAGAGCAATGCATGTGGAGTAAGTAAATTATACCTTAAGGTTCTTGGGGCGTGGTTCGGTGGGCGACGGGACGGCGGCGGAGAAGAAGGGGTCGGAGGCCCTCCCGCGCTGCCGCTGGGTGGAAAGTGAACAGCTGCGCTTGTAGTGGATTCCCTCCCTCGTCGATGGCAACAGTGTTAAGCCTCCTTCCCTTCCCGGCGAACGGATCCTGCCGGCTCTTTGAGCAGCAGTGAGGGGAGAGAGAGGCCAACGAAGTCTTGTTTAGATCTGGAGAGGGCGAGAGAGTGTGAAGAGAGCAACTACAAGCGCTGAGGCTCCAACATGTATATATATACTGGAGAGAGAGTGTGAAGCATGCAAACCCTAGAAAACAAGTGCCGAGGCTGCAGCTTATACGTGATGAGGTGATTATACGGTCACTACGAGATCGTATAGCTCCGTATCCATCCATTTTGACCAGTCAAAGAATCCTCCTAGCACAAATTATGCTCAAGTGTAGTTATCGAACCCGAGACCTCAAGTTTGATGAGCGAACATGCTAACCAGCTACACAACCCTCCCGTTATGTTCAACGAGAGGAAAATAACCTTTTATACATTCCTGCATTCGTGTGACAAGAATGCCGTGTTTTTTTGTGTGTGTGGGAGTCATTGGGATTTCAAACATAATCGTGTTATGTGGCTTTGGTGGTAAGACTATCCACAGTGGTGCAGAAATAATGCAGCCTTAATCACCTTACCTCTCTCCACTAGTACGTTGGGTCCCACCAGTCAGAGAGTGAAACAAACAAATTAATAAGAAAAATTAAAAGTGCCAGCGGTGTATCTTACCTCACACATCTCGCTCTCGCTCGAACACCGTCCAATTGATCCTCTGTTCGCTCATGTACTATTTTAAGTGAATCCTTATTATAACATGCACACAAATTTTGGGCACTTGTATTCGACTTAAGTCAGTGTGCCACCGTATCTCGTATACTTACTACTCCATCCATCTAGGTGTAATAAGTCACGTTAGAAGGTGCAACGGGACCAAGGTGCGTGCGTGTGCGTGTTTAACAGCATGTGTGTGTTAGAGAGAGCGACAGATCGACCTACTCCTATAGAGAGATGGTGTGTAGTGTACGATTTTAGCCACGAGAGTCGGTGCATCCTCTCGTTTCCGGGCGTGTCCGGTAGGGACATGCGGACAGGTGCCACGCCCGCTCCTGACCAGCCTGGCCCACCCAAGGCCCCTCCATCGCCCGCGCGCGCTTCCCGCCCGAAACAGTCAGCGCCGCTCCAAAGAATCGGTGCTGCATTCATGCCCGGGCAGAGCGGATGTGACCTCTCACTAGCGCAAGAGTGATGGTTGCTTCATTCGTCCAACTTACTGCTGGGTCTATGTGATTTGACGGCTCATTGGTCTTTATTACTAAGGTGGTAGGACTGCTGGATGTCCCACGCTTTCGGCAAAAGGAGGTACTACTACTACTATATTACAATTTTCTCCATTCTTACAGCGGAGGAGTGCAAGAGCAGTGAAAACATGCAGGCTCAGTGATTACATGGCCCGCCTCACACTATCACCGTGCGACACCTAACTCTTTACATAGTACTCCCTCCGTTCCTAATTATTATTAGATGAGTCCCCGCACGTTGTCGCGGAACAGTGGTATATCTCTCTGCGCAAAATTATCGATTTCATAGAACTAAAAAAACTCTATAACCGCATGACAAATGTGGTAGCCAAACTAAATAAACTCCCATCTTCATTTAGATCATCCCACGTAAGGAAAAAAGATCAGCCAACTCCTACTGCATAATGGGATTATATTTTTCTTTTTGACATGTTAATGGGACTTAAAAGCTCACTTACATGCATGCTATCGGTGCATGCTTGCATGCAGATATCTTGATGTGATTTAAAACCCACTCACATGCATGTGCCACGGTATTTCTGCATGCTTGCATGTGGCTTAGTGCGGAGCCTCTCAACGTCTAGATCAGACGGCTATTATGGACTGATTTACTTCATCTAACGGCTACATCAATTTTGATGATGTGGCTCAAGGAGAGGATAGAGAATTCCTAGTAGTGGGGGCTAGCTATTACTAGTAGATAAGTCTTTGTAGAGATTCCACTAGGTGAACTACATACGGAACAAAATGAATGAATCTACACTTAAAATGCATCTATATACATCCGCATGTGGTTCATGGTGAAATCTCTACAAAGACTTATATTTAGGAACGGAGGAAGTACTAGTATAGTACGTACTGTAATTTATCAACGAGATAAATTTGTACAATGCTATGAAGCTTCCAGCTTCTGTTACATGTATCTTGCGTCGAAGGTTGCCCGTTGCAACATTTCATCAAATACAAAGGAGATTAACATGCATGCTATTGCATCTCAATGATTGATAGATCATAGCAAATATGTACTCCCTCCGTTCCAAAATAAGTGTCTCAACTTTGTGCAAACTTTAGTACAAAGTTGTACTACTACTAAAGTTGACACTTATTTTGGAACAGGGGCAGCTAAAGAAAAAAAGATCCATGCAGTCCCTAGCCCTTGAACCGTGAACCCTGACCAGGCTTCAATTTGCTGGCAATGTTCGAGCTTCCTAATAAATGAATTTTGCAACCTTTTGACCATCGGATCATTTTGTGCAGTTTCACCAAAATCGAGATGAGCATCCCTGTGGCAAAGAAATTGAAGAAGCGTGATTAGAATAAGATTACTGGAACTAGTTGATGAGACATAAACTCATCACAAATACAGTATGTAGAAGCCAGTAGAGGTATGTGCGGGGCAAAGAAGTAGAGAAATATCCACAGGGAGTGATGTGGGCAGCTGGAGCAGTGGTGCAAGCCGGCTGTAAAGGGAGTTGTACCTGAGGGACGTAGCTCAACCTTCAGGAGGGCGGCGGAGGCAAGCAATCGCCCACGCGTCGCGGCAAAGGAGCAAGGGACGAAGGCAACCTCACCGGATTTGTGAGAGAGAACGGTGGGGACCCCTGATCGGGACGTGCCGACAGTGGGTTTTCACCGTCGGCAACGACCACCGCATCTACACTAAGCATCCACCCCTTCCCCAAGCGGACGTGATCCGTCGGGATGTTATAGATGTGGCAATAGTCGTTTTGTGCGAGAGAGTGTGAAGAGAGCAACCCCAACAAGCAACTGTGTAGGCTGGCCCGTCCTGACTATGTATATAGTGGAGCGGTTTCCTTTTCTCTCCATATGAACCTATCATATTGCGTATGTGCTACTGAAGAAAAAAACTTTATTTATAAATGACACGACACCTACTACTCGTTCTCCTATAACCTTGCGCTTTGCATCTCCAAAATATTAACCTTGCGATTGGCTCTTCGCCTCTTCGGGAAGTCGAGCAATAATGGTAGTCAAAGATATATCGCTCGCTATATGAGACCGAATGAATTGCTGCACGTCCACCACGTGGGCGAGGGTCGAGGGGCGAGGGAGAGTGCTACATACGGAGCAAAATGAGTGAATCTACACTCTAAAATACAACTATATACATCAGTGTTTGGAGTATGTACTAGTAGTTCATATTGAAATCTACTAAAGGACATATATATTCCAAACAATATGATATAATCTCTATAACCAAGGTAGTAGGGACGAGGAGTAAACGGAGGGAGTAGTATATTTTTCTCCTCGTCCTGCGAGCCACTGCGTGCATGGGCGAGGGAGCGGGCGTAAGGCGGAGCAAGCTTCACCTCATCCTGCGAGCCACCGCGCCCGTGGGCGGGGGAGACTGCATACTAAAGCAAGCTTCTCCTCGTTCTACGAGTTGACGGGACACATCAAAAGTACTCCAGTGTATAGAGCCTTGCCTCTAAGGTAGGCCCCACATGGTTTTCCTCTTTTTTTAACATAACACGTCAAGTCACAATTTGTTTGTTCACCCGTGGTAGACGATCCTCCCTCCACCAAGTGGACAACCAGTACACGTGCCAAATTACCACGTGGGCTGCCTTTTTCATACAGAAATGAGCTCCACCGTGTACCCGCGCAGGTATGGTTGGGAAAGAGACGGGAGTACGTGCGCCGTGCATGCACCTCTTCTCTTCGTGCACGCCCCCCACCTACGTGGGTGTGTGAGAGAGATACAAACTGCGTTCGTGAGTGTTTTTTGTTTTGGGGTGGGGGTGGGGTGGGGGTTGATTTCGTGAATTATTTGTGGGAATATGTGTCGATGACATCTCAAACAAAATTTTGCATGCAATGTGTGTGAAATGGAGGCCTATCCGTATCATACATAGAGGGTCGGGCAATCCACGAGAAGAGAGGGAGGGGTCATAGCTATCGATAGTGTCGAAGAGAGGATAAAGTGGGTGGGTGCGAAATTGATGAAGAGAGCCATCAAAATTGTGTGTGTGTGCAAGTCAAAGATATAGGGCGACTGGCCTACCGGAACGTTAGAGGGCATATGTCAAGTTTGTGTGTGGCAGGGAGACATGACTAGAGCGCTCGATGTATCGGTGTGTGTGTGGGGGGGGGAGGGGGTGGGGGGAGGGGTAGGCAGAGGCCTAACTATATAGGTAGAACGACTCGTATATGTGTTGAGAAGGAGAGACCCAGCTATGTCTTGAGGGAGATCGGTCGACATCCATACATAACTGAAGGACGGGAAATATGATGGGACAGAGAGAGAGAGAGGAGAGAGAGGGAGAGGGGGGAGAGGGGGAGAGTGCTGGATGGGTGATGGAGTTGCTTCTCGGAGATGGTGGGAGAGGCCTACTAGACAAACTGAGGATGGAACTACAATGTTATCAATAAGAGTGGGGATGTGTTTCTGTGTGTGCCTGTGCATGATAGATCTGTCGGGACGCATCCATGGATGATGAAGGGGAACCATGTGTTTGGTAAGCAAACCTAACTAGATCGGTAGATCAATTGTTGTTTGTCGGAGGAAGGGAGAGACACAACTAATGAGGTAGATCGATCGGCCTGTGGGTAAAAATGAGTTATAAGGACCTAGCTAGCTATATGTATAGCGAGAGATCGGTCGGTGTACGTCCATTTGTTAGAGGCAAATAAGGCCCAGCGAGACGGATAGACAGAGAGAATGGAGCTAGGAGGTGGTGCGAGAGGCCCAACTACTAGCTAGATAGGGGGAGGAGTGTGCGGTTGTGAGATCGATGAAAAGAGGGCGAGAGTTTACACGTGTGTGTGTGACCGTATGAGAGACACGAGGCAAGGACACATAAAGGAGGAGATTGAAGGTGTGTGTGTGTATGTTGTAGGCAGGTATCGTTGGAGAGGTTTACCGATCGGTGTGTGTCAGAAAAGAGTTGTGGAGACTCTGGGAGAACGACCTAAAGAAAAAAAAATGAATGTGCCCGGTGGATAGAATGTCGAGGGAGGGGGAGGGCGAGGAGGGCGTGTGCATGCACGAGAGAAAGTTAGCGGTAGCTACAAAGGTTAGAGGATTGTGTGGGTGTAAGAGACTAACAAATATCATAATTTGATATGAAAGCGGATTCATATATTTGAATAGGAGATCATAGTGTATTAAACATTGCATGCATGAATATAGCGGTGATACACGTGTTGTGCACATGTTATACCATAATGTGATAATGCATGGCGTTTGCAACTCACAGTTAAATGCCGAACAATCTAAACCATACTATACATCAAACAATCTCACATTTTATTTGAATTTGTGATAATGTGTGGCGTCTGCAGCTTACAACTAAATATCGAACAATCTGAACAATACTATATATCGAACATTCTCACATTTTATTTGAATTGGTGGTAATGTGTGGTGTTTGCAACTCACATCTAAATACTTGTAGGCGTAGGGGGCGGGGCACCATACATATTGTGATAAACACATTATACATATGAGACATGTTTAGATTATGAAGATCTAGCTAGAGCTAGAAATGTAATGTGATTTGAAATCAAAATAAAGTGGATTCAAAAAATCTAGCTCAAGTTCATATAGTACACATAGTTCATATGTAACTCGAGACTAATCATGTGGTGTGCTGTGAAGATAATACACAAACGATGGTTTAACTTGACAATAATGATGATTGTAGATCTTATTAAAACAGAGAAATGAATTCAAATGCTTTGACTTCACAACAATAGTTACTGTAGATCTTATTCAAATAGAGAAACGAATTCAAATTTAGTTCATATTGAAGCGGTAGTATATACGTTTGGAATGCACTAAAACGTTCATTTGAGTAGTAGGTTGCATGCATTATACACGTAGCGAAATATTTTAATTGAACATAACAAGAATTCAAAGTTTTCAATGACAATTGTAGTGCACATTGATTTGGTACAGTACACGTTAGGCTTGTCCGGAAATTTCAACCCGCGCCTTGTTAGGCCGAAATATTTAAGATATATCTTTGTCTCGTTGTGCTCCGACAACTCCCTCCATTTCAACCCACGCCTTGCTATTCCGAAATTACAACGCGCGTGAAAACTCCCACCTCCTGTGAAATCCCGACACGCGAAATGCCCGTGGTACCTGTCGGTGTCAAAACCGGCGGATCTCGGGTAGGGGGTCCCGAACTGTGCGTCTAGGCGGATGGTAACAGGAGACAAGGGACACGATGTTTTTACCCTGGTTCGGGCCCTCTCGATGGAGGTAAAACCCTACTCCTGCTTGATTGATATTGATGATATGGGTAGTACAAGAGTGGATCTACCACGAGATCAAGGAGGCTAAACCCTAGAAGCTAGCCTATGGTATGATTGTTGTCCTACGGACTAAAACCCTCCGGTTTATATAGACACCGGAGAGGGCTAGGGTTACACAGAGTCGGTTACAATGGTAGGAGATCTACATATCCGTATTGCCAAGCTTGCCTTCCACGCCAAGGAAAGTCCCATCCGGACACGGGATGAAGTCTTCAATCTTGTATCTTCATAGTCTTGGAGTCCGGCCGATGATGATAGTTTGGCTATCCGGACACCCCCTAGTCCAGACTCCTCAAGAGCCCTGAACCAGGCTTCAATGACGATTTAGCACGGCGCATATTGTCTTCGGCATTGCAAGGCGGGTTCCTCCTCCAAATAATTCATAGAAGATTGCGAACACCAGGATAGTGTTCGGCTCTGCAAAATAAATTCCACGTACCACCGTAGAGAGAATAATATTTACACAAGTTCAATCTGCTGACGTATTTTGTGGCATGATGTCACACACTACCAAGCCTTTACTCGAATCGTTTTTATTATACCACCTCAGCACGTTTAGCGAAGCGGTTTCCTTGGCACGTCTTGTCGAAACAGAGATTGTGTTCCCCTTATTCCAGGATTCCCATCAATACGGACGTGGGTAACCCAACCGCTCCATTGATTGTGGCGCTTGGGAGATAAGCGAGTTTTACCAAGCCGGTGGGGACGTATAGTTTCGTCCGCCCATATATAAGGGGATAAGGATCCACCTCTTTTACCTACACCTTCTTCCTCCTTTGCTTATCCATCTCTGCGCACTCGAGCTCCAGCGCCCAATTCCGCACATCTCACCTCGACCCTTTCCAGCCATGTCCGAAGCGGGAGGCAAGTGGATGGCCTCCTCTGTTACGGAGGGGCACATCGAGAAGCTGCACAGCGCTGGATACCTATCCAGCGACATCGCGCACCGGCTGCCCGATGAGGGGCAGCTCATCCCCACCCCCAGGCCCCATGAGAGGGTCGTATTCCTTCCCCACTTCCTCCATGGACTGGGCTTCCCACTCCACCCCTTCGTCCGGGGGCTCATGTACTACTACGGCCTGGATTTCCATGATCTGGCCCCAAATTTCATCCTCAATATCTCGGCGTTTATCATCGTGTGCGAGGCCTTCCTCTGCATCCAGCCCCACTTCAGCTTGTGGCTAAAGACCTTCAATGTTAAGCCGAAGGTTGTGAAGGGCAGTCAAGCGGAGTGCGGAGGCGCCATGGTGGGCAAAATGCCCAACGTCACTTGGCTTGAGGGTGCCTTCGTGGTATCCATCAAGGGGTGGCAATCGGGGTGGTTCTACATCACCGAGCCGCGTGACCGTAAATGGGCAGCAGCCCCCGAGTTCAGATCTGGTATCCCCATCCAGCTCACCTCCTGGAAAGAAAAGGCTTGCTTTGGGGTAGTTCGGAGGAGCTGACCGGACTCCAGTCCTATCTCCAGACCCTGGTGAACAAGAAGCTGAAGCTTGTCAACGTGATCCAGGTCATGCTCGTCCGCCGGATTCTCCCCTGCCAGCAACAGGACTTCAATTTGTGGGAGTTTGATCCGGCACAACACCAGACCTTGAGCATGCTCTTCGACACTATGTACGAAGCTGCCTGGAGGGTGCTGTTCAAGGGCGCTGAAGCTCCCGCATCCGCTACCGAAGATCGCGGATTCAGCACGCAGCGTCTGGCTGGCGAGGTAAGCTATGTTATCCTTTATGGGACATTTGCTTTTCATAGTTTGACTCTATGCGGGATCTAAACTCCCAATGCCTTTAACAGGACTGGCAGAAGACGTCCGGACAGGTTAACTATCCGGCTCCCCTTCCAGAAGACCCAACGGACACACGTTTGACGGGGCTGCTGGTCCCGGCACTTTACGTGCCGGAGAAGAAGGCCAAGAAGAAGGCCACGGGAACCCGAAGGAGTTCTCGGCGTCAGGTGATATCGGACTCATCGTCCGATGACTCCGAGGCGGACTCCTCCCACGAAGATGAGGAGGAGAAGAAAGAGGCCTCTCCCCCAGCGGGGGGAGAGAAGAAGAGGAAGGCCTCCCCAACGAGGGAGGCCGAAGGGTCCAAGAAGGTAAGGACCCTTCCCCCGGACTGCTCCGCCAACATTGGCAACGAAAACGAGGAGTGGCCCTCAAGGGCCAAGCCCCTGGCGAGATCGTAAGTATCCGGACTCCTAGATAATTTATAATTTTTCTTATTGCCACACGGTGTCTTTCTAATGCCGCATACAACCTGTAGTCCGGCCAAGGACGATCTTCCCGCTTCGTCGAGCGGGTCCTTGGGCACGTCGGATATGGATTCTCTTCCGACCGCCTCAACCCCCCGTGACACTGACGACGCCGAGGTGGGGTCCCAGGAAGGGACCCGCCAGGAGGAGGAGGCCCCAGAGGTGCCGCAAGGCAACCTCCCGGACTCTGCACCGGAACCTGCAGTGGTTCCGGAGTCCGGCGAGCGGCCCCTTCGTAAGAAGGGCAAGACTGTGACACCGGCGGCCTCTGTCCAACTGGAGGCACTGGATAACTTGCTGGAGGCGCTTAATGGCGCTTCCATCGAAGAAGAACACCGCACTGTCATGAGTGCGGTGATTCAGAAGGTTCAGCTCGCACAGAGCGGGCTGACCGAAGCTCGCAGCACCTTCTAACGAGCTTTGAGGTAAGAATTTTAAGATATGTAATATAATGCTGCATAGACAGAGCCCCTCGATGCTCGGTTTGGTGTTCGAAACAAAAGCCGACTAAGGATCTAAAAGATATACGTGGGAGTCTGAAAAAATATGTCAATATGGGATTGCAGGCTCTTGCTGCCGACCTCTGCCAGACCGATCATGGAGGTCAATACCTTGAAGCAGAGCCTTGAGCGGTCCGAGAGCGAGCTTGGCCGTGCCAAGAAGCAGCTCGAGGACAAGGAAGGTGAGTAACACCGTATTAAAGTTGTACCTTACAGAAAAGGATTTGGTTGCAAGAGAAATAACAAGGATAACGTGGGTACTACAGGGGCCACAAACGAGGTGGCGACTCTGAAGGAGGCGGTGTCTGCGGCCGAACGCAATGCGGTCGCGGAACGAGCCGAGCGAGAGAAGCAGGAGGCGCGGGTGGCGGCGGTACAGCAAGAGGTCCAGGCTCTCGTGGAAAAGCACGAGAGTTTGGAGCGTGACTCGAAGACTCGAGAGTCCGAGCTTGTGTCGGCTCTTGAGAGTGCCAAAGCCGCTAAGGCCAAAGCCCACAAGGCCCTCCGGGAAATCGAGGATTTGAAGAAAATAGCGGCGGGTAAGGCATTTTTCATGCAAAGCAAGCATGTGAATGTGAATTACCTATTACTTACCCGAATTCGGAGCTCTCCAGGAGCGTTCGCAGATCTGCCCTGCAGTGTGTCTGATGCTGCCGCTTTCTACTGGGCCGAGGAGGGGAGCTCGACGGAAAAGGTCTTCTGGTCTCAGTATGCCGAGGCGGACATCCGGTGCCCTTAGCGACCAGTGAAGCAGCTGGTCGAGCTCCACAAGGTGTCCGAACAGGCCATGAAGGGCCTCATAGTTCGGTTGTGCCCAAGGAGGCCATGCCAGGAGCTACTTGACTGGTCCTGTGCGGCGGCTGGTGGATGCGTGTCCACAGGTTGAAGTCGTCAAGCACTCCGCCGCATTGAAGGTGCCCATCGGGCCCTTGCCCGTGCAAAGGTGCATCAGGCAGGATGGACGCCGAGAAGCTCGTGGACGACGCGCCACCGGCGGCAAGGAGTATCGCACGCCCAAATGTATTATAAGAGTGTCTGAAGGGTGCCCGCATGATTGCGGGTGAGTGCTCCAAAGATGTAATATTTGAGTAGACTCGCATTTTGTTATCCTGTGCGCTGAAAACTTTGTTCAAATGCACTAAGCAACGCTTGTTAATTTAAAATATTACCTTCTGTGCGGCCGTTTATCAAATCTGAGAGATGGCAAGTCGTCGGCTTCAGCCCCTATGCCACTAGTGCTGGGTGTTCAGGATAAACTTGAGCGCTCTTGTTCCCGTTTTTGGGTCCATCTAGGGAGGAGTTCAACACAACGAACGAGGCAACCAGACTTATAATGCTTGGACCCTCTCACTTAGCCATAGAATTCTATAATTTTAAATTTCGGCGAAGTCCCTAGTGTTCGGAAGACCTTGTTCGGGGCGCTATCCACGCCTGGGCCGGACAAAGCTGGTTCCTCGCTCTAAGCGGCATAAGTCTTTAGGGACTCGAAAAAACCTCTCGAACAGCGACCAGCTCTCGCCTTATCATGACGGTCGGTTTAGCTTTCTCCATCGAGGCGCTCGCCCAGCTCAACAGGCGCAATCGCAGTGGTTCTCCCGATGCTAGCTTAGCCGATACAACGGGCGTAAGGTACCAAAACATGGGAGCCGGGCAAACCCAACTATTGACCCAAGACATGATTCGGAGCCGATGCATATAATGCTATAAGTTCGGGGTGCCGCACTTGTGAAAGTGTTCGGACTTATCACAACATAATGTGGGGAACTTAAGCCCCTGGTGTATTTAGCCGTATCAAAGTGTACGGATGCAACATGTCATAAATGAACATATATATAAGAAAGAAATGCGGTTATAAGCAAAAAGCGATGCATTGTTTATTCAAGAAATACTGCCATGAATGCAGAACGATACAAATAGTGCGGTAAGCAAGGGATAGGACTACTAAACATGTCCCTCTCCAGGGGTAGGCTGCGGAATGGTGTATAAAACCGATTTAATGCTCGTAATGGAGACCACCTAGATACTCGTCGTAGCCTTTCTCCTCCCCTGGCTGTTGCATCGTGAGTTCGGCAGGTCTACTGCCGGATAGGGCCTCTGGTGAATGGAGTCCTGTGGGTAAGAAAAAAGAAAAAAGAAAAAGAGTGACACACTTGGGAGCCCCTGGTGCGGTTAAGCCGCATTCTGGGCCTATGGTGGTCGTGCCCCTCCCCCTATGCCCATGGTATCTCTAGAGCATAATGATGTACGCGAAGGACCAGTCTCGCAATTTTGCAAGGGTTGGGGTTGGGGCCGCATTGCTACGCGTGCTCGGAATGTGCCAGGTGGTCTTGTTGTAGATTACTCCGGGCGCGTTTGGCCGTGTCCGGTCGCTTAACGGCCGGACTCGAAAATTGCCTTAAGAGGCTGCTCTGTACTTCTGCCGCGAGAGCCGCTGTGTGTTCCTCCATTCGAAGGGAGCGTTCAGTGTTTCCGTTGACCGTAATGTCTCCTCAAGGGCCTAGCATCTTGAGCTTGAGGTATGCGTAGTGCGGCACCGCGTTGAATTTTGCGAACGCGGTTCGTCCGAGCAGAGCATGATAGCCGCTGCGGAACGGGACTATATCAAAGATTAACTCCTCGCTTCGGAAGTTATCCGGGGATCCGAAGACCACTTCGAGTGTAACTGAGCATGTACAATTGGCTTCTACACCTGGTATGACGCCTTTGCAGGTTGTCTTTGTGGGTTTAATCCTTGAGGGGTCTATGCCCATCTTGCACAATCGTATCCTCGATAAAGCGAGTTCGAGCTGCCGCCGCCGTCCATCGTGACTCTAGTGAGGTGAAATCCATCGACGATTGGGTCTAAAACCAATGTGGCGAATCCACCGTGGCGGATACTAGTGGGGTGGTCCCTTCGATCAAAAGTGATCGGGTGAAAGTGCAACTAATCCCGGGTGGTTTTGGTAATTAATAACAACATATATATCATTGAACTAATTGTTTCTTGAGAATATTTGAAAGTTCATTGATATGGGTATGGCAATGACCGATGATGTGGACCCCTCAAAATGCTAAGGAAAGCATTGGCAAAAGCTCAAGACTCCATTTTTGGTTTAGTGATCCAAGATCACATTGAGTCCATAGGAAAGCCAATACTATTAAAAGGGATGAGGTTATGATGATGATCTGGTTGCTCAAAGTGCTTAGTGATTTATCTCTCAAACTATCAGCAATCTTTCATTCCAACATATACTCATAAGTAATCTCGGTCCCACCGATTCCATAAACTCACCACACCGAGATGAACCACCTCACCATATAGCCAAACCCTAGTAATTTCGGATTTTCCGATTCCAAACTCGGTCTTACGAAATTGGTGTTGCCAACCTTCAGAACCTTCAGACTCAAATCGGTGTCACCGAGATGAGAAAGTCGGTCCCACCGAGATTGGCAAACCCTAGACTTTGGAAGAATCGGACTAACCGAGATTGTATTTTCGGTCCCACGAAAATCCCAACGTTCACAAGATTTGAACTTTCGGTCTCACCGAGTTGTCAACTTCGGTCCGACCGAGATTGGTCAAATGTGTGTAACAGTTGGATTTTGTGTGGAGGCTATAAATACCCTCCACCTCCTCTTCATTCGTGGAGAGAGCCATCGAAAGAACTACCACTCCTACCTTACATTTCGAGAAGAAAACTACCTACCCTTGTGTTGAGATAAAGTTGCTCCACTCCCACCATATGAAACTTGATTTCTAGTCTTCCCAAGTTGCTTTCCACTCAATCCCTTCTTCCACCACAGCCAAATCAGTGAGGAGAGTTGAGTGTTGGGGAGATTATCATTTGAAGCACAAGAGCAAGGAGTTCATCATCACCAACAC
Organism: Aegilops speltoides; assembly: GCA_021437245.1. Taxonomy (NCBI): domain Eukaryota; kingdom Viridiplantae; phylum Streptophyta; class Magnoliopsida; order Poales; family Poaceae; genus Aegilops; species Aegilops speltoides. Next base: position 341,328,905 of record CM038145.1, on the reverse strand, counting down.
CATCTATTACCTTTTGGAGGGTGGTGCCTCCTAGATTGGTTAGGTGTCGCTTGGGAGCCTCCGTCAAGATGTGGAGTTGAACCAAGAAGTTTGTAAGGGCAAGGAGATCGCCTACTTCGTGAAGATCTACCCCGAGTAAGGCTAGTCCTCCGTGGGCGTAAGCCATGATGGCATAGACAAGGTTGCTTCTTCGTGGACCCTTCGTGGGTGGAGCCCTCCGTGGACTCTCGCAGCCGTTACCCTCCGTGGGTTGAAGTCTCCATCAACGTGGATTGACGATAGCACCACCTATCGGAACCATGAGAAAAATCTCCGTGTCTCCAAACTGCGTTTGCTCTTCTCCACCTCTATTTACTACATGTGCAATTTACTTTCCGCTGCCACTACTCTAGAATTGCATGTGTAGGGTGATACTTGACTTGGTCATCATTGTGAACTTGCTAAAAACTTGTCCTAATCAAAAGGCTAAACTTTTAAATTGTCAAGTAGTCTAATCACCCCCCCTCTAGACATACTTCCGATCCTACAAGTGGTATCAGAGCTTTGGTCTCCATTGGATTGGTTTTCATTGCATTGGACTCCATAAGCTTGGTTTCACAACCTAGGTGATTATGGCGTTGAGGGTAATTTTCGTAGAGGTCCTTACTTTGATGGTTCAAATTTTGCTAGTTGGAAGCACAAAATGAAAATGCATATTCTTGGACATAACCCTGCCGCATGGGGCATTATTTGTGTTGGCTTGCAAGGTGAGTTCTTGAGGAAGGAAAAGTTCGGATCGCGAAGCTCTGCGGATGAGTTGCGGATGTTCTGAACAATGCTCAAGCTTGTGACATTCTCTTCAATGCTTTGTGTCCCGAGGAGTTCAACAAGATCACCGTCTTGAGAATGCAAAAGAGATTTGGGATACTTTGGTCGAAATGCACGAAGGTACCGAGTCCGTGAAGGAATCAAAGCTAGATGTTCTTCAAGGTCAGCTTGACAAGTTCAAGATGAAGGAAGGTGAAGGAGTCGCTGAAATGTACTCTAGGCTTGCTCTCATCACAAATGAGATTGCCGGCTTAGGAAGCGAAGAAATGACCGACCGATTCATCATCAAGAAGATTCTCAGAGCTTTGGATGGAAAGTATGACACCGTGTGCACTTTGATCCAAATGATGCCAAACTACAAGGATCTCAAGCCTACGAAGTCATTGGAAGGATTGTTGCTCATGAGATGACACTTAAAGACAAGGAAGAGCTTCACAACAAGTCAAGTGGTGCTTACAAAGCTGCAGTTGAAGCTCCCACAACCTCAAGTGACAAGCTAGTTTCCAATGAAGAGATAAGCCTAATGGTGAAGAACTTCAACAAATTCTACAAGAGTAGAAGCAAGGAAGAAGCTCAAAGTCTAGATCATATGATGAAAAGAGATCTTCTAGTCGTGATCGAAACTGCTACAATTGTGGAAGACCGGACACTACTCAAATGAGTGTTCGACTCCCACAAGAGAAGAGAAGAATCTCCAAGAAGAAGAAGCTCAAGAGAAGAGTCGCCTCGAAAGAGAAGGAGTAGAGATGATCGTTATGAACGAAGATCCTCTCGGAGAAGCAAGGATTCGGAAAGGAAAGACAAGTCATCAAGGAGCTACACAAGAAGAAAACATCAAGCTCATGTTGGTAAATGGGTCTCCGGCTCCGACTCGGCAATCACTCCGAAAGAAGCTATCACTCCAACTCGAATACAGATCAAGATGAAGGTGTTGCGGTCTTGCTCTCGTATCCTCCAACTTCAACTCCTATGACATATTTGATTCACCAAATGAGGGAATTGGAAGATGCTTCATGGCAAAAGGCCCCAAGGTATCACACCCTGAATTTATTGACTTTGATAGTGATGAGGATGACTTGCTTGGTGAAGATGAGCTTTTACATGATAAATCTAGTGAGCCTAGTAATGATGAACATGCTAGTAGTCTTTATAGTCGAGAAGAGTCGAATGACAATGCTATGAAGGAGATTGAGCGTCTAACTAAAGAACTAAACACTCTTAAGTTAGCTCATGAAACAACTCAAGAAGATCATAGAGAGCTCCTAAGATCTCATGAGAAGCTACGCTCGAGAAGCTCAATCTAGAGCAAGAACATGAGTTCCTAAAAGCTATCAATGACGATCTTGAAAGAAGAGTTCTTCATATCTTGCCAAACGACTTCTCTTGTCTAATTTCTTGCCACCTATTAAAACTAAGCATGACAAGCATAAGAAAAATTCTTCATCTAGTAGTAACAATAATCATGCTAAATCAAATGTTGTTACTTCTAGTAATTCTCTTGATTCCACTAACAATGTTTCAAGCCAAGTTTCACTTGAGCAAGAAAATAGTTTATTGAAAGGGATTATAGAGAAAGGTGTCTACAAGAGCCTTGCCGGAAGCAAAAACTTTGAGGAAATTGTTCTCAAGCAAGGAAGGCACCGGAAGAATCAAGGAATTGGTTTTGAGCGAAAGTTCAACGCCGAGGGTGTTGAATGGGAAGAAGGTCAATATCCCACTCCAAAGTTTGTTTCTCAAAAGGAGAAGTATGATCCTACTTCTTCCAATGTGGAACAAGCTCAAGATGACCTTCCACCACAAGACCACAAGCTAAAAGGCAAGGACAAGCTTCAAGAGGAGATTGATGCATTCATTGAAGCACCCAAGGCCATGGTCAAGTGGGTTCCCAAGGAAACTTCAAGTTCTACTTCAACAAGCTCAACTACTACCCCAAGGATTCCCATCAAGATGATGTGGATCCCGAAGAAGAAGAACTAGAGAGTTCTTGAGGGTGACTCCGCCAACATACTTCACTCACATTCATTTTGGCAAAGAACTTGTGCAATCAACTTCCACATCTTGCACTAGTTCATGGAGTCACAAACCCTCTTGGTGGTAAGTCAAGGGACAAGGTGATCATTGCTTTCATGGACATCATCTATTGTGTACTTCAATCTATGTCCATGGATATCCTTGTTTGTTCCTTGTGGGACTAACCCATGTAGGTATTGAAAGTGCCCGAATCCAAAGGATTGCTCCCAACTCTTGATGATCTTCATCAACATTGAGCATCCACATCTTCAACATCTACATGAAGTCTTCAACGACAACCCAAGGTTAGTTTGACCCTTTAAAAGGGGTTCTCACATCAAGGGGGAGCTTTGCTCTAAAGAATTGAGCTAAAGCATCTTCAAATGATGTGAACACATTAATGCTTTATGTAAAAGTGGTAACCCCACTTGTGCTTAAACGATGAGTATGACCTATGATCAAATGTTCTCATTTGACTCCTAAGTCAATATACTCATATATAGATGACCTAGTCATCGCCAAATTGTGTGCTAGTTGCTAGAGTTTTGTTTGTGCATGTTTGACACATATTTCATTTGATATCTTATTGTGTGAGCATGTTGGATGCATAATTTTATCCATTCGAGGACATCCATTTGTTGCTTTGGTCTTTTGGATTTTATCTCTTTTGACCAAATGGATGGACAAGAATGCCTAAGTTCCTCCCTAGCTATCTATGCTTTCTTGTCTCAAACTCTATTCATGCTTATATCACAAACTTTGATCAAGTCTTTTTGGACGGACCGAGTGAGGAGCACTTGAGCCACCGATCCGTCAAAAGCTTAACTTCCAAAACCTTCTAAGTACTTTCGGTCAAACCAATATACTCAAATCGGACGGACCAAATCACTTGGATTGATCTAGGTTTTCACCTCGGTGAAACCGAGTTACAAATCTCGGCGTGACCGATGTGTGTAATCGCTTGCGATTAACCATCTCGGTGCCACCGAAGTTTTCCAACTCGGTCCACCGACAAATGAAGGGTATATATACCGAGGGCAGCGCGTTGATTATTCCTTCAAAACGTCTCGCCCCCAAACCCTTATTTGCCGTCGCCGTGGTCTTGGATCGTCTCCGCCGTCGCTTTGGCGCCCTGCCATGGGTCTCCATCGCCGTCAGCGGTCATCTCAACGCCGTTGCCGCCGTGAGTGAAACTCCACCAAGTTGGGTGAGTTTCATCCTCTCGTCTTCAACCTCGATTCAATGCACGATAGGTTTTGCCTAGTTTCTTGCCATGTTTGAAATCTTCCTATCCAGCAGATTAGTTCTTAGAACGAAATTCGAGTGAAAATTTTAGGGTTAGGTTTCTGCCGAACACATCTCGGTGTGACCGATTCTACATTCTCGGACTGACCGATTTGGCCTCTGGCCATTGCACTGCACTTTTCGGTTCAATCGAGTTGTGCAAATCGGTAAGACCGAAATGAGGACTTAGTGAAACCCTAGTGCTCTCGGCTAGACCGAAACCCATTTCGGTCCAACCGAAAGTGGTGTGAATGGTTCTGTTTAGGCACTTCGGATTCACCGAATTTTTAGACTCGGTCGACCGAAATGCATTCTCATGAAAACTTAAAACTGAAGTTTGAACTCATTCATTTTGCAAAATCTTCTGCAGTTTGTGATAACTCTTCTATTCTCGCCTATACCTACTCTATTCACAAAGTTGTCGGTCATATCCGATGCAAGTGACAGCGAACAGTCTGAATCACCGGTTGAGATTCGAGAGGCAATCACAAGTCCCGAAGCCAGCAGTTTTTCGATGATGGTGAGAGAAGCACCCCAAGTGGTTTGCCTCTGCTGCCACCAGGGCGGGAAGAAGAGAATTCGATGAAGAGGATTCGACTTTGTTCTTTGAGGAGGAGATCACTTCCAAACCTAAGAGGAAAGTGGTTGCCAAAGACTATCAAGGGCAACACACCAAGAAAGGCACCAGCAAAGTGAAGAAGTCCACAGTTGCAAAGAAGCTGAGCATGGAAGAAGAAACCTCCAGCAAGGTAAAGAAAACTTCCAAGAGGAAGAGGCTAGTACATGATGAAGCTGATGATGATTCTGATGAGGAAGCACCCCAGCCTCCTCAGAAGCCTAAGTTGATGGGAGATGCCATCAGGGCAGGAGCACCTACCAAATCTAAGCCATCAGCTCCAACAAAGGCAGCTCAAGCCAAACCTGCTACCAAGCCAAAGAAAACAGTGAGAAATATTCCTGCCTCAGAGAAGAAGAAGGACAATGTGCCACTAGCTGAGTCGGATGAAGAGGCACATGTATTCTCAAGCTCGAGATGAAACTGCCAGCTCATAATGATGCTCATCCTCGAGCTGAAAATATGAAGGAAAGGAAGGACAAAGGTCTCAGGCTATGGAGGCAAGTTGATCCATATGCCACCAGGAGAAGGACAGCTGTTGACTCAAGATTCCACACCCGAGAGCAACAAGATTTCTATGAGGCAGTGCTCATGGACAAGAAGCCAATTATTCTTGACACGGTATGTTGATTGGGAATACATCAACAGTGAAGAGCACAGAGACTACTTCCCACATGTGCATGAGAGCTTCACCGCATGTGGTGTTGCTGAGTTTGTTGGTCGAAATTGACAAAGATGGAATGATGAGATGATCATGCGTTCTATGCCACAAAGACATTTCTATCCGGATGGCGTAATTGTATGGATGATGAAGGCGGAGATTCTCTTCAACAGTTGAAGAATGGAAACCTTCTGCTGAATGCTCCAAAGATCAAGAGATGATGATGTAGATGTTTATGGCATTCCAAAGAAAAATCACGAGTCTATGAAGAACATGTACAATGAGGTACCGGACAAGGATGTTGAGATATGGAAGCTTGGATCGGTGTATCATCTTGAGCAGGTCTCCCAACCACTAACACCATTACGAGGCATACTTTGATGCCTAAGTCGAGATCATCGCATGATAAGAGGGTATTCTATCAACATGCTGCATATTCTAGATCGAAGGCACCTTTCAAGGTGATGGACACGATAGTTGAGACTATCAAGAGGACAAAGAGAGACTGAAAGAGGTCATGTGGGTTTGCTCCACACATTCAGATGCTCATCAATGCCAAGTTTGGCACGGACACCTACATTGGATAGACCCCACTTGCCACTTGCAGCCCGAACATGAAGATAATGAAGTTGTGATGACCGAGGATGCTCCCACATCTGTTGAAGGACACGCTAAGTCTGAAGCTGCCAAACAAGCTAAAGCTGAGAAGGAAGCGGCGAAGCAGCAAAAAATCCAAGAGCGTTGGAGAACAACTTCTTGAAGCTACCCAGAGGATTGAACTACGCCGGCCAGCATAGTGCGATCTCGGGAGAGTCTTGAGAGGATAGTTGAAGACAAGTTCCATGCTCTGGATGTCAAGTCGATCAAGTGCGTGTCAGTCACGTCAACAAGCTTGAGGCGGACATTGAGGAAGCCAAGAGGGAGAAGGCAGAGCTCATGAAGGAGATGGAAGGTGATTTGGTCCAGATGATTATGAGCAGCCTGCTCGAGTTCCCACAAAGCCCAGATCATTGCCATTCCAAAGGATGCAGATCCTGGCTACTACATCAAGACCTCCCACAGCTCCATCGGTTCCAGCTCCAGCTCCAGTGTCCACTCCTCCAGCTCCACAGACTTGGCGAAGCCTTTGCAGATGCAGCTATCTCCACTCCATCGACCCGCACAGAGCCGCCAGCAGAGTCCCGAGTGACGCTTAGCTCTATACCTTTCGAACTTTTTGGTAACTTGTTGCCAAAGGGGGAGAAATTGTATAGATCATAGGACTTCGAGAGAGAGAGTGCTCGCTTTTGCTCTTTCGTTTGCGGTTTTCCTTGAGATACTTTTGAGTTCTTTGAGACATTTCGTGTGTTTGATACTACGTTTGCTCTATCTTTGATGAGTGCTTGATCATACTATGCCTTAATGTGTGCTTAATGCTTATCATATTCTATTCATATCTTGTATGATCATTTACTCATGTCTTGGTGATTGGGTGCATGCTATTCATTCTTATCATTTTGTGCGCTCCACCAAGATGTATGTGACATGGAAGAGTGACCCATGATCCTAATCGATTGTGCATTTGCATTCAAACGCAAATCTTAAATAATGCACAAATTTAGGGGGAGCTCTTGCTTATCACATACTTCTCAAAGCGACGATATTATTCATTGATTATATCTCTTGTCGAAGCTTTGATCTATATGTTGTCATCAATTACCAAAAAGGGGGAGATTGAAAGTGCAACTAATCCCCGGGTGGTTTTGGTAATTAATAACAACATATATATCATTGAACTAATTGTTTCTTGAGAATATTTCAGAAAGTTCAGTGATATGGGTATGGCAATGACTGATGATGTGGACCCCTCAAAATGCTAAGGAAAGCATTGGCAAAAGCTCAAGACTCCATTTTTGGTTTAGTGATCCAAGATCACATTGAGTCCATAGGAAAGCCAATACTATTAAAAGGGGATGAGGTTATGATGATGATCTGGTTGCTCAAAGTGCTTAGTGATTTATCTCTCAAACTATCAGCAATCTTTCATTCCAACATATACTCATAAGTAATCTCGGTCCCACCGATTCCATAAACTCAGTCACACCGAGATGAACCACCTCAGCCATATAGCCAAACCCTAGTAATTTCGGATTTTCCGATTCCAAACTCGGTCTTACCGAAATTGGTGTTGCCAACCTTCTGAACATACGTACTCAAATCGGTGTCACCGAGATGAGAAAGTCGGTCCCACCGAGATTGGCAAACCCTAGACTTTGGAAGAATCGGACTAACAGAGATTGTATTTTCGGTCCCACGAAAATCCCAACGTTCACAAGATTTGAACTTTCGGTCTCACCGAGTTGTCAACTTCGGTCCGACCGAGATTGGTCAAATGTGTGTAACAGTTGGATTTTGTGTGGAGGCTATAAATACCCTCCACCTCCTCTTCATTCGTGGAGAGAGCCATCGAAAGAACTACCACTCCTACCTTACATTTCGAGAAGAAAACTACCTACCCTTGTGTTGAGATCAAGTTGCTCCACTCCCACCATATGAAACTTGATTTCTAGTCTTCCCAAGTTGCTTTCCACTCAATCCCTTCTTCCACCACAGCCAAATCAGTGAGGAGAGTTGAGTGTTGGGGAGATTATCATTTGAAGCACAAGAGCAAGGAGTTCATCATCACCAACACCATCTATTACCTTTTGGAGGTGGTGCCTCCTAGATTGGTTAGGTGTCGCTTGGGAGCCTCCGTCAAGATGTGGAGTTGAACCAAGAAGTTTGTAAGGGCAAGGAGATCGCCTACTTCGTGAAGATCTACCCCGAGTAAGGCTAGTCCTCCGTGGGCGTAAGCCATGATGGCATAGACAAGGTTGCTTCTTCGTGGACCCTTCGTGGGTGGAGCCCTCCGTGGACTCTCGCAGCCGTTACCCTCCGTGGGTTGAAGTCTCCATCAACGTGGATTGACGATAGCACCACCTATCGGAACCACGAGAAAAATCTCCATGTCTCCAAATTGCGTTTGCTCTTCTCCACCTCTATTTACTACATGTGCAATTTACTTTCCGCTGCCACTACTCTAGAATTGCATGTGTAGGGTGATACTTGACTTGGTCATCATTGTGAACTTGCTAAAAACTTGTCCTAATCAAAAGGCTAAACTTTTAAATTGTCAAGTAGTCTAATCACCCCCCCTCTAGACATACTTCCGATCCTACAAGTGGTATCAGAGCTTTGGTCTCCATTGGATTGGTTTTCATTGCATTGGACTCCATAAGCTTGGTTTCACAACCTAGGTGATTATGGCGTTGAGGGTAATTTTCGTAGAGGTCCTTACTTTGATGGTTCAAATTTTGCTAGTTGGAAGCACAAAATGAAAATGCATATTCTTGGACATAACCACGCCGCATGGGGCATTATTTGTGTTGGCTTGCAAGGTGAGTTCTTGAGGAAGGAAAAGTTCCGGATCGCGGCTACAGCGGATGAGTTGCGGATGTTACGAACAATGCTCAAGCTTGTGACATTCTCTTCAATGCTTTGTGTCCCGAGGAGTTCAACAAGATCAGCCGTCTTGAGAATGCAAAAGAGATTTGGGATACTTTGGTGAAATGCACGAAGGTACCGAGTCCGTGAAGGAATCAAAGCTAGATGTTCTTCAAGGTCGACTTGACAAGTTCAAGATGAAGGAAGGTGAAGGAGTCGCTGAAATGTACTCTAGGCTTGCTCTCATCACAAATGAGATTGCCGGCTTAGGAAGCGAAGAAATGACCGACCGATTCATCATCAAGAAGATTCTCGAGCTTTGGATGGAAAGTATGACACCGTGTGCACTTTGATCCAAATGATGCCAAACTACAAGGATCTCAAGCCTACCAAGTCATTGGAAGGATTGTTGCTCATGAGATGACACTTAAAGACAAGGAAGAGCTTCACAACAAGTCAAGTGGTGCTTACAAAGCTGCAGTTGAAGCTCCCACAACCTCAAGTGACAAGCTAGTTTCCAATGAAGAGATAAGCCTAATGGTGAAGAACTTCAACAAATTCTACAAGAGTAGAAGCAAGGAAAGAAGCTCAAAGTCTAGATCATATGATGAAAAGAGATCTTCTAGTCGTGATCGAAACTGCTACAATTGTGGAAGACCGGACACTACTCAAATGAGTGTTCGACTCCCCACAAGAGAAGAGAAGAATCTCCAAGAAGAAGAAGCTCAAGAGAAGAGTCGCCTCGAAAAGAGAGAAGGAGTAGAGATGATCGTTATGAGCGAAGATCCTCTCGGAGAAGCAAGGATTCGGAAAGGAAAGACAAGTCATCAAGGAGCTACACAAGAAGAAAACATCAAGCTCATGTTGGTAAATGGGTCTCCGGCTCCGACTCAGACAATCACTCCGAAAGAAGCTATCACTCCAACTCGAATCTGATCAAGATGAAGGTGTTGCGGTCTTGCTCTCGTATCCTCCAACTTCAACTCCTATGACATATTTGATTCACCAAATGAGGGAATTGGAAGATGCTTCATGGCAAAAGGCCCCAAGGTATCACACCCTGAATTTATTGACTTTGATAGTGATGAGGATGACTTGCTTGGTGAAGATGAGCTTTTACATGATAAATCTAGTGAGCCTAGTAATGATGAACATGCTAGTAGTCTTTATAGTCGAGAAGAGTCGAATGAAAATGCTATGAAGGAGATTGAGCGTCTAACTAAAGAACTAAACACTCTTAAGTTAGCTCATGAAACAACTCAAGAAGATCATAGAGAGCTCCTAAGATCTCATGAGAAGCTACGCTTCGAGAAGCTCAATCTAGAGCAAGAACATGAGTTCCTAAAAGCTATCAATGACGATCTTCGAAAGAAGAGTTCTTCATATCTTGCCAAACGACTTCTCTTGTCTAATTTCTTGCCACCTATTAAAACTAAGCATGACAAGCATAAGAAAAATTCTTCATCTAGTAGTAACAATAATCATGCTAAATCAAATGTTGTTACTTCTAGTAATTCTCTTGATTCCACTAACAATGTTTCAAGCCAAGTTTCACTTGAGCAAGAAAATAGTTTATTGAAAGGGATTATAGAAAAGGTGTCTACAAGAGCCTTGCGGAAGCAAAAACTTTGAGAAATTGTTACTTAAGCAAGGAAGGCACCGAAGAATCAAGGAATTGGTTTTGAGCGAAAGTTCAACGCCGAGGGTGTTGAATGGGAAGAAGGTCAATATCCCACTCCAAAGTTTGTTTCTCAAAAGGAGAAGTATGATCCTACTTCTTCCAATGTGGAACAAGCTCAAGATGACCTTCCACCACAAGACCACAAGCTAAAAGGCAAGGACAAGCTTCAAGAGGAGATTGATGCATTCATTGAAGCACCCAAGGCCATGGTCAAGTGGGTTCCCAAGGAAACTTCAAGTTCTACTTCAACAAGCTCAACTACTACCCCAAGGATTCCCATCAAGATGATGTGGATCCCGAAGAAGAAGAACTAGAGAGTTCTTGAGGGTGACTCCGCCAACATACTTCACTCACATTCATTTTGGCAAAGAACTTGTGCAATCAACTTCCACATCTTGCACTAGTTCATGGAGTCACAAACCCTCTTGTTGGTAAGTCAAGGGACAAGGTAATCATTGCTTTCATGGACATCATCTATTGTGTACTTCAATCTATGTCCATGGATATCCTTGTTTGTTCCTTGTGGGACTAACCCATGTAGGTATTGAAAGTGCCCGAATCCAAAGGATTGCTCCCAACTCTTGATGATCTTCATCAACATTGAGCATCCACATCTTCAACATCTACATGAAGTCTTCAACGACAACCCAAGGTTAGTTTGACCCTTTAAAAGGGGTTCTCACATCAAGGGGGAGCTTTGCTCTAAAGAATTGAGCTAAAGCATCTTCAAATGATGTGAACACATTAATGCTTTATGTAAAAGTGGTAACCCCACTTGTGCTTAAGCGATGAGTATGACCTATGATCAAATGTTCTCATTTGACTCCTAAGTCAATATACTCATATATAGATGACCTAGTCATCGCCAAATTGTGTGCTAGTTGCTAGAGTTTTGTTTGTGCATGTTTGACACATATTTCATTTGATATCTTATTGTGTGAGCATGTTGGATGCATAATTTTATCCATTCGAGGACATCCATTTGTTGCTTTGGTCTTTTGGATTTTATCTCTTTTGACCAAATGGATGGACAAGAATGCCTAAGTTCCTCCCTAGCTATCTATGCTTTCTTGTCTCAAACTCTATTCATGCTTATATCACAAACTTTGATCAAGTCTTTTTCGGACAGACCGAGTGAGGAGCACTCGGAGCCACCGATCCGTCAAAAGCTTAACTTCCAAAACCTTCTAAGTACTTTCGGTCAAACCAATATACTCAAATCGGACAGACCGAAATCACTTGGATTGATCTAGGTTTTCACCTCGGTGAAACCGAGTTGCAAATCTCGGCGTGACCGATGTGTGTAACTGCTTGCAGTTAACCATCTCGGTGCCACCGAGTTTTCCAACTCGGTCCCACCGACAAACCAGGGTATATATACCGAGGGCAGCGCGTTGATTATTCCTTCAAAACGTCTCGCCCCAAACCCTTATTTGCCGTCGCCGTGGTCTTGGATCGTCTCCGCCGTCGCTTTGCGCCCTCGCCATGGGTCTCCATCGCCGTCAGCGGTCAATCTCAGCGCCGTTGCCGCCGTAGTGAAACTCCACCAAGTTGGGTGAGTTTCATCCCTCTTGTGCTTCAACCTCTGATTCAATGCACGATAGGTTTTGCCTAGTTTCTTGCCATGTTTGAAATCTTCCTATCCAGCAGATTAGTTCTTAGAACGAAATTCGAGTGAAAATTTTAGGGTTAGGTTTCCGCCTAACACATCTCGGTGTGACCGATTCTACATTCTCGGATGACCGATTTGGCCTCTGCCATTGCCTTTGCCTTTTCGGTTCAACCGAGTTGTGCAAATCGGTAAGACCGAAATGAGGACTTAGTGAAACCCTAGTGCTCTCGGCTAGACCGAAACCCATTTCGGTCCAACCGAAAGTGGTGTGAATGGTTACTTTAGGCACTTGGATTCACGAATTTTAGACTCGGTCGACCGAAATGCATTCTCGAAAACTTAAAACTGAAGTTTGAACTCATTCATTTTGCAAAATCTTCTGCAGTTTGTGATAACTCTTCTATTCTCGCCTATACCTACTCTATTCACAGGTTGTCGGTCATATACGATGCAAGTGACAGCGAACAGTCTGAATCACCAGTTGAGATTCGAGAGGCATCACAAGTCCCGAAGCCAGCAGTTTTTCGATGATGGTGAGAGAAGCACCCCAAGTGGTTTGCTGCTGCTGCCACGGGGCGGAAGAAGAGAAATTACGATGAAGAGGATTCTGACTTTGTTGCTGAGGAGGAGATCACTTCCAAACCTAAGAGGAAAGTGGTTGCCAAAGACTATCAAGGGCAACACACCAAGAAAGGCACCAGCAAAGTGAAGAAGTCCACAGTTGCAAAGAAGCTGAGCATGGAAGAAGAAACCTCCAGCAAGGTAAAGAAAACTTCCAAGAGGAAGAGGCTAGTACATGATGAAGCTGATGATGATTCTGATGAGGAAGCACCCCAGCCTCCTCAGAAGCCTAAGTTGATGGGAGATGCCATCAGGGCAGGAGCACCTACCAAATCTAAGCCATCAGCTCCAGCAAAGGCAGCTCAAGCCAAACCTGCTGCCAAGCCAAAGAAAACAGTGAGAAATATTCCTGCCTCAGAGAAGAAGAAGGACAATGTGCCACCAGCTGAGTCAGATGAAGAGGCACATGTATTGCTGAAGCTCAGACAGAAACTGCCAGTTCATAATGATGCTCATCCTCGAGCTGAAAATATGAAGGAAAGGAAGGACAAAGGTCTCAGGCTATGGAGGCAAGTTGATCCATATGCCACCAGGAGAAGGACAGCTGTTGACTCAAGATTCCACACCGAGAGCAACAAGATTTCTATGAGGCAGTGCTCATGGACAAGAAGCCAATTATTCTTGACACGGTATGTTGACTGGGAATACATCGACAGTGAAGAGCACAGAGACTACTTCCCACATGTGCATGAGAGCTTCACTGCATGTGGTGTTGCTGAGTTTGTTGGTCAGAAATTGACAACATGGAATGATGAGATGATCATGCAGTTCTATGCCACAGCACATTTCTATCCAGATGGCAGAATTGTATGGATGGTGAAGGCGTAGATTCTCTTCAACAGTTGAAGAATGGAGAGCACTGCTGAATGCTCCAGTATCAAGAGATGATGATGTAGATGTTTATGGCATTCCAAAGAAAAATCACGAGTCTATGAAGAACATGTACAATGAGGTACCAGACAAGGATGTTGAGATATGGAAGCTTGGATCAGTGTATCATCTTGAGCAGGTCTCCCAACCACTAACACCATTACGAGGCATACTTTGATGCCTAAGTCGAGATCATCGCATGATAAGAGGGTATTCTATCAACATGCTGCATATTCTAGATCGAAGGCACCTTTCAAGGTGATGGACACGATAGTTGAGACTATCAAGAGGACAAACAGAGACGAGAAGAGGTCATGTGGGTTTGCTCCACACATTCAGATGCTCATCAATGCCAAGTTTGGCACGGACACCTACATTGGATAGACCCCACTTGCCACCGCAGCTTTGAACATGAAGATAATGAAGTTGTGATGGTGAGGATGCTCCCACATCTGTTGAAGGACACGCTAAGTCTGAAGCTGCCAAACAAGCTAAAGCTGAGAAGGAAGCGGCAGAAGCAGCAAAGAAAATCCAAGAGCGTTGGAGAACAACTTCTTGAAGCTACCGGAGGATTGAACTCGCTTTGGCCAGCATAGTGCGCCTCTCGGAGAGTCTTGAGAGGATAGTTGAAGACAAGTTCCATGCTCTGGATGTCAAGTGGCAAGTGCAGTCACCGTCAACAAGCTTGAGGCGGACATTGAGGAAGCCAAGAGGGAGAAGGCAGAGCTCATGAAGGAGATGGAAGGTGATTTGGTCCAGATGATTATGAGCAGCCTGCTCGAGTTCCCACAAAGCCCAGATCAGCTGCCATTCGAAAGGATGATCCTGGGCTACTACATCAAGACCTCCACAGCTCCATCGGTTCAGCTCGGCTCCAGTGTCCACTCCTCCAGCTCCACAGACTTGGCGAAGCCTTTGCGGATGCAGCTATCTCCACTCCATCGACCCGCACAGGAGCCGCCAAAGAGTCCCGAGTGGCGCTTAGCTCTATACCTTCGAACTTTTGGTAACTTGTTGCCAAAGGGGAGAAATTGTATAGATCATAGGACTTCGAGAGAGAGTGCTCGCTTTTGCTCTTTCGTTTGCAGTTTTCCTTGAGATACTTTTGAGTTCTTGAGACATTTCGTGTGTTTGATACTCGTTTGCTCTATCTTTGATGAGTGCTTGATCATACTATGCCTTAATGTGTGCTTAATGCTTATCATATTCTATTCATATCTTGTATGATCATTTACTCATGTCTTGGTGATTGGGTGCATGCTATTCATTCTTATCATTTTGTGCGCTCCACCAAGATGTATGTGACATGGAAGAGTGACCCATGATCCTAATCGATTGTGCATTTGCATTCAAACGCAAATCTTAAATAATGCACAAATTTAGGGGAGCTCTTGCTTATCACATACTTCTCAAAGCGACGATATTATTCATTGATTATATCTCTTGTCGAAGCTTTGATCTATATGTTGTCATCAATTACCAAAAAGGGGGAGATTGAAAGTGCAACTAATCCCCGGGTGGTTTTGGTAATTAATAACAACATATATATCATTGAACTAATTGTTTCTTGAGAATATTTCGAAAGTTCAATGATATGGGTATGGCAATGACTGATGATGTGGACCCCTCAAAATGCTAAGGAAAGCATTGGCAAAAGCTCAAGACTCCATTTTTGGTTTAGTGATCCAAGATCACATTGAGTCCATAGGAAAGCCAATACTATTAAAAGGGGATGAGGTTATGATGATGATCTGGTTGCTCAAAGTGCTTAGTGATTTATCTCTCAAACTATCGACAATCTTTCATTCCAACATATACTCATAAGTAATCTCGGTCCCACCGATTCCATAAACTCAGTCACACCGAGATGAACCACCTCACCATATAGCCAAACCCTAGTAATTTGGATTTTCCGATTCCAAACTCGGTCTTACGAAATTGGTGTTGCCAACCTTCAGAACATACGTACTCAAATCGGTGTCACCGAGATGAGAAAGTCGGTCCCACCGAGATTGGCAAACCCTAGACTTTGGAAGAATCGGACTAACCGAGATTGTATTTTCGGTCCCACGAAAATCCCAACGTTCTAAGATTTGAACTTTCGGTCTCACCGAGTTGTCAACTTCGGTCCGACCGAGATTGGTCAAATGTGTGTAACAGTTGGATTTTGTGTGGAGGCTATAAATACCCTCCACCTCCTCTTCATTCATGGAGAGAGCCATCGAAAGAACTACCACTCCTACCTTACATTTACGAGAAGAAAACTACCTACCCTTGTGTTGAGATCAAGTTGCTCCACTCCCACCATATGAAACTTGATTTCTAGTCTTCCCAAGTTGCTTTCCACTCAATCCCTTCTTCCACCACAGCCAAATCGGTGAGGAGAGTTGAGTGTTGGGGAGATTATCATTTGAAGCACAAGAGCAAGGAGTTCATCATCACCAACACCATCTATTACCTTTTGGAGGTGGTGCCTCCTAGATTGGTTAGGTGTCGCTTGGGAGCCTCCATCAAGATGTGGAGTTGAACCAAGAAGTTTGTAAGGGCAAGGAGATCGCCTACTTCGTGAAGATCTACCCCGAGTAAGGCTAGTCCTCCGTGGGCGTAAGCCATGATGGCATAGACAAGGTTGCTTCTTCGTGGACCCTTCGTGGGTGGAGCCCTCCGTGGACTCTCGCAGCCGTTACCCTCCGTGGGTTGAAGTCTCCATCAACGTGGATTGACGATAGCACCACCTATCGGAACCACGAGAAAAATCTCCGTGTCTCCAAACTGCGTTTGCTCTTCTCCACCTCTATTTACTACATGTGCAATTTACTTTCCGCTGCCACTACTCTAGAATTGCATGTGTAGGGTGATACTTGACTTGGTCATCATTGTGAACTTGCTAAAAACTTGTCCTAATCAAAAGGCTAAACTTTTAAATTGTCAAGTAGTCTAATCACCCCCCCTCTAGACATACTTCCGATCCTACATCGGGCAGGAGGACCATGGGTTGAACTTCGGGGTGACTGGCTCCATTGTGTATACGTCCCTGAGTGCATGCTTCCGCTCCCTCTTGGGTATGTGAGTTGCGTATATCATGTTCACCGTCCGCACTTGTGGGGGGAAACCCTTCTGTCCTCTATTGTTCGGCGGCCAGGTCTCTTCCTCGTCATCGCTATGCAGCCCCTTGTCATTGTTTTCGGCAATTAACTTGCCTGCCTGCTTGAATACCCAACAATCCCTGTTGGTGTGATTAGCTGGCTTTTCGGGGGTGCCATGTATCTGGCAAGAGCGGTCGAGTATTCGGTCCAAATTGGACGGACCCGGAGTAGTTCTTTTGAATGGCTTTTTCCGCTGACCGGGTTTAGAGCCTCTTCATCCGGCGTTGACTGTCGTATCCTCAGTGTTATCGCCGTTAACGCGGCATTTGTTTTTGTTGCGACGCGACCTGCCATTGCGCTCCTTGGTATCCGGACTGCCAGAATTTTTGCTGAGGTTGTTACTGCGGGCTAGCCAGCTGTCCTCTCCCGCGCAGAAGCGGGTCATAAGTGATGTGAGGGCTGCCATGGATTTTGGCTTTTCCTATCCTAGGTGCCGGGCAAGCCACTCGCCGCGGATGTTATGTTTGAAGGCTGTGAGGGCCTCTGCATCCGGACAGTCGATGATTTGATTTTTCTTTGTTAAGAACCATGTCCAGAACTGTCTGGCCGATTCGTCTGGCTGCTGAATTATGTGGCTTAGGTCATCAGCGTCTGGTGGTCGCACATATGTGCCCTGGAAGTTGTCAAGGAATGCGGCTTCCAGGTCTTCCCAACACCCAATTGATTCTGCTGGTAAGCTGTTAAGCCAATGTCGAGCTGGTCCTTTAAGCTTGAGTGGGAGATATTTGATGGCGTGAAGATCGTCACCGCGGGCCATGTGGATATGAAGGAGATAGTCTTTGATCCAAACTGCAGGGTTTGTTGTGCCATCGTAGGATTCAATGTTCACGGGTTTAAACCCTTCGGGGATTTGATGATCCATTACTTCATCTGTGAAGCATAGTGGGTGTGCGGCGCCTCTATATTGGGCTATATCACGACGTAGCTCTAGCGAGCTTTGTCTACTGTGTTCGGCCCGGCCGGAGTTGCTGTATCCGGCGCGACGGTCGTCGTCGCGCATCGTGGGGCACCCACGCGATCCATAGATCGATCTTGATTGTCTTGCATTATCCTCCAATATGTCTTGCAAGTCCGGCGCATTCCCCCGTGGCTTCGTACTTTTTGAGCGGTGTCGGGGTACGGTTCTGGTGGAGGGCCTAGAGGCCTCTCTGTCGCGGCCATGAGGTGGTCGGTCAGCCGTATTGTGCGCTAGTGATGCAGGTTTATATGCCTCCTCCTCTAATCGGGGGAGCAACTTGCGTTTGGGGTAGCTTTTGGAGGCGTTCGAGTTCATACTCTTGACCGCAAGGACTTGATCCATCCGTCGGCTAGCGGTGTCTTGATCAGCTCTAAGCTATTGCTGCTTTTTCTTTAGGCTGTTCGCCGTGGCCATTAGCCTGCGTTTGAAACACTCTTGTTCGACGGGATCCTCGGGCACGACGAATTCGTCGTCGTTGAGGCTTGCCTCGTCTCAGGAGTGAGGCAGTAATTATCATCCTCTACCTCTTCGTCTGCCGCTCTCTCATGAGGGCTGGCTTCTCCGTCCTCTGTCTTTGAATCTTCTTTGGAGGGGTTCTCTTCGGCACTCTCTGGGGTGTTATTATCTCCGGTGCCGGAATCCCCATTCTTGCTGTGGCGGGATTTAGAGCGGCGCCGCTGATGCCGGCGCTTGGGCTGTTTCCTGGAGGAGTCTTCCTCCGCTGCTTCCTCGCCATTCCCATCCTTTGGGATATCCACCATATATATGTCGTATGACGAGGTGGTCTTCCAGTGCCCCGTAGGCGCTGGTTCTTGGTCGTCTCTGGCATCGTCGTCCATACCGTCGATGTCTTCGGAGTCGTAGTCTAGCATGTCGGTTAGATTGTCGACAGTGGCTACAAAGTGGGTGGTGGGTGGGCTTTGAATTTCTTCGTCGTCCGCATCCCAACCATCCTGACTGCAATTCGGCCAGGGCTCTCCTGATAGCGAGAGATACTTTAGCGAATTCAGGATGTCACCAAAAGGTGAGTGTTGAAAGATGTCCATGGCGGTGAACTCCATGATCGGCGCCCAATCGGATTCGATTGGAGGGGGCGCAGGAGGTTCGGAGTCCGGCGAGGAGTCCGGCACCTCGAGTCACGCGTCACAAGGACAAGGTCGATGTTGGCTCCATCGCCGTAGGGTAGCAGCCCCGAGGCGGTGTCTAGCCACCATCCTCGATTCTGTCGGCTCCAAATTAGGGTCGGAGCGGACTCATGTGCGACCTCGAGGCAGCTTCCCCGCAGCAGAGCTAAATCATGCCCGTCGAGATAGTGCGGCGGCTTTCGGTGTGGGCTCGAATCCATCGAAGATCAAGTCTCCGCGGATGTCGGCCATGAAGTTTAGACTTCCAAATCGACTGATGGCGGGGCGTAGCTTCGATCTGCTCCGGATGGCCAGCGAATTGGCCCTTGATCTGGCTGCCGAATCTGAAGATCTATCCGGGAGAAAAGTCTCACCTGGACTGCGTCGTTGTTGATGATCGAATGAGCCATCAAGCCTATCGGTGACGACACGAGGAACTCTCAATGAAAGCACCAATGTCGGTGTCAAAACCGGCGGATCTCGGGTAGGGGTCCCAGCGTGCCTCTAGGCGGATGGTAACAGGAGACAAGGGACACGATGTTTTACCTGAGTTCGGGCCCTCTCGATGGAGGTAAAACCCTACTCCTGCTTGATTGATATTGATGATATGGGTAGTACAAGAGTGGATCTACCACGAGATCAAGGAGGCTAAACCCTAGAAGCTAGCCTATGGTATGATTGCTGTTGTGATTGTTGTCCTACGGACTAAAACCCACCGGTTTATATAGACACCGGAGAGGGCTAGGGTTACACAGAGTCGGTTACAATGGTAGGAGATCTACATATCCGTATTGCCAAGCTTGCCTTCCACGCCAAGGAAATTCCCATCCGGACATGGGATTAAGTCTTCAATCTTGTACCTTCATAGTCTTGGAGTCCGGCCGATGATGATAGTTCGGCTATCCGGACACCCCCTAGTCCAGGACTCCCTTAGTACCCCTGAACCGAAAGAACAACCTCAAATCGGTGGGGGTACTTTTGTAACTTACCCCATATTTCGGACAAGCGCGTCTCTAAGCCATGGTTCCCCACTTCCATCACATCCGCCCACCCATTCGTACACCGAGGCCGCGAAAACCCGCGATGAAACCCCACACCTTGCTCCGTCCGCCACCCAGCCGGAGCCTCTTCCCCGACGACGTCGTCCACAGCAACACCTCGACGTCCCTCATCCACCGTACTGGATGAGGATCCTTCATCGATCACATCGTCCCGCCGGTTCAGCCACCCCATCCTCCACCTCCAACGAGCTACCCCAACGTTCCCCTCGTCTTTCGTGCCACCTCCATTCCCACAACGCCGTCTTCACCTGCACCACCGGAAGAGCATCATCATCACCGTTTCCTCGGATGAAGCTGCAGCCTAATCGGCGCCACCAAAGAGGTTGTACACTAATCGCCGCATTTTCTTCTTGATTTGATCTATGGTGCTGCCGGCGCTCGGTCCCGAGCCGACACGGTGCGGCTCCATCCACGGCGGCGTCGCCGGCCACTTCCTCCACGGCGTCGCTCCCTCGGCTGCGACGTCCACATCAGTAGGAGCTGCTGCTGCTTTAGCTCTCGCTCGCGCTGCTGATCTGCTCTTGCTCTCAGTCCCCTGCCTGGTCTGCTCTTTCTATTGCTCTTGCTCTTGCTGCTGCTCTCGCTCTTGCTCTTCCTTGCGATGCTGCTCCGATTTAGCTACACTTTAGTCGACTGAATCGACTTTTGGGTTAGTCGATTTTCAGGGGGTGGGGGGGTTCACCGTTGTGAAGGAAGAACCAGCCGCAGCGGGGAAGGGGGCTCGCCGGAGAGGTACCCCACTATCTATCTTAGGATTCAAGGTGGGGGCGGTGGTCGCCGGCGATGGCGGGCGTTAGGCGAAGGCGATGGGGTGGGGATCGCCACAGAAAAGCTCGACACGGGGCCTAGAGGATGGCGAGGCGGCGGACCGGCGGTGGGGAGTGTTTTGGGGCGGGCGGGCGGTGCACCACCGGACATGAGCGCAGGAGGCTGCTGCTTTGTTTGCTGGTGGTGGCTGGCGGCTCAGGGGGTGGAGGTTGAAGATGAACCGCAGGCCCTTGATTTCATATCCAACGGCTGCAAAATCGACTTACCAGAGATGAAAAAGTTAGTCGACCGACGTGTAGCCTCACCTAGCTAGTGCGTTCAGTTTCAACAGCAAAATTCAGTTTCGACAGCAAAATTTAGTTTGGACAGTTAAGTTCAGTTTCGACAGTTAAGTTCAGTTTCGACGGTTAAATTCAATTTCGACAGTTAAGTTCAGAGATGAGCGGCTGATGTATTTTACATCTAGCATTTTGTGGTTATGTATTTTACGTCATGTATTGGAGATGCTATTAGAATTCCACTTAGGTTAACGTTGTTCGTTGTCTCTCTTGTCCTACTTCAGCCTCGGCGTCGTACAACTCACCGGAGCTGCTCCAACGACGAAACCCTCCATCACAGCGAACAGTACCTCGGGCTCCATCTCCATACGCCTAAGATCTTCTTCCCCTCCTTTGATAGCAAAGTCAGCCGGAGCATCCTCACCGGCCAACCCAATCACGCTGAGATCGACATGGCTTCGCCAAAGAGGTTGTACACTTGTTGCATCTCTTTTTTACTCTACATGTTATATATATTGTCCACTGAGCACACGGATTTGTTCCTTTAGTGTCTCCTTAAAAGAAAAACGTAGGAATTTTAATTTTCACTTGTCCTCCTTTTAAAACTCCTATTCATGAAGCACAAGACTAAGAGATAGTAGCATAATAGCATTATAACCGTACATTTTCTTGTGGTTTGACTTAATCTCACCATGCTTCTTTGCATCTTGTGATCTTCCAATTGTTGTGAATCAAACACCCAGTTAGCGAAAATCACGTGTTTTTAAATTCTCTGCTTTGCACATGCATTCCTATCCTATTCTGTCTATTTCCTATCCTGCATTGTTGAAATCCTCCAATTCAAACGAGCCCTTACAAATTACTTCTCTTACAGATAGTTGTCAAAAAAACCTTGGATGGTTTGTCCCGCTCTGCTTGCGTCGTCCACCCAGCTCACCGCTCCAACGACGAAGGGTCTAGCACAAGAGGGATCCAGCCTCGGATATCTTCGCCGCCTCAGATCTTCTTCCCAACCACTGGCAGCCATGAAAATTGTATTACCATCATCAACCGAGCAGATGACCTCGAGGACTACACGGGTCCGCAAGAGAGGTCGCACTCTTTCGTGTCTGCTTACATTATGCATCGCTTAATATTACATGCTACTTTATCGTCCTGTTCATCGATTAGACTCTGAGTCAGCTCCAAACTAATGGTCAAACTTGAGTTTTTAAATGGTTGTGGGGTACATATCGGGGCTGCTATCAATAGTATCTATCTACTATCTGGTTAATCTCCGGTGTCTACTATGAGTTTAATGTTGGGTGGGAAACAAACAGTAAAGAAGCCATTATTTGTATTTTTTAACTGAATCCATTATCTGCCTGCTATTATTGGTTTTGGGTCTATCCACAGGTTGCTACCATCACTCCGGATTTCTACATGCACTCCTTACATAATCTCACTATGTTTTATTCCTATGCATGACAGTTATTGTAAATAATGGAACTGAACATGTAGAGCAAAAGAGACGAGCCTTCCGTGGCAATAAAATTTCATGCAGACGTCGCTCCATGGTAGGCGCAAAGGCAGACCCCCCCCCCACACATTTAGGATTGTAATCGAGAGGAAGATATCTGTTCTGAGGGGGATTCAGAAGGAGAAGACAACTCCTATTTACCCCCTGAGGTCTTCGCTCTAACTTGGCATGCTAATGTTGGTTATATCATGCATATAGTGTCTTGCATTGCTTACTTTATACATCAAATATGTCATCTGCTTAATTTAGACATCCTTTGTGCGAATGCCATTTGTTTAGTTTATTCATCGTTTATGTGAATTATGCAATGCCATCTTGTTTAGCCGGGCATCATATATGTGAATTTTGCAATGCCATCCTGCTTAGCCAGTCATCTTATATGTAAATTATATCAGGCCATCCTTTTTTTTGTTACATATTACATTTGTCAACAATGTTAGTACATTCAGCTGCTCTTCGTGTGCATCAGCCATTTGACACGGTGATGGTAAATTCTGGAGTAAAAACAAGGTCTTCAGAGCAGACTATGCTATCTGACGAAGCGCATATCTCGCTGGTTACGGATAGCTTCTTAGAGGAGGATTCAGAGACAGATGACCAGTCCTATCCCCGAGGTGTATGCTCTAACTTGGTAGGGTTATGTTACTCATATCGTGCGTATGGTGTCTCGCATTGCTATGTCATTTGATTAGTTTAGACATGTTTTGTGTGAATGCCACCTGTTCAGTGTCTAATTACCATATATGTGAATTATGCATTGCCATCTTGTTGCAAGACATTATATATGTGAATTATACAATGCTATCTTGTTGCAAAGGCATTATATATGTGAATTATGCAATGCCATGCTGTTTAGCCAATCATCATGTATGTGAATTATATCATGCTATCATTTTTTTGTATTACGTGTTCCATTTGTCGACAACGTTTGTATATTCAACTACTCTTCCTGTGCATCAGCCATTTGAAGCGGTGATGGAAGTATCTGGAGTGAAAACAAGGTATTCAGAGCAGACAATGCTACCTGCTGAAGCAGACATCCTGTTAGTTACACAGAGCTCCTCAGAGGAGGACTCAGAGACTGGTGACCAGTCCTATTTCCCCCCTGAGGTCTATGCTCAAACTTGGCAGGGTTATATTACCCATGCCATGCATGTTGTCTTGCATTGCTTAGTTTTTACATCATATATGGATTGCCATCTGCTTACTTGCTTACTATGTAAATCATATATTTGAATTATATCATGCCATCATGTTTACATAGTACATACACATCATCTATATGAATTATGGCATGGCAACCCATTTAATAAAGACATCATATAGTTATATCATCTCATCCTGTTTAGTGTTTACAGTCATCATATTTTGAATTATGGCATTCTATCCGTGAATGTATGTGAATTATGGCATGCCAATCTATTTAATAAACACATTATATAGTTATGTCATGTCATCTTGTTTACATAATCTCATATTTTGAACTATGTCTTTCCATCTTTTTTAGTTAGCCATCATAATGTGAAATTGTGTCATGCTATCCTGTTTAGTTAGCCATCATATATGTGAAATTGTGTCATGCTATCTTGTTTGGTTAGACAACATAAATATGAATTATTTCAAGCCCTCTTTTATTCCCCATTATCCCTTGCACCTGTCTATCATACAATGTCTATACTTTCAATTACTTTTCTTGTTTATCAGCCATTTGAATTGGAGAGCGTGATGGCAGTATCTAAGGGAGTAACAACACGGTCTTCAGAAAAGATAGTGCTACCAGTTGATGCAGATAGAACCACAGTTGTACTTGCCCAAGGACCAGATCCACCACACATAACCCAGACTCTCGCAAATTGTACCCCTACCCAGTTGGACAGAGAACCAGCTACACCCCTTCTAACCCCAACCCTGGCAGAGAGTAACCCCGTTCCAGTTGACATAGCACCGTCTCCACCACAGAGCACCCAAACACGAGCAGTTAGTAAGGGAACTGCAGTGCCCAAAGCACGAGGACCACCACTCTGAATCCCAACTCAATGCTTAAAGGAGAAGAAGATTTGTTCTCAGGTCAGGTTTTGTAGCTATGGTTCATACTCCTTTGCTCTTGCGTTACTGTATTTACTCATACCAACTATTTTCAAATTTGAAGGATGGAATTGAAACTTCAATGGCGCAACAGGTATGTTTTAAACTTGTTTCTTTAACTGGTTTGCTGTTGTAACCTGCTCTATGTTGATTTCAGTTTCAATTGAATAAACAGTTATGTTCTCATGTCATGCACATTACAAGTGTTGTTATTGCTCTATAGTTACCCACACTTATATTCTGTCTATTCTTCTTTGTCTTGAACAAATATTATTTGAACTGTGTCTCTATCTTGATTTGGCAACAAAAACTAGAATGATATAGACCATAAAGTGACCATGGTACATAGATATATGTTTGTTTCATGTTGTTATCCTGTCCACTTTACTACTGAACTCATTTACCAAAATGAGTTTCATATACAACATGGTAAACAAGTGATGTGTCTGCTTGTTTCACTTTTAGAATGCGGACAAAATATTGGAGAACAGTACCGCGTTATCCAATGGTAAAGGAAGTAATGCAGATAAGGTTCAATATAGTGAGACATCCCTGTTGATCTCCAAGAAAGCTGATTAAAACTATCTTGATGACAGTGAGGGAACCCAAAAGTCCTGTCTTGATGTAGTGTTCGAGTTACTGGCCACTACTGCTTGCACAAGCTCTTCGAACTCGCTGCCTGAATCAGTTTGTCTTCTTGAGTCTCAACTTCAAGTTGAAAGACGACCAAATGTGCTACGACAGGAAGCTAAAGGACTGAGGAAGTCCCTGCAGAATTTAGATGCATATTTTCTGGTGCAACAGCAAGCGCTGGAGGATTTAAGCGCCAAACAAGAGTTAATAAGCTTGCTAAGCATCTAGCCAGCATTATGAGTACCCAGGATATTGTTTCTTGAGATCTTCTGAAGTGGTTTCAGTTCTGGATTTGTTTTACTACGATGTTTATTTGCGCTGGTCGCCAACTTTGACAACCAGTGTATATGATATGCTGCTTTGTTCCCTATATTTGCACTGGTGGCGAACTTTGATGCCTAGTGGATGTAATATGTGTAATAGCCGTGATAGCCTAGTGTTAGTTGCTTGCTTATTTATTTCCTTGTTGTCTTGTTTATTTGTTTGCTTGTAGTCATTGCAGTTCTTTTTCCGTGGTTTGCTAGTGGCTGCAATAACCTATTTTTTAAAACTAGGCCACAATAACCATGGGCTAATATTTACTGTAGTGACACTGGGCCTCCTACTGGCCGTAGAAACAAGGGGCCTTCTATGGGTCGTAGAAACAATGGGCCTTCTGCGGGCCGTATCATCAATGGGCCTTATACGGGTCGTATGATCGATTGGCCAAACATGGGCCAAACAGACTGCATTATGGCTGTAAACAGGCTAGAGTTGGAATCGTCCATTCATGGGCCGACCATAATGGGCCATCGTTAATAGGACGTATTTGATGACGCTATGAAAACGGCCCAACGTATTAACGGACCACAAACGGGCCGATTGTAACCATGGGCTGAATTTGGCCCACAAGCAGAAAATGACAGTAACAGGCCATAAGTAAATGAATGCTGGAAATGAGCCCAAGAATAAATGGGCTCTGAGAAGGCCGAAAGATAACATGGGCTGCACAACGGAATAACGGGTCGTTAATGGGTATAAAGTGATACACTGTTCATTACGGGCCAGTTTCACCACGGGCCGTTAATGGGTGTAAAGTGATACACTGTTCATTAAGGGCCAGTTTCACCACGGGCCGTTAATAGGCCAAGAGTTACATAGGGCCTCATATGGGCTGAAAGACGTCATGGGCCATACATGCGCCAGAAGTGAAAACGGGCTGTAATCATATTGGATGGCCTAGATGACGCTACTGGGCCTAATTCGGATAGGGCGTAACGGGCCTTGGGTTAGCGGGTTGTAAATGGGCTATATGCGAACAGGTCGTTAACAGGCTTTCCATGGGCCGGCCTGCCACCTTTTGAACAAGTCAAACGGGCCGGCCTTTTCACAGGAATGGGCCTCTATTGGGCCGTGCCACATGTCGACGTATTGTAGGCGCCTTCCGTCCAATGAGTGGATGACATCTATACCAACGATGAGCCGACACGTGTTTCCTCCAACCAATGATCAATTTACACGTGGAAAATCCCCATTGGACGGGGCTGTTAACGGGTTATCGGATCCAAAACCCGACCCGATAGCTTAACAGCGTTCTGTTACGGTGGATGCCACGTGTCGGTCACCCTTGACGAAAGCACTTCTGTGACGCGCGATTTATCGTCATGGAAGTGGACACTTCCGTGATGATAATTTTGGTAATGTCATGGAACACTTCTCGACAGCACAGGTATGACTATCTTGATTCTGTCATAAAATTGTCATGGATGTACATGCATGACAAAAAAACGCGACCTACTGTGACAAACACGTATCATCACGGAAGTGTATTTTTTTTGTAGTGGAAGGAGGTGCGGTTTGGCTCGTTGGTGACAAGATAATTGAATTGTTGGGTCATTGCTACTTCTTGAGCTTGCATTGGTTTTTCCCTTGAAGAGGAAAGGGTGATGCAACACTATATAGATAAGTATTTCCCTCAGTTAAGAACCAAGGTATCAATCCAGTAGGAGAAACGCACAAGTCCCCAATAGATGCACCTACACAAACAATCAAACACTTGCCCCCAACGCGATAAAGGGGTTTTCAATCCCTTCACGGTCACTTGCAAAGGTGAGATATGATAGAGATAGATAAAACTAAATAAAAGATAAGTAAATATTTTTGGGTTTTTTGGTTTATAGATCTGAAAATAAAAGATTGCAAAATAGTAGATCGAAAACTAATATGATGGAAAATAGACCCAGGGGCCATAGGTTCACTAGAGGCTTCTCTCTTGAAGGCAAATAATACGATGGGTGAACAAATTACTATCGAGCAATTGATAGAAGAGCGCAAATTTATGACGATATCCAAGGCAATGATTATGAACACATGCATCACGCCTGTGTCAAGTAGACCGACTCCTGTCTGCATCTAATACGATTACTTCATGCATCGACCGCTATCCAGCATGCATCTAGAGTATTAAGTTCAAAAAGAATGGAGTAACACCTTAAGTAAGATGACATGATGTAGAGGAATAAACTCAAGCAATATGATGAAAACCCCATCTTTTTATCCTCGATGGCAACAATTCAATACGTGTCTCGCTACCCCTACTTTGACACTGGGTGAAATCACGCAAGATTGAACCCAAAGCTAAGCACCTCTCCCATTGCAAGAAAACCCAATCTAGTTGGCCAAACCAAACCGATAATTCTAAGAGAAATACAAAGATATCAAATCATGCATATAAGAATTTAGAGAAGATTCAAATAATATTCATAGATAAGATGATCATAAACCCACATCAAATCTCGACCAACATACCGCAAAAGAAGATTTCATCGTATATATCTCCAAGAACATCGAGGAGAACATGGTATTGAGAATCAATGAGAGACAAGAAGCCATCTAGCTACTAGCTATGGACCGGTAGGTCTGAGGTAAACTACTCACGCTTCATCGGAAGGGCAATAGGGTTGATGTAGATGCCCTTTGTGATCGAATCCCCCTCCGGCAGGATGCCGGAAAAGGTCCCAAGATGGGATCTCACGGGAACACACAGTTGCGGCAGTGGAAAAGTATTTTTGTTGGCTCCCTTGAGGGTTTTGGAATATATGTGAATATATAGGACGAAGAGGTAGGTCAGGAGAGATCCGAGGGGGACACAAGGTAGGGGGCGCCCTCCACCCTTGTCGCCGCCTCTCGGCTCTTCTGGCTTGGACTCCAAGTCCTCTAGGTGTCTTCTAGTCCAAGAAAAATCATCATGAAGTTTTATTCCGTTTGGACTCCGTTTGGTATTCCTTTTCTGTGAAACTCAAAAACAAGGAAAAACAAAAACTGGCACTAGGCTCTAGGTTAATAAGTTAGTCCCAAAAATAATATAAAATAGCATAATAATGCATATAAAACATCCAAAATAGATAATATAATAGCATGGAATAATCAAAAATTATAGATACGCTGGAGAGGTATCAGCCGTCAGCATCTTCATGAAGGTGCACTGAAATGTGATGATGGCATCAAGCGAAACTCGAAACTTCTCTAAGAAGTCATGTCTTGCCCCACAAGGGATGACCTGAGCAAAACTAAAAGAAGTAACTAGTTAGACAATTTGGGGCAGAACCGTATACATTATATGAAACTAAATAAGAACATGTTCAACTAAAACATATCATCCTAATGAGGAAGTCATTCGAAAGATCTATGCATAACTTCTTATCCTTTTGGCATCTCACTGAAGCACATGCCTCACATGGGGCATCCACTTAGTGCTTTCATCAAGTTGACAAAAATAAGCATACATAACATATATATATAGTGTTGCCCGACCATCTAGATATTAACACATACTTGTAATTAAGCAATTCTATAAAACATGCATAGTTTAAACATAAAGCATGCATAAAGTTAAACAATTCATACAAATAGGTAGCGCTAGCTACCCATCTATCAAGCTAGTGGCCAGAGGGACCGGCCTTGTGGTTGTCCCTAGTGGACCTACGACACTCCTGCTGACCCTCCTCCTGACGCTCCAACGCATCACAGTCTATGGGATCCTCCTCCGCGCTCTTCCTGACTACATACTGAAGTAGCATCATCTTGTTGGTCTCCATGAGTTTCTCATCTCTCGCAAGCTCCTTCACCAATGGGTCGAAGAACTGCATCTCAGCGTGTTTGTTCTCCTTCTCCTCAGCCCTAGTGCATATCCTCATGCCCTCCGACGCGAGGAACTTCACGTACTCACGACACTCGGGGAAGTTCAGAATCTCTTGTTCCTGATAGAACCCAATCGCTTGGCATCATAGGCACGCGCCGCTAACTCTGGGGTGTCCTAGTGGCCAAACTCGTGGACGACATTGTCCTTCCTAATGGTCACATAGTACTTATTCCCCTTCGGTCGCACATCACAAAACTTCAAAGTCATCTGTGATGGTGCATGTATAATTAGTAGTCAATGCTGAAGTAGCCATAAACTGGGATCTAACCTTGAAAGTGAGATATAAAAAGCGATCAGGTTTCATCAATTAGGACAACATCACCAAGGTAGGGCTCGCCTGAAACCAAACCTCGCGGGAAGAACGTAAGGGCATAACTTGGCGCATAGTGGAGGTGCAATGCAACAAACTGTGGATCTGGATGATGTTGTGCCAGTGCTTGCAGACTCCAACGCACGTCAATAGAGTACTTAGTGGAAGCCCCAAAAATATCGGCTCAATGAGGTCTACCGGGAGACGTTTATGATGCATACCTCATTTATTTGCTTCTTTGATTTGGTTTCTTCAGTAACCATAGTGAGTAGCCAATGCTGAAGTACCTGCACTACCAAACCCTTCTTCACACAGGCAAACACACATTTCAATTAATGATAGCTAGATAGATCTGACATTTAAATAATTTTATGGGCAAAGAAAGAGGTGAAATTTATGCATTTATATCTCGCTTTCAAGGTTATTTACCAACCAATGTGCCAAGGAAGATACTGATAGCATCTCAAAATTTCTGCTCTGAAATTGTGACTAAAAATACTTGCTTCTCCAGGCTAAAAAAAGTCAATAATCTCTAGTTATCCAAAGTGAACCCATGGTTAAAAAACATCCCATGTATGAAAACACAGATTACTGTCAAATCAAACGAACACGTGTGCGCCGTCCCACCGACGTGATCTGTCAGATCGGCGGCAGTCACATATGGAGGTCGCCCTGGCTGCTGGTGATGAAGGCCAAGCCTCCCTTGACGAGGGCGCCGTTTTGTCACCAGGCCATGAAAAAGGGTATCTTTCTGAAATATTTTCAAATTCGGTTCATTTTGTGTTGTAGTTTCTGAAAAGGATCAATTTTGTCGTTTTTCACTTGGCAGTGTGGGCCATATGGAACCTGTAGCTACAGAAGACATGGATCGGCGACCAGAGAAAGTTCCCTAAAAAAGCAACCAGAGAAAGGATCGAACTGACTTTAGGTCTTCTTCTTCCTTGGGTCCTCTCGATTGTGCCGTACGAGTATCCATCTCTTTCCATCCTTGATTCTCTTCTCTGAATTGTGGGTGGCCTCACCAAAATTTGACACGACCAAACAACCCCTATATCTGGATTGGTGTTGATTCGGTATCGACTGTTGTGTCTTCGGCCTAATTAGCAAAACGCTACTACCATTCTCCGTTACACACGAGTAAACTTTTCTACAGTACTGTTAAAAAATTATAGAACTTTGGTTAAATATTAATTATGTACCTTTAAAAGAAGAAACAATTCCACGATTCATTATTTTCTGGAGGAAATGGCAAAGCTTGTCATTTTTCATTGATCTCAGGGGTAGAATTTTTTTTGACGAAAAAGCAGCAGGGTGCTGATTTTCATTGATGAAGGAGAATACACTAGGATGGCAATGGGTAGGGTATGCGCGGGTAGAGCAATACTATACCCATACCCGTGTAGTCAATGGGTACAAAATTCTACCCATCCTTACTAATTAGTACAGGTGCAAAAAAACGAGAACAAGAAACAGAGCAGGGCACCGGAGACCCTGCCTACAAACACCGGCCTAGCACCATCCATTCATAGAATAAACTGCATCACATCCATCTATATCTGGGCATATCTCGGGCCGGGCCTAAAAAAGCCCGGTGCTAAAAACCCAGGCCCAAGCCCGGTCCGGTCCGGTAATCAAGCTTACTAATTCCGGCCCGAGCCCGAGAAAGCCTGACACGGCCCGGTCGGACCGAGCTCGAGAAAGCCCGACACAGCCCGGCCCGGCTACGGCTAAAATCTTATTTTTTTTGCAGGCCCGAGGCTCGATGGCACACTCGGGCTCAGCCCGGCCCGGGATTTTCGGACCGGGCTGCCCATGGCCAGGTCTACGGGGCTGTTTGGTTTAGAGCCGTGACTTGTCCGACCAAAAAAATGGTCGTTGACTAGCTGGTGGTGGTGTTTGGATTGGATCCAAATAATTGGCATGCCAGCCCCGCCTCAGCCTTCCCTCCTTCTTTTGCGCCAATTAGTTGGCAGAATCGCGGGCGAGGGAATCGTTTGCCATTTTTGTGGCTAGCCAACAGCGCCAACGATTTGGCAGGGCTGAGAAGGGCACAAATCAAACAGCCCCTACATCCATCAGACTGCCTATCATCCATGAATAGTACATGTAGTGTCGGCTATGTAGTAGTTTTGCACTAGTAATCAGGGTGGTTCAAAGAAATCACTCATTGCAGCCAGTCCCGCCTGTAGCCAGGTTCTCACCTCGTCAATGATTCTCCCATGAACGTGTGCAACAGAGCTGAATTTAGCGTTGAACGTCCTGTCGTTCCGTTCCTTCCAAAGGTACCAAGAAACAAGCAGGCAGTCAGCCTTCTCGGTGGCTCTGGAGATCGGCCGTCAGAACCGAGAGCTTAGGCTGCCTGCCATGGACATGTCCAGGTCAGAGAAAGGCCTCCCCAAGTAGAAGGCTGTTTTTCCCAAACTTGTTGGGAGAAGGGGTAACCAGCGATGAGATGTAAGGCCGTCTCAAGTCCGGTGTGGCAGAGAGAGCAAATGGGATTCTTCCTGGTAGTGCAATGAGCTTACATGTCCAGCCACGGAGTCTCTTGGCCAGTGCGTCAAGGATTGGTTGTAGATCTTCTCTTCTTAGCCTTGCATCAGACAACGCCAAGACGAGGTAGGTGATGATGGATTATGGATGGGCTTAGGCCCATATACGACACTAATCCCTGGTTAATCTTGAGGCCCGTGTGTGAGATGGCAGGTGGTGGGAAGTTTAGTCCCACCTTGCTAGTTGAGGAGAGTTGAGACCCTTTTATAAGGGCTGCTCTACCACTTGCCATTGGGAGCTTGGGAAGAGGAGTGGTACACGCGCGCTCCTCCTCCGCCGCCGCCCGCCACGACGCCCCCCCGCGCGCGCGTCCCACGACTTCCTACCTGACGGCCTATATAAGAAGGCTCTGCCCAGTGGAGTGACCTAATTCGGTTCACTCACTCCCTCTCGCGTAACCTAGCCTTCCGGTGATCCCATCACGACGAATGCGTGCACGATTGGTCGGGAGAGGAGGTGCCTCCGGAACCCTGCCGTTCGAGATCCTGCCCGGGAGAACGGCAATAAGGTTTTTGGGGAGCGTCTCGGCGCAACTGCTCCCGATCCATCCCCAGCACCGTCAGCCTCTGCTTCCACTACTTCCCCTGCATCAACGCCATGGCCGCCGCTGCCGCCGCCAAGAAGAAGGCTATGGACGAAGCCGAGGTTGCTACTGTCGCCGCCGCGTTGGCCTGGCCAACCAGAGGGTATGAT
Source organism: Aegilops speltoides (assembly GCA_021437245.1). Lineage (NCBI taxonomy): Eukaryota > Viridiplantae > Streptophyta > Magnoliopsida > Poales > Poaceae > Aegilops > Aegilops speltoides. The sequence goes on along the minus strand of CM038145.1, from coordinate 341,295,976 downwards.
CTGTTCATCCCTCATTTACTCGTGCTTGTGGTAGTTGTATATGTGCTACTCATAGATGGTTTGCTTCTATGTTCTGTATGTGCTAGTATGCCTAGGAATCGGTATGAGATGCATACCGTATTTGCCATGCTTACTGTTTACTCGTGGATTGGTCTAATCGGAAAAGTGCTAATATTTCCAACAATCCAAAAACCTTATTTTAGGCACTTTTCGATTCAAGGCTTTGCTGCGACACTGAAATCGGAAAAGTTTATTGGGGCGCATTTTAAACGTTGGCAGACAAGGACCACCTTGTGGCTCACAGCAATGAACGTGTTCTGTGTTGGTGTTGTGTCTCCCAACGATTGTTCCTGAACAGGAAAAGGCGTTTAGGGAGGCAACCACCATCTTTGTGGGAGACATTCTTACTGTGATCGGAGACAAGTTGGTTGACGCATATCTCCATATGCGTGTTGCCAAAAACTTGTGGGATGCGCTTGAAGCTATGTTCGGCGCAACCGATGCTGGGAGCGAACTGTATGCCATGGAACAGTTCCATGATTACAAGATGGTTGATAACCGTTCTGTATTGGACCAGGCTCATGAGATACAGTGCATCGGTAAGGAGTTGGAGCTCCTGAAGTGTGAGTTACCGGACAAGTTTGTCGCAGGTTGCATTATTGCAAAACTCCCTCCTGGATGGAGGAACTTTGCTACTTCTCTCAAGCACTTGAGACCTGAATTCTCTGTTGAGGATGTCATCGGTCATCTCAGTGTTGAGCAGAACTCGAGAGAAAAGGACTCACACGTGAAAGGGGCAGAGGGTTCTTCTAGTGCCAATGCGGTGCAGAAGAACTTCCACAAGTTCAAGGGAAAGAACTTTGTCCAGCAGAATACTACCATTAAGAAGAAGGGTAAGAAGAAAGACAAAAAGAGAGATGGCTGCTTTACTTGTGGTTCAGAGGAACACTGGGCAAACAAGTTCCCAAACAAGTACAAGAAGTCACGACATGACTCCAAGTTTGTCAATGTCACTCTGAGCAACAATGATGCGGCATCTGGGTATGGTAATATATTTACCATACTTTCTTCCCTGATATCAAAGGATGAGGCTCTACACTACTTTAAAGTCTATCAGGCTGAAGTTGAGAACCAACTTGAGAAGAAAATAAAACGAGTCCGGTCTGATTGTGGTGGAGAGTACTTTTATAATGAGTTTGATTTGTTCTATGCGGAACATGATATTATTCATGAGAGGACGCCTCCCTACTCACCCCAGTCAAACGGGGTTGCCGAACGGAAAAACCGTGCTCTAACTGATTTGGTTAACGCCATGTTAGATACATCGGGTTTATCCAAGGCATGGTGGGGGGAGGCTGTATTGACATTATGTCATGTCCGGAATAAAGTTCCCACAAAGGAAAATGAAACTACTTCCTATGAACAATGGGAAAAGAAAAAAACTACACTCTCTTACTTACGCACTTGGGGCTGCTTGGCGAAAGTCAACGTGCCGATAACCAAAAAGCGCAAGTTGGGACCAAAGACTGTGGGTTGCGTTTTTCTTGGCTATGCCAAGCATAGCGTTGGATATAGATTTCTAGTGGTGAATTCTGACATACACGACGTGAAGGTCGGTATGACCATGGAGTCTAGGGATGCTACATTCTTTGAGGACATTTTCCCCATGAGAGATATGCAAAGCACTTCTAGACTGGAATCTGATGAGACTCCTGAACCTGCCATTCCGATGGAATATTATGAACATAAAAGTGATGAGAGTTCCACGAAGGATGACGAGGAAGCTCCTATTAGGAGCAAGAGACAAAGGACTGCAAAGTCCTTTGGTGATGATTTCCTCGTGTACCTCGTGGATGATGACACTCCCAGTTCCATTTCAGAAGCTTATGCATCTCCGGATGCTGACTACTGGAAGGATGCGGTTCATAGCGAGATGGATTACATCTTGGCTAATGGGACATGGGAGATCACTGATCGTCCTTATGGTTGTAAACCATTGGGATGTAAGTGGGTGTTCAAGAAGAAGCTTAGGCCCGATGGTTCTGTTGAGAAGTACAAGGCTATGCTTGTGGCAAGGGTTATACCCAGAAAGAAGAAGAGGATTTCTTCGACACTTACTCACCTGTGGCTAGACTGACAACCATTCGAGTGTTACTCGCTTTGGCTGCCTCGCATGGTCTCCTCGTTCATCAGATGGACGTTAAGATGGCTTTCCTTAACGGAGAGCTAGACGAGGAAATTTGCATGCAACAGCCAGATGGCTTTGTAGTGAATGGTCAGGAAAGAAAGGTGTGCAAGCTAGTGAAATCCTTGTATGGCCTGAAACAAGTGCCTAAGCAATGGCATGAGAAGTTCAACACTACTCTGACATCTATTGGCTTTGTTGTTAACGAAGCTGACAAATGTGTGTACTATCGCTATGGTGGGGGCAAAGGAGTTATACTCTGTCTGTATGTTGATGACATACTGATATTTGGGACCCACCTCAAAGTCATTGAGGAGGTCAAGGCTTTTCTATCTCATAACTTTGAGATGAAAGACCTGGCTGTGGCTGATGTTATCTTGAACATCAAGCTACTGAGAAACCCTGAGGGTGAAATTACACTTTTGAAATCCCACTATGTTGAGAAGATTTTGAGCCGTTTTGGATATTCGGACTGCAAACCTTCTGCAACACCATATGATCCTAGCGTGCAGATTCGAAAGTTCGAAGGCACGGCTATAGATCAATTGAGATATTCTCAAGTGGTTGGTTCACTCATGTACCTAGCGTGTGCTACCCGTCCTAACATCTCATTTGCTATGTGCAAACTAAGCCGGTTTGTTTCCAATCCGGGAGATGTGCATTGGCATGCTGTTGAGCGAGTGATGCGTTACTTGCAAGGTACTGCGAACTATGGGATTCACTATTCTGGGTACCCGACGGTACTTGAGGGGTATAGTGATTCAAATTGGATATCTGATGCTGATGAGATGGAAGCCACAAGTGTACATGTCTTCACACTCGGTGGTGGTGCTGTTTCCTGGAAGTCTTGCAAGCAGACGATCTTAACCAGATTGACTATGGAAGCAGAACTCACAGCATTAGACACATCATGCGTCGAAGCAGAATGGCTTCGAGAGCTTTTGATGGATTTGCCGGTGGTTGATAAACCAGTGTCGGCTGTCCTTATGAACTGTGACAATCAAACGGTGATTGCCAAGGCTAAGAGTTCAAAGGATAACATGAAATCCACAAAGCACATAAGAAGAAGATTGAAATCTGTCAGAAAATCAAGAAACTCCGGAGTAATAGTGTTGGATTATATCCAGATGGCTAAGAATCTAGCAGACCCTTTTACTAAAGGGCTATCACGGATTGTGATAGAAAATGCATCGAGGGAGATGGGTATGAGACCCACGTAAGTTGCCATGGGGTAACCCAACCTATGTGATCGGAGATCCCGTGAATTAGGACCTAGGAAAACAATCCAGTGGTCAACTGAGGAGAGTATCCTTAATAAACCCACTCCGTTGGAGATGCAGTACTACACTCAATTCTGTAAGGCAGGCTGAGTTTTGTCTTAATGTGTTCCAAAGCTTGTGTAAGCAAGATGCTAACCTATAGAGCATTCTTTGGAGGAACACACCTATGTGAGCCCGACTGCTAGTCACAGTCTATGAGATTGGGTGATCTCTAGGAAGCTCATGAGAAGGTACGGAGTATGACTAATAAGCTCCACCCGTGGGGTTTAGCCTTCGGCAGCCACGTATCAGCTGACAAATAGGCAAAACTTCTGCACGCCAAACTGACAATTCAAGGCATAGTCCATTGTTCAGTTGTGAAGAAATCTAATCCTGTTGCTCTAGGTGGAAGTTCAACTTAACAGTCTCCACTGAAATTTCTGATACATCAAACATTGTTTGGAACAGTTGACAAACTTATGTGCCTCAAGATCTGGTGGGGGATTGATGGATTATGGATGGGCTTAGGCCCACATAAGACACTAATCCCTAGTTAATCTTGAGGCCCATGTGTGAGATGGTAGGTGGTGGGAAGTTTAGTCCCACCTTGCTAGTTGAGGAGAGTTGAGACCCCTTTATAAGGGCTGCTCTACCACTTGCCATTGGGAGCTTGGGAAGAGGAGTGGTACACGCGCGCTCCTCCTCCTCCTCCGCCGCTCGCCTCGCCTCGCCTCGCCTCGCCTCGCCTCGTCACGACGCGCTTGCGTTGCCGGGATTCGTCAACTCCCTTGTCGGGGAGTGCGTCGACTCGGTCGTGGGCTTCCGCCCAGGCCCACAACTTCCTACCCGACGGCCTATATAAGAAGGCTCTGCCCAGTGGAGTGACCTAGTTCGGTTCAATCACTCCCTCTCGCGTAACCTAGCTGCCATCTACTGTTCCTTGCTCTGTGCTGCTTCCGGCGATCCCATCCCGACGACCGCGTGCACGGTTGGTCGGGAGAGCAGGTGCCTCCGGAACCCTGCCATTCGAGATCCTGCCCGGGAGAACAGCAATAAGGTTTTTGGGGAGCGTCTCGGCGCGACTGCTCCCAATCCGTCCCCAGCTCCGTCAGCCTCTGCTTCCACTACTTCCCCTGCATCAACACCATGGCCGACGACGCCGCCGCCAAGAAGAAGGCCATGGACGAAGCCGAGGCTGCTGCCGCCGCCGCCGCGTTGGCCTGGTCAACCGGAGGGTATGATCTGTTCATCCCTCATTTACTCGTGCTTGTGCTAGCCGTATATGTGCTGCTAATAGATGGTTTGCTTCTATGTCTGTACGTGCTAGTATGCCTAGAAATCGGTATGAGATGCATACCGTATTTGCCATGCTTACTGCTTACTCGTGGATTAGTCTAATCGAAAAAGTGCTAATATTTCCAACAGGTGATTGGTAAGGTTTTCATTTTGTTGGGCATGCTGTTTCCTCTAAGCCAACAGGGCCGTCTCGTGGTTGTGGCAGCATTTGATCGGAGTCGCTGCAATCTTTGCTCCAGTTGGTCCGCAGCCCCGAGATGGAGTGGAACAACTCCAGAAGAGTGACAACGGCATCGGCATGCATCTCAGTCCGGGATGGGCTGATGAAGAGCACAACGTCATCGGCGTATATTGAAACTCGGGAAGGCATGATGATTCGACCGATTTGCTGAAACACTTGGCTGCGGCAGGCCGCTTCCAAGAGGGCCGCCAGGGAGTCCATGACGAGGACCAAGAAAGAGTAGGGGCGATGACTAATGCAAATCTTGTTTGGTGGATCAAGTGGCCAGGAGACCGGCGACCCAATTTATCCATCGGATTCCAAACCCTCTTGCGCGCATCAGATCAAGCAATAACTCCCAGGAAACACTGCCAAATGCCTTGGCAATATCGACCCATCTTCAGGAGAATGGCCGGCGTCTTTCTCGCTTTGATTTCAGGGTTTTGATCGTGGCCTGGACATACATAAAGTTGTCGAGGATGGATCTTCCTTTTTTGTGAATGCGCTTTGGCAGGGGGAGATTAAACCATTCATGATAGGTTGCAGCCTCCTTGCCATCAATTTGGCGACGCTGTGGATCAGGCTAACAGGCCTGAAGTCAGTGAGCTGCGTTGCGCCCTCGTGTTTCGGGATCAAGATCATGGTCGCTGTGTTCAGGGCGTGCAAATTGGAGGCGTCGCAGTTCACAAATTAACAAACAACGCTAACTGCACAAAACAGTAATGAATATTTACAAATTTAGCCACTTGCTTAGAACTCTGACCGGAATTACACCACAATTCACATTTCCGGCATGATCATGTTCTAAAGATACATAAGATACTTATAATATACCTTGGTACTCTATTGGCCCATGACCCCAAAAGGCAAACGCAGAATTGTAACAGAGATTCAGAATACAGGGCTGCCAGCAACCCAGTGTCAGGAACCTGGTTTGGATCTTCTGATCAAAGGTCTTTCAGAATGCAAATTCTTCAGTGTCTCAAACAGACAAATATTTTTAACCAGGTCCAAGTGCAATAAATTGAAATGGAGAAAACATAACGGTGGTACTGCAGAAATAACTGCTCTACATGAGAAAGAACTAAGAAGTCCGTCGGCGGTTAAAAGAAGCAAGAGTTGAATAACAGACTTAGTAGGCTGAGAAGAATGACGATAAGCTCTCAAGTATCAAGTCTTCGCGTCATCGCCCTCGCTGTGATTCTGAGAAGAAATGCCAGCATTTGAACTCAAAGCACCAATCTGAAACATGAGTAAGGTTCAAACACAAGACAATGGTACTTTCATCACACATCAGGGAAAAGTCTAGAATTCCCATTACAGGAAAAGATAACAGCATGTTTTCAGCTCCTTTAAAAAGAAAAGGTGCACAGACAGCATAATAATCATGTCGCCAAATTTTGAACTCGAAGCTCAAACGAGAAAACGGGAAATGGAAAATTTAACATTTACCAATCAATCCATGCTTCCTACTCTGAATGTTCCTCAAGTCTTGTATGTTAATTTGTCTGCTATATAAAGCTGTACAATGTAGAACAACTTTAAGTACCTCTTACATTACTTGACAGCAACCAAAGTAACTTTTAGTTCCAAACACAGCTGCACAGCTATGCTCAATTAACCATTATTCACTAAGTCTGCCAGCAAATGTATAAGAATGGGACTGAAAGCAATACCATGCCATTAAAAGACGATAAAACTTGGCAGAACCTATATCTATGTCTGTAAGTCTGAAAATACAAGTTAAGAAAGGAATCAACACGTAAAGTGTTTTGCAACCAACCCAGTTCCCAAATTTAGGGCACTTACACAAACCTTGATGAAAAAAAAATTTCTTACTGATGCAAAATTTGTTGATTGTGGGGTACGGGCTACCTACCTAACAAATCAATGAACACGACAACTAGACAACTTGCACACTTAGCAAAAAGAACTAAAGTACAGGTATGCATAAATTGAAATATGGGATGGAAAATAATTGCATCATTACAAGGGGGGTCATTCATTTGTATGACATGAGATAATCCAATTACTTTGCTTATATTTCATAAGAAACTATTTCTTTTATTCCGGAAGAGACTAAAACAGATATTGGAGACAAGAACTAGCGAGCTATAGCAGAAAGGTAAAACATGAAAAAATTAGATCAAATGCAAACTTTTACCTGGTCATCTACAGCACTATCAATCATGTCAAAGATACTATTTGTTGTCTGCATCATAGCCTGTAGACAAGTTTAACTTTATTCATTTGACATGTTTCAACAAAAAGTCGTCAATGATCTGGCTTGTAAATTTAAAACACTATACCTTTATAATAGTCTTACTATTATTAATACGAGTAATTAAATTGTCCTGATCCAGCTTCTGTGGCACACAATTAAGATGCCGGAGGGGTCTTGTCTGCTGGAGTCTCATGCAAGGCATGTGTTACAACAACGATAATGGTGCACTCAAACATTCATATGCCTTCTGCTTTTCAAATGATTAATGTCTATTCAAATTTAAATGTGAAAATAAAGGTATGCTGACGTCCATTTAGGTAAAGAATTACCTGGTCTGGAAAGTTTGGAAATATTTGATTGATTTTCATGCCTATTTCCAGTCGAATCGCATCATCCAATATATGTTGCAGTATCTCATTGAACCATGTGCCATTTTGTTGTGCACATGCCTGCCAAATAATGAATTTCCGTTAAATTTCTGCAACTCGGCTATTGTTAAAATTTCCAGAATAATGAATGTCTGCTAAACTCAATTTGAATGCAGTCGACATACAATTCCATTAAGCTCAACTTGGTGAATGACACTGCACAATTTTTCATTCTCAGAGAGCCCACGCTCCCACGCCTCCCACTTGTTCAATTCCCAGCCTTCCCGCTGTTTTGGCCTACACACAATTTTAGCATTCTTGTATACATCTAAACGTACAAGTGACTTCACACAGTTGTGAGATTGCAAGTTGTGCCTGCAGGGACTGAAATCTAACAGCTTCACCATCTTACTTGAATCAATCTCGAAGTTCTCACCAAGCAACTCGTACGAACATACGTTATTGCGGCCACGTTGTGTGAGGATCCTATCCCTGTGAACAAAACGTGGACCCAGAATATAATCTGGTGGGTACTTAATGTTGTACTTCTGGTTCCACCTTTGCTCTACCATGTTGTCAAGTGCCCAGATCTGCAGCTCACCGACAAGAGTTCTGGCATCATAACGACTAGTTTGAGCAGTCACTATACATATTTTCCCATCTATATCTCTGATCAAGAACTTACGAGAACCATAGTAATCATGATCTTCGCGTGCTGCTGGCAGTTGTATCATTGCAAAACTTTCTTCCCTGATATCAAAGGACATAACTGCATGCTGCCAGCTAGCTGACATATCTTCAGTTAACCAATACATTTTTCCATCAACATTGACAACTCCAGAGTTTCTCACACTGATCAAGCTAAGAGCTTCTGGAGTTCGGATATCTTTCCATTTCTCATCACCAAGCGTGTAAACTTGAATGATGTTGAACCTGTCTTTATTATGGGGGCGACCATTAATGCAATCACCAAGGAAGTGTGTAATCTTGTATTCTTTTGTCACGGGGTGAAATCCAAAGCTATAGAAACAGAAATGATCACCTTTCAGATTCTTCACAGGTTTCCCAAGATGTAGACATTCACCAGTTGCAAGGTTAGCTATCTTGATCGTTGATGTCTTTGTGTATAAGCCAAGAAGGCCATTGCATGAACCAAAAAGAAAATCATCAGGCCCAATCACTGGCACTGTATATGTCGATGGCGACCAGGCTTCGTCAATTAGGACAGCATCACTAGGGTAGTACTTGCCTGAAACCAAACCTGACGGGAAGAACAGAAGGGCATAACTTGGCGCACACTGGAGGTGCAATGCAACAAACTGTGGATCCCGGATGATGTTGTGCCAGTGCTTGCAGACTCCGACGCACGTCAACAGAGTGCTCACTGGAAGCCTCAAAAACACCCGCTCAATGAGGTCCCCTGGGAGGTGGTTTATGATGCATTTCTCATTTATTTGCTTCATTGATTTGGTTTCTTCAGTGACCACAGTGAGCACCCAATGCCGAAGCAGCTGAAATACCAAATCCTTCTGCGAACACACATTACAATTAATGATAGCTACATAGAAACTGACATTTAAGTAATTCCATGGGCAAAGAAAGAAGTTAACATTTATGCGTTTTTTTTTTTAATTTTTTGTCTCGCTTTCAAGGTAATTTACCAACCAATGTGCAGGAATATATTGACAGCATCTCCAAATTTCTGCTCCGAAATTTTGACTACTCCAGGCTAAAAAAAAGTAACAATCTATAGTTACCCAAAAAGTGAACCCACGGTCAAAAACAAATCTCTCATGTACCAAAAATGCAGGCTACTGTCAAATCCAAGGAACACTCGTGCGCGCCGTCCCTCCGGCGCCTCAATCCCTCAATTACAGCAAGTAACTGCAAACCCTAGACGCCATCGGGCGCGATTACAGCAGGTAGTCAGTACCTCAACCACGGCAAGTAACCACAAACCCTAGCCGGCGTTACAGATGGAGGAGCGCGGACAAGAAGGAAATCGGGGGAGAAAGCATTCCGCGAGCAAAAGGGGGCATCGAGGACTCACGAGCGCGATTCGGATCAGACGAGCTCCGCCGTCGCCGCCATGGGATTGGGATGGGAGGGCTCTCCGCTTGACGGTGAAACGATTTCCCGCGGCTTCCCCCTCGTCGGCTGGCTCTTCGACCCCTTCTGCCGGCTCCGGGGTTTCGCCCAATAGGAACAAGTTCTATTTTTTTTAGCGTGGCCGAAGAGAGGAACGAGTGTTTTTATGCTGCGCAGGCCAGGTTCGGCCCAATTAGCCCAACACTGTCCATTGGACTCAGGTAAAATTCTGTGTTCTTGGCGATGGATCTCAATCTCAACTCTATATGCGTGGCTTCGGATTGGGCTGCCGTTGTTTCCATGATATGCTCGGATGTTCCTTGCCAGTTCGTCTCGGTTTTGAGTGAGATAAACCATAGGGCTAGATCTTTTCCTAATATCCATTTTATTCATGCGAATAGGAAGCATAATTTTGAAGCGCATGCTCTTGCAAAAGCTCCGGTTTCTTTGTCTCTCGGGCGCCACCTGCGGCTTGTTAACACGTCCGACATCATCTGTATCCCTATGAACATCCAGATTTAATAAAGATTACAGATGCTCAAAAAATAAAAAGGTAAAATTCTGTGTTCGGATCTTTTTTTTTCAAAAACAAAAAACTTTGGCGGATCTAAAAGTTCAAGGTTGTCCTGTTTTCTGGACAAAGCTTTGCCATTTTCCATTGATATATCATGGGTAGAATTTGCGCAATTCACTACACGAGTGAACAGAAAAGCTTACTGCACAAAATACTAATTTTTTTTGCGGGGGCACAAAATCCTTATTAGTTTACAATATGTTACAATAACCAGTAGCTTAAATCTCCACCGAGAATTACACCATAATTCATTCATGTTTCAGAAATAATCATGTTCGAAAGTTTGTACTACAAAATACTCCCTTTGTTCCTAAATATTTGTCTTTTTAGGATTTTAAATGGACTACCACGTACTCATTTTGCTTCGCATGTAGTCATCTATTGAAATCTCTAGAAAGACAAATATTTAGAAACGGATGGAGTACATATCTCTTACCTACGCCTACACTGGACCATGACCACAGAAGGCCAACGCAGAGTCGTAATCAGAAATTCAGGAACCTGGTGGAGGGAGAGGCCAGTGCGGCGCGCGAACAATGGCCGCCCCCGCGTACACGTCCAACGGGACGAGCGTCTCCTTGTACAGGTACGACTGCGTCTCGTAGTACCTGTACGGCCTCAGGTTCAGCAGCCTCACCTCCCCGCCGTCCTCGCCCCCGCCCCGCAGGTCCCGGCAGAACGCGTCGCCGTCGCGGCCGTGCAGCAGGACCTTCCCCCCGCGGACGAAGCACGGCTGCGGGACGCACCGCGGCGCCGACGGCGACAGGTCGACGCTGTACCTCAGCGACCACCGGTCCTCGCCCCGGCTCTCGAGCGTCCAGACGTCCATCCTCCCGAAGACCTCGGCGTTGTAGCGGCGCCACCGGGGAGCGCTGCTGCTGAAAGGGGCGGTCACCAGGCACGCCTTCTTCCCCACCTCCGTCACGTAGTAGGACAGCGCGGGAGCGTCGCAGGGGACGCCCGTCGCCCCGCCGCACGCTCTCAGCGGCGGAGGCCTCAACGTCACAAAGGTTTCCTCCTTGAGATCAAACGCCATGACCGCCACACCGCAGCACGCCCCTTCTTCCTCCGATATCCAGTACATCGCGCCGTCCACGTTGACGACGCCGAGGTTCACCAGGCAGCTCTCCCTCGGCGCCCTGACGTCCCTCCACCCGTCCTCGCCGAGGGTGTACACCTGGATGGCGTCGAAGCGGAACGGCTGCCCCGACGACCGGCCGGGCCGGGGCTCGCGGAGGAAGTAGACGAGCTTGTACTCCCCCGTCGCCGGGTGGAACCCGAAGCTGTAGAGGTAGTACAGATCGCGGGGCGATCTCCCGTCGGGCTTCGAGAGGTGCAGGCACTGGCCGGTCGCGGGGTTGACGATCTTCAGCGTGTACTTCCGGTAGAAGCAGAGCAGGCCGTTGCAGGACGCGAAGAGGTGGTCGTCCGGGTCCATGGACGACGCCGCCCACGTTGACACGGACCATTTCTCGTCGAAGAGCTTCACTCGGCCAGGCATGGCGGTCTTGAGGCTCGCCGAGGCGTCCAGCCTAGGCAGGAAAAGGAGGAGGTGCTCCGGTGCACGATTAGCATGATCCATGATGAAGCAGGGGTCGCTGATCACGCCGCGCCATTGGTGGCACGTCCGGCGGAGTCTCTGCAGAGTGCTGACCGGAAGCCGGAGAAGTATCTCGTGCAGGACGTCCGGTGTGAGGCGGCTGATGCTTGCCAACTGATTTTTGGTTGCCTGCTCTTGCTCTGCATCGTTTGCGTCACTGGCCATTTCCGAGCACCTTTTTTCCCCTGTGAAAGTTGCGCCTCACAAGTCCTGTAATATGCCATAAAATTGGAAGCTTTCAGAAACGGAAGGTGCTAGTATATCTATAATCGTTGAAGATGGATTCAGTTCTAGGATCATACGAATCACTTCGAACTTTTGACAGAAACAGCCCATTTTTCTATGGGAACATCTTACCCGATCCAAGAGGGCGAAAACGTACAAAGTTGGGTCATCTATTTTGGAACGAGAGTATACGTTAAAGACAGATGATTGCTTGTACTAGTATTAGTTAACACACCATCCCCGCCTATATAAATTACTATTGAACATTTTAAGGCGTTGGATTTTCATTCTGCCAAACAAATAGTACTATTTGGTTATGCTGACTAAGTTTTCAGTATATTTGTGCTTCAAGAACAGAATTCCTTCCAAGAGAATCGGCTTTGCTTTGGTCGTATACCCTCGGAAAAGAAGGTACTCTACTATTTTCAGTCACTGGTCTAGCATGTACTAGCTCTGATTATCAACTTGAATTGGTCAGAATAGCCCTGCAAGGCTGCAAATGAAGTTTGAAGTGTTCCGCCGCGCAGCCTGCGGTTGAAACGAAGGCACGGCCAACTTTTTTCTAGTAGATGCAGCAGCAACGAAGGACCATGAACTGGAACAGCAAGAAGCCTTCACGCCGCATCCAACATAGCCACTAAAACACGCGTACGGATGCATACGAACCTATCATCACTCGCACATTCTACAGGGTTCTAGTCCAAGTTGCTTCCAGTTCCAGGTTCCAGTTCATCCCCAACTTCAAAACCACTTTAGCTAGCCACACAAGGCACGGCGGCAGAACCCGACACTAGGTAAAAGATTGCTGGAATCTGAAGAAAACTTACAGCGGAATCATCAACAAAGCCCCAGGCGAAGAAGAAGAAGAAGAAGAAGAAGCCCGCGTCCACAAGCTTAATCCCACCGTTATCCTCCGAGAGTGCTAGTACTTATCGACCTCCTCTGGCAGTAACTAGCCGCCGTGGACGCAAGCATCGCACTCCACCAAGTCTCCAGAAGTCCAGCGTTACCGTTATCCTCTTTTTGATTGCGTGACGGCTTCTTCAACCACCGGTAGAATCCAAAATCAGAAAAATATCAGGGGCATAGGCCCAGCAAGCAGCGAAGGCCCGAGTATACAAATGGTGGACAGTATACCGTACACATACAACAGCATGGCTCCCTACAAAAGTACAGACGTCCACACCCTGTGTGAGCAATAATCTATTCATCAGGAGATCTGATAAATCTTTTGGAGCTTTCAATAAGTATATACGCCGTGGGGGCAACATGCACACTTGCAATATTTGATGTTGAAAATTTAGTTTTTAGCAAATGGTTCGGCATTATTCAGGTTGGTGCGGCTGAAATGGTACTCCTGCTAATGATGAAGTTAAGCAACCCGAGTTATATCATTGATGACTAGTTTTCATCTGGGATTAACTCGCAGCTATTTCTGCACGACTATACGGTCAAGTTTCAACACTGAATGGGTTATTTGCTCAAGATCTTGGGGCTGATGTGAGCGGCATGGTCCTCCGAGGTCAGCCGGGCTCCATAGTTTCTCTGCATGCGGTTACTTGCTGAATTGCATTTGACCCTCTCGAGGCTGAACTTCTGGCGATTAAGGAAGGTTTGATGTTTTTTTTTTGTGGAAAAGGTGGGTTTTATTTCTCAGAAACAGAATTACAGTCAGCTAGTACAACATGAGCAACACTGTCTGGCACCCCGCGCAACCAACAAGCGGTGCTACCACCGGATCTTCCTATACTAGCTAAACTATGAGCAACTCTATTTTGATGACGCTCAATTTTCAACGGAATAAACCCATGCGACTCAAGAGTTTTCTTGATTTCTAACATGAGATGACCGTATGCAGATCCTCCCCGCGCGTGAAACCCTTCCCTCCCCGCGCCGCCACCCGTGAGGCGGCCGGCGAGGGCCCCAGATCCGCTCGCGCCGCCGCCTCCTCCTCCTCCTCCTCCATGCGGGCCGGGCGGCGGCGGCTCCGACCGTCGCCCGGCCGGCGGGGCTGTTCTCCCCGGCGCGACAGGCGGCATGCTGCTTCTTCTTGGTGCGGGTAGCGGTGCGCAGACGCGGCACTGCCATGTGCGACCTGGCCGGCGGCGGCGGCGGCCAGGCTGTGATGGTCGCGCGCCTCGCCGTGGCGCCGGATCCGTCCGTGGCGGCGCGGCGCGGGCGGCGTGGTAGCGGTGAGGTTCGCCGGGCCCCGTGGCTGCGTGTTCCTCCGTCGCGGCGTCTGCGGTGGTGGTGCGGCTCGGCCGACGGTGGTCCGGCGACACGGTGGGGGTGGCGGCGGTGCGCGTGGTGGTGGTGCTTCCACTTGGCGGCTTTACATGCGAGGAGGCGGGGCGGCTTGGTCGGCGGCGGCGTCGGCGGCGTCTTGGCTGCGTATGGCCGAACTTTACGGGCCTCGGAGATCCGGCGGGCTGTCTGCGACCACGGGCCCGGTATGTTCCTGCTATTGCGTCCGGTCGACTACCGTCTTCGACGGTGGAGGTGGGAGCCCTCCGCGTGCCGACGGTCTTCTTGCCCTAGTCCGTCTCCTCTCCTCTTTGTGCGGACCATGCTTCACGGTGCCGTGGTGAGACGGCGTGGGAAGCTTCGTGACCGGGTTGGCGCTGGGTGTGGGTCTGTTTGGTGGCGAGCTCTGGAGTGCCTGAGGTGGAGGTTGGGATCGGGAGAAATCCCTGTTGGCTTGGCCGACACCGACGCGGTGGCGCTTGTGGGTACCGCATGACCTTCCTGAAGGGTGTCGGGGCTACCCTTCCTCTCTCCTCACAGTGTATCGGGGGAAACCCTTGGCAGCAGCGTCGTCATCGTTGCGTCCCTTCTTGGAGGTGCTGATTGGTACCGGTGCTTCGGAGGCTCGGCGCTTGGTGGGCGATCTCCGGTGGCAGCGGCCACGAGGCTTCTTCGTTTTTTTGTCGATCCGCCGTTGTTGGCATTATTTTCTCTTGTATTTTCTCTTTCTTTTCTTTTGGGCGTGGTTGTGCTGCTTCCGCCCCAGCACCTATCGTTGGATGTTCGGTTGGTTGCTTTGTATACAAAGCGGGGGGAACCCTTTTTGGTATGCAGAACGGTCCAGCGAGTCATCAGTCAATGCAGCAACAACCGTCGCGTTATCGGATTGGGTCACAATTGGAAAATCCGACCGTTGTATACTAATTGACAGTCCTTCAAGAATAGCACTGATCTCTGCTTCAAGTGCGTCTTTGCAGTTAAACAGGTACCGGCAAGCCGAGAAAATAACCTCCCCCTCGGAATCCCTAACCACCATGCCGGACCCAGCTAGTCCTGTCTCCTTCACAAATGAACCATCCGTAGATAGTGCAACCCAGCCTATGGGAGGTTTTGGCCAGGGTGCACGTTGAGCATTAACAGGAGATTGATCTTCAATGGAGTCAGCTCCCAATTACCGCTGAAACATGTTGCATACAAGCTGTGAATATGCTGAAGAAAAGGAATTTGGACAGATCTTGATACTGCTTTATTGTTCGTGACATTAGTTTGCTCATGGAACAATGAAAACCTTGTATTACTCGTATTCGCCGCACTCAGAATGATGTAAGCCATTTTATGGCAAATTATGATAGAAACTCTGGACGCATTGATGTGTGGCTCAGATATGGCTCAGATATGGTAGCCTTGCTACGTGAGTAATACAAGTATTCCTCTCCCCCAATGCTTCACCATCGCCACCTAGTGACGTAGTCATTGGAATTTATTCTCTTCCTCTACTAGTATAACGCCCGTGCGTTGCCACGGGCTCTTCAAAATTTATAATCAGTATCTTTCATTTATCATCCCCTCATATTGGGTGATTATGGAGTGCTCTAATTAGAAACACAACAATCAAATATTAGGAAATTTCACCTAACGAACAACAACGAATAATACGATATCTATCAAATGAATAAAATGAGGTCATATTTTTGGTCCGTCATGCACTTCTGTTGAAAAGTGCCTATCCCTTTTAGAATCAACCCACTGTTTGCTCGCACGCAAAAAAACTACATCTCTAAAGTGGGGAACCGATCGGTGCCAAAAAGAACTCAAACTCCTATCCAATCTCGACTTCGTGCTCTTCCACTTCCATTGATAAAGATGGGACGTCAAGGGTTTCATCATGATGACCTCGAGCAGCCGCCAACATCCCTCCCCACATCTACCCCTACCCCCTGCTGCCGCTTGCACTGTCCTTGCTCCTCGAGGGAGCTAGGGACACAATGTTCTCTAGGATGGGCATGACCAGATCCACGAGGATGCCACATTCTTCCATGGGAACCCAACCAAGCACACCACCCTCCGCAACCATCCAATCCCAGCCTAACAAAGTCAAGACCCGCCATCGATCCACAAATCAGGCTCGTCGCATCCAGGTTCACTGCAAGTCTGCGACGAGTCTGTAGTCGACATCTTGACTTTGGCTATCCCCACGGAAGAATCATCGGATCATGCTTACTTTTACCATCACTTCGTCTCTTCCCAAGGCAGCGACACCACCCAGCCAATCACCACCACCGCTTGCGGCTTGCCTACATAAAATCATGAGAAATCCCCACGGCGGTGCTGTAATGGCGCACCAGGCAGTGCGCCATTAGTACTGCCCACAGTGCGCCACTATTATCTGCTATACTTATAGCGCAGCACATGGTAGTGCGCCATTAGTAACAACTTTTTTAATTTTTTTCTTCTTAATCTCAGGTCACTATTTCACATATGAGATATTCAACACACACACATATATATATATATACAACAAGCATCCATATAGCAATCATATCCAACACACAAGTTTCATCATATATACATACATAGCCAACACATAGTTCCGTCGTTACAAAAGTTTCACATTGTTCATCCAACACCGTTATCCATCAATTCACAAAAGTTTCACATTGATACAAAATAAAAACACAAATGGAAAAGAAGCACTCCATCCACGCAAGCTTCCGTCAATTAAATCAAATCTGCAAAATGATAAACAAGAAGTTAGAAGAAGAAAACGAAGAAGACTAGAAGAATACTAGAAGAGGAAGAACACTAGAAGAAGAATAAGAAGAGTTTTGGAAAAGAAGAAGAATAAGAAGAAGACTATAAGCTTATTATGTAAACTTGATCATTTTGTGCTAACATAAGTTATTTTGGAGCTAACCTATAGGAAACTAAGCATATTAGAGATAACATAGGTAACTAAGTATATATATATATATATATATATATATATATATATATATATATATCATTTTGGATAGCTAACCTATAGGAGATCGACATACACGACAAAGTAGGCAGTTCTTCTCCTTCTTCTCCTTCATCTCCTGATCGCCTAGGCGGCGAGGCGGTGGAGGCGATGGAGGTAGTGGGATGTAGTTTTCTACCACAATTGCGTGGTCATGTCGCCCAGCTGTGGGATCGCCGGCGCCACCACCGGTGCGTGGTCATTGTCAGGCACCACCACCATCGCGAGGCCACCTTCGGGCACGACCATCGCTAGGTCATCCTCAGCCACCTTCATCTCTTGCCCATGGTCAGCCATCACCATCTCTTGCCCTTGGTCAGCCACCACCAGCGCTAGGTCATCCTCAGCCTGATGCCCATCGTCATCATGCAGCTCCTCATCCTCACTCTGCTCCTCTTCTCCCACACTCTAGTCCGGATCATCCTTCTTATTGTCTATCTTTGGTGCGAATCGCTCTGCTTTCGCTCTGACGAGAATCGCTCTTGCTTCGCTACATGCCATAGTCGCCGCTTTGCTTTGGTCAGTAGCGATGTCGCCTTCTTTGCTCCTACCTGTCCAAAATGCAACAATGACCGTTAACAATCGATGTGAGACAAAGCCAAATGTAGAGGAATAAGAAGAGGCGAGCGTCATCGGCATCATCATCGGCGTAGAGCACATGCGACACATAGTCTTGTTGTACACCTTTGCGATGAGCATGTTGGCGTCGTCGTCGTACACAAGACAAGGAAGTACCCCAGTGTGCAGGTCGTGAGCGCGGTAGAACTTCTCCCACCCACGAGACAAGTACATGTGGCCCTTCTTGATCGCCAATTGCACATCCCATCGCTGCGAAACCCGCTGCCGGCCTGTCGCAGCTTCACATTATTTGGCGGATCTTCACCCATCGGCATGTTCATAAACTGTCGGGCAGCCTCTGCGGTTTGGGAAAATGAGTGATGTAGCAAACAACAGATATCATAATGAGATGGGTGAAGGGAGATCTCTCGTTTTATATACTGCGTCATGGATGATCTGAAGCCTCAAGTATGATAGTGAAGAACTCGGAAGCATCCAACTCAAATCTTTGCGATGTCGCAGATCGGTGGTGGCTGCTTCCGCCATCTCGATAAGGAGCGAAGAGACCAATTAGTACCCATGCATGATAACAGGCATTAGTCGCAGTACCCCATATGTCCTATTTTAGCAAAGTCATGCTAAAATTCACGGAAAATTTCAGCATGACCTTTGCTGAAAATAGGACATATGGAGTGCCCGAATTTGCGGAGCGGAAGTTAATCGACATTCCGCAAACTCAAGGGCCTCTCGGTGGACAAGGCAAAAAGGCCTCCATCACAACATGGAAAAATATATATCAGCAAACTCAAGGGCTTTTGCTTTTGCTTTTCATGGCAAATTGTAGCTAGTACCAGCAAATTAACATCTAGCAGCAATCTTCCTAGTCTAAGCATCATCGACACAGTAACTGCATGCAGTTTGGTTCAATTAAAAAGACTTGGTAATCTGTACCAGCTACCACATTGTTCACGGACAGCTACCAAACTGTTTACGTATCAAAACAACATGGTAGCTGTAAATGTGGCAAAGAAGCACAATAAATCTGATAAGTTGGTATACAGACTTCGGGTTCCATACAAAGTCAAATGCCAATGGGCAAAAAAAGTAAGTAGCTAGTTAATTGCCTTATTTTCAGTGTAACAAAAATTATGGAAAGCATGAGGGTTACACTATAATTATAGGAAAATTTACACTGTTATTAAGGGAAGTTTTATCTTGTAATTACATATAAGAAGCATCGTATACATCGAAAATTGCTGAGCTTACACTAAAATACATCTGCACCGCAGGCTTGTACACACAAATTCAGTTAGATGATCTAACACCGACAAAATAAAGGAAACACATACTGAACCAATACAGGGCTAAAAACACATGGGGATTACACTTAAAAACATCCAAAGAAACACACTAGAAAACCATATAGACACAGGAATAAAGCGAGTGACTCATTAAATCGATACACTCGAGAATACCTAAACTAGGGAAACTAATCACCGCATCTAACCTACCAAGAGGTAATCGAACAAATTCAAGAACTACAACAACAACACGAACCAATACAGAGATATGAAAGCACAAGTTACTAGTATTTGCCTAAAAACTACATAACTAGGATATGAAAGCACAAGTTACTAGCATTTTCCTAAAAACTACATAACTAGTGGTGTATTGATTAATTGTGGTGTGGATTAATTCATCAACTTGAGCATTTCACGGGTTTAGTAGAATTTGGGAGGGATAGTATCTACGTATGCATCTAGTATTTGTTGTTTGGTTGCAATGATTTGGTTCAATGGTGAGAAACTTTGTAAACTGTGATTTTTATCTGCTCCGATTTGATCTTGATGGTGGCAACACTCTGCTACTGTGATTGCTTTGTAGACCGAACTGTGATTTAGGGCCTCTGGTTGGTGTCATGTTTCTGTAGCCAGTGGCACAAGAAGATTTTTCTTCAAATCTGCTGAGTTATGCCGCACATCATGATTTTTTATCAATAACCAGCACAACACCAGATAATTGTTTAATCCCACTAGATGGTTTTGGAAGAGCAACATGTTTGGCTACCTAACAATACACACACCCAAAAAAGAACACCACAAACCCTAAATTAATTTGTATTTCATTTTGCAGCAGAGTGTAGTATGTAAGTAACATCCACAAACCCCTAAATTCAAGGACACACATAGGCCGACAATGCAGTCCCTCACCAGAATTAATCTACAATTTATGGTGTTTGAGTGTCTCACCAAAGATCCAGGCGGGTTATTAAATCACCATGGCACACGGGGGCAGGAGGAGGGGGAGAGGGGGAGAGGAGGAGGGGGAGCTCACGGGGGCAGTGTGGCGCGGGGAGGATGTCGGGGACGACGACGACGCAGGGGAGGAGGCGACGAGGTCCGGGTGGTGGTGGTGCTCCGGCAGCACGGTGGTGTGGGCGGGCGGCGTCCGGCCGCCGGCGACAAGGGCGGCGGGCGATGGCGTCCAACGAGGTGGGGCGACAGGAGAGCGGCGCCGACGTCGGGCCTCAGCGGCGGTGGTTGGAGACGGGCGGCGAGGGCGGCGCGCCGACGATGGGCGCAGGGCAAGCGGCGAAGGGCGTCGGCGGTGGGGGCAGCGTCGGCGGCGAAGCAGCGTCGGGAGAGGAGAGGGGAAGGGATCGAGGCGCGAGGCGAGGGCGAGGGAGAGGGATAGGTGTGGGCCCTGAGGAAGTATGGATGGGGGCGGCACAATACTAATGGCGCACCACACCTCGGTGCGCCATAAGTACATCCATACTAATGGCGCACCTCACCCAGTGCGCCATTAGTATTTTTTTTTTTTTTCGAGCCAACAGGTTATCTCCCACCTAGCCTGATCCACATCAAGTTCCCTCTACTAGCTCGACTGGTCACAGCCAGTTCTCACACCAGAGGTCTGGGTTCGATTCCCAGTGCTCCACAAATTTTTTATGCATTAAAAATGCTGTTTGATACTTACTTGTGTTTAAATATGTTCAAACTTGTTTAAATCATAACAGTAATATTTTTTATAAGACAATAATATTTTTTAAAAATATCATCAAACAATAATGCCAAGTGGGCGGGGAGGTGCGGGGGTCGGGCGGGCGGTTGAGTAGGAGAGGGTGCGGGGGTCGTGGCGGTTGAGTAGGGAGGGTGCGGGGTCACGGCGGGCGGTTGAGTAGGGAATTGAGGGTGCGGGGGTCGGCGGCCGGTGGACCGGGGGGGTGCTCGGCGGTGAGTGGGACCGGATCTGGTGAGGTGGGATAGCGATCGAGATGGAGGGGGATCGAGATCGAGTGTCCATGAAATTTAAAAATATTCATGATATATAGTTCAAAAAGTGCCCATGAAATACAATCGAGAAATGAAGGCTACGATTTAATTAAATACAATCTTCTTGCCCTTCTTTTTCGCAAATGGAGTTCTTCTGTGGAACGGACGTCCTTTAGGTAGGGTGGTCCTGCTTCTTCTTGTGGTGTATGCTGCTACTTCATCATCGTCGTCATGTTCGATCCTCGGGTCGCCGTACTTGTCGAAGTCTTGCTCATTGGCTACTCCATCCATTCCGATGATCTTCCTTTTGCCTCTCCTCACGACAACACGACTGGGCTTTGACGGGTCGGTAATGAAGAAGCATTGGTCCACTTGGGAAGCCGTACCCATGGCTCATTTTTCGCGGTGACGTTTATGCCATGGTCTTGGATTTGGCCGGGTATAACCATGGTGGTGAAATACCGGTCTTCTTTTATAGCGTTTTTGGCCCATCGACACGGAACATCGGGACCTTCTCTCCAACGTAGCTCAGCTCCCAGATCTCCTCGATCCTTCCGTAGTATCTGTCCTTGTCGTTACGGTGTAGGATTCCATCGTTACCCGGAGTTCGAT